>JASEVX010000003.1:38109481-38209481 GCA_031761405.1 Serripes groenlandicus | reverse complement strand
CTACTACTACTACTACTACTACTTCTAGTAGTTATAGTACTTCTACTTCTACTGTTTGTACTACAATAAAAACTACTAGTACTACTACTATAACCATTTATAGTGATAATAATACTAATAAAAAAGAATATTGTATCATAGTATTTGGCCTCAAAGACGGTAAGTATTTAAAACCTTTTGGAAATCAAGTAAATTTATAATATGTATGGTTAAAGCTTTATAAATCCTACATATCAATGGTTGTTCAGTTTAATGAAAAGAGTATCCACACGTGTTGCCTTCAGAGCACTAATAAACGATATGATGTTTATATATGGACATGCGATTAAATAAACAAACTGAAACAAGTCTTGCCATATCGAAACTTATCTCTTGACGGATTTGTTTCCCTATATGAAATCAATTTTATAAAACAGAAACTGCAATGTTTAGAAAACTGTGTTGGTATGACAATGAAGTTAATGAATTCAACTGCTTCATTGTTTTGTTGAAAACGTTGAAAACGTTGAAAACGGTTGTAAAAGACTGTGACGAAATTAAAACTGTTTGTAATGAGACATTGAATTTGTATCGATGTTTCCAAATGTTGTCTGCTGCACAAAAAGTGCATCCTTTAACCCTTTCCAGCATACACACAATATGATGCAGGCGACATCACGAAACAGATATAAATAAATGTAAAACATTATTATTGTATAAATGAAAAAATGTGAAACATTGTCTAAAGAGTAGAAAAATTATACTGTGAGCTATTTTTCCTTTTGTCACGATATTTCAATATATTGTCATCTACATCAGCGTAAACATTTGGCTGTAAGTTGGAAAAGTTTAAATTTGTAATTGAATGAAACGCATTGGCTGCAATTGTAGTTTTTCACAAAAACATTTACGGCAGATATAATTGAACCTCGTATAGCAATTTGGAGTAGTAATTACTTTTCGTAATACAATCAAAAGTGAACATTATTCGAATGTCCTTAAAAGCAAATTTATGCCAGCCTACAACCATTTCCCTCATATAGACGCTTTCTGACGCATCTGCAGCAGACGGCTTTTGGAAAACATAGTGACAAGAGAAGAAATTGCTCAAAACGAGCAATTTCTCCTTTGCCACAATGTTTTCCACTTTTAGTCATAGGTTGTCCCGGTGATTCAATTATAGAGATTTTCTATTTGTTGACGTTATATGTTCAAAGTCGTCTGCTGCAGAATTGTAGTATGAGGGAAAAGGTAACACTTAATCCGTTTAAGTACCACTCGCTGAAAGCCAGTTGCGCTTATGCCATGTCATATTGTCTGTCATGTGTCCGTCTGTCCGTTAACTTTTGGCTTCAAGCTACATCTCTGTAACCACTGCACCAATCGCGATGAAACGTTATAGTTATAGTATCCTAATGTTCCATGCATAATTATGGTTTTAATGGCAATCACAAGAAAATACTTTATCTGTCAGGTCCGACAAATTTAAATTTCACCAAGTCTTTTAAGTTATAAGTATATTGTTTTATGTCGCTTTCAACAATAATTCCGTTTTCACGACATTTCCTGGGTAAGTATTTCGTAAAACTGGTCGATTTTTAAGACACGAGCTAATGACGTAATGCTTATCCGAACCTTCTAAGTACAAAGGAGAAGAGAAAGCCTTTTCCACCATTTGTAAAGTCTTTGGTATGACCTAGCTGGAGATCGAATCTATCACTACAACACTGAGGCAGTTTGCAAAGATCAAAGAAATATACTTTCTGCATATCTTTCAGGATTTTAAAGGACAACGTTAAATCGCATGTGCTAGAGTAGAGGGATTGCAGCATATGCAAGGGTTCATTTTATTATCTGATACAGATAAGATGTGTTTATTTAACCTGCAAACCGTATGCTGTTGGTTTTTATGCGGGGGATTCAGCTATGCTAAATACCTCCGTATATTATCATGCCCAGCTTTTTGTAAATTGTTTGTACTGCCCTCTGTTTTTTCAAAATGGATATTTTTTCTTGATTGTCCAGGGATCAGTTAAATACGTTTTACAACAAGCTAAACAGTATGCACATTATACAAAGTAAACGTACACAATGTAAAGTTTTAATCCATGAGGTTGTAAACATAATTTAGAAGTTTAAGTTAGAATTAAGGATGTTAAATGTTTCTTTTAAATATATGAAAAACGAGTAGCTTTAAAGCGGGTAGCTCAAAAACCTTTTGAGAAAATCCCTGAAATGAAAAATACGGAAATACGGCTGTCGTGCATCGTCAACATGTTTCCCTTGTTAACACTCTACAGGCTACATTTTGCATGATCTTCATGAAAGTTTTTCGGAACATTCATCTCCATCAAATCTTGAATAAGTTCGAAACTGGGCCATTTGAGGTCAAAAACTAGGTCAGTAGGTCAAATTGAATGGAAATCTTGTTAACACTTTGGAGGCCTTATTTTCAACTTGAGCCTGTTGAAACTTCATCATAATGTTTGTCTTGATGAGGTGTAGTTTTAACATGGGTCATGATGGGTCAAAAGGTAGGTCACTAGGTCAAATTGAAGGAAAAGCTTGTTAACACTCTAGAGGCCGCAATATTCAACGTGAGCATGTTGAAACTGTATCAGAATGTTTGCCTTGATGATATGTAGGTCAAGTTCGAACATGGGTAATGATGAGTCAAAAAGTAGGTCACTAGGTCAAATTGAAAGAAAAGCTTGTTAACACTCTAGAGGCCGCAATTTCTGCTTTAGAAGTTAGGTCAGAATGTTTGTATTAATGATATCCAGGTCAAGTTCGAATATGGGTCACATTGGGTCAGAAACTAGTTCACTAGGCCAAATTGAAGGAAAGTTTTGTTAACTCTGTAGAAGCATATTTTTTGGCTACAGTAGCTTGAAATTTGGTCAGAATTCTATCTAAATTATATCTAGGTCAAGTTTGAATACAGGTCATGCCGGGTTAAAAACTAGGTCACTAGACCAAATTGAATGAAAATATTGTTAACACTCTGGATACTGCATTTTAAGCTTGAGCATGTTGAAACTTTGTCAGAATGTTTTTCTTTGTGATATTTAGGTCAAGTTCTAACATGGTTCATGTTGGGTCAAAAAATAGGTCACTAGGTCAAATTGAAGGAAAATCTTGTTAACACTCTAGAGCCAACATCCCTCGAATTTTAGTACTTGCAGTACTTTCATTTTAAAAAGAATTGCCTCACTCTCTATAGTATATGTTTCTGGTATCATTATGAGTTGAAAACCTCATTAAGAGCAATTTCTCCTTTGTGTCACACTGTTTCCCAAAGTCGTCTACTGCAAATGCATTACATGCGTCTGTATTAGGGAAAGGTGGAATGATGTATATTTATAGTTTATGTCAATTTTAAATTGTGTCACAGAGATTCTAATTGTCTATACGACCATTTAAAGATATGAAGGCATTCTGAATTTTGAAAACTACCTGTTTTAATCCAATATGGCCGCCATGCACCTAGGTTAACAATTACCAAGAGTTTTCATACCGATTTTGTTTAATTGTCTTTTCTGACTTCCGTTTTAAACACATTTTGTACCTGCAAACAACTTCAGAGACATATACATGAGCTGTTTAACGAGAAAACCAACATCTTTGACTCTGCGTAAAGTATCGACCCGCATCAGCCTAAGCATGCAGTGCAGGCTAACCCGGACGGACACTTTTCGCCTCCTGCGGATTTTCTGTTTCGGAAATCATTACTCTATACCTCTTTTCCCCTGAGACGGAATTTGTCGGCCCGGATTAGCCTACGCGGACTTAACAGGCTGATCTTTGTCGATACATTACGCAGAATCAATACTATTGGTTTTCTCGTGGAACGGCTCATATAAATACACATGTATATGTCGCTGGTGATTTACTAAATTATGTGAGCCGTCAAAGACCACATATATATAGTTAATACGAATCTTGAAAGCAAAGACAAGAATGTGTTCCCGAAATCAAATATATTTTTTGTATTTTCCTTTCTTTATTACGCTAACGGTTTTGGAGCCTGCTCAATGTAACAATATATGAAGTCGGAGACCGTACTGTGCTAAACCTATAAGACATAAGCTGCGTTTTCTGACCGGAAGGTTATCGTTTAAACCGCACTTTTTCCAATAGACTTATCCAAATTTGAAAAATAATTAATGTTGATTGTTCGCCGTCGAGAATTAGTACAACATGTTGTGTCGCGCCATCACGGTAATACTAGGTTTATTAACCCTTTCCCTCACATAGACGCTTTCTGACGCCTCTGCAGCAGATGGCATTTTGAAAACAGAGTGACAAAAGCAGAAATTGCACAAAACGTGAAAACCATTCAATCATGGAGATTTTCTATGTTTTGACAAAATACGTTCAAAGTCGTCTGCTGCAGAATCGTTGTATGATGGAAAGGGTTAAGTGCTATGAAGTATTTTGAAACAGTGTTTAAGAATTAGTTGTTTTCCTTCGGCTTCGTAGTCACGTGACACTGAACAAGTCCACTTGTGGTATTATAACGCGGATTTATAGGTTAAATAAGAGAGACAAAGTTAATTTGAAATAACGAGAAGATCTAGCCTAAAGTAACTTGAAAACCGAACTGTCTTTTCTGAAAACCTCGGACCAATATATAGTCAATCTGCAGACCGATCACGGAAGTGTAACTTCCGGATTTCTCAGCTGATTGACAATACGTAGTGACTTAATAACGTGAATGTTTTAATCTATCCTCTAAATATTGAATACGTATTACAAACCCTTATCTTTGTTAAGTGTTTAAGCTATACGGCCTACTCGAAAAGGGTTGGAAGATTCTATAGTTTACAGGAATCAGCCATGGCCGAGTGGTAAGCGTCGGGGTTTTGGAACCAGGCGTCCTGTGTTCGATCTCCAGTCCCGGCACTGTGGAATGCGCTTGGGCAAAGCATATTTCCAAGCCTATAGTACTGGTGTGTTGACCCAGGGAGCATGAATAAGTGAACTGTCGCCGTGGTATAACTAAAATAATGTTGAAAACGTCATAACAACCCAAATAAAAATCAATATTTTACACGGGTTCTGGGACGTAGAAATGTTCCTGATCCGCTCGAACTAATACATCTGAGTAAACAGTGAAGATTATAACTACATATATGCCCTTCGCACAGTTTGAAACACTCACAACACTTTCCAACATACGGTGATACGCTTTTAGACGCCTTTGTAGCAGAAAACGTTTGAAAACATTGATTTGAGGATTGTGTGCAATATCTCCATTTGCTAGAATGATTTCAACTTCATCCAATTAGTGTTCCTTTATTTATACTTTATAGAGAGTTTCTGTCTTTTGAGTACAGTTTTCAAAGTCGTCTTACTGCAGTTTTGTCTGAAAAAAGGTTCTTCTTCTTCTTCCATGTTTTGCCCTCATTCAACATGTTAAATATACTGGCAAGTATAACATGGTTAATTTTGACTCTCAAATTTCTCCAATAAAAAACATATGACAATAACATTAGAAGTTTATGAAAAGAGGTTGCTTAAATCAAAAACTTATAACATATGATTATGTTTCATATGTTTTTTATTGGAGAAATTTGACAGTCCCTGATAAAACACAACAAACATGCATGTTAGAATATATAATTTTTCAATCAGAAATTCACAGCTTTTAATGAAACCTTATCATTATAATAGAAATAAATCCAGAAAATAAGAACTGTCAATCCCGAATTATAACAGGCTGATCTATTACACAAATTTGTGACAATTTTACCTTTTATCACAGCAATGAGCTTGTAAATGAAGTGTTCGTTTAATTTATAAACAATTTCATCAATCTTCCACTTATTGCATTGTTAAACATGTTCCCACATACAATTAATCTGCAGCAGAATTCATTGAAAAAAGTTGAAAACATTGTGAAAAAAGGAGAAATTGTTCATCTTGACCAAGTTCTCCTTTTCCAGAATGTTTTCAAAAATAGCTTTTAAGTGTGAAGGAGTGTGAGTAATTTTTGACAGTATGTTTTTAAGGTAACATCCCATTTCGTCTAATCCCATTTCGTCTACAGTTTTTTGTCCCATTTCGTCTACACCCTTGTCGTCTACTGTCCATACAATGAATATACATAGCTATACGTCTACGGAGATTGCCATTTCATCTTACATTGACATTTCTTAAAACAATTATAAATCTTGGTGTGAAAACTTTAAGCAATTACTGCTTTTATCTTTATTAAGGGGGTCTGAATGGAAATTGATTTTTGAAAAAACTGCTGATCATTTTTTAATTAATGTTAATTAATTTTTGAACAAACTGCTGATCATCTTTTAAAAAAGAAGTTTAAAACTTTAAGCAATTACCTTTGATCTTTATTGTTAATTCTGCAGTTACTTGACACCGTTGTTCTTGTGAATTATTTGCTATTACAAAGTGCTTTAGCCTTTGCAACATTACTAGATTCTTATATATTGTCTTGTATTAAGCATGAAATATGAAATGAGTATTAAAATTTGTTATGAACTTTGTGTTTCTTAGGTTTTACAGCCTTCGAACTTTGTACATAATGTAGACTAAGACTGGCTGAATGCCATGAGTCCCTTAAAGTAATTGCGAAATTCCAATATAATCAGATACAAATTATCAAAACTAGAACGATAAAATAACACAATTTCCAATGAAAAGATGCTCTGGAATGGGTCCACAATGTATGTATAACCCACATATTTTAAACAAAATATGTCCGTCTTATTGAATTAGACTGTCTGTCTCATTAATCTAAGTGTAGACGAAATGGCACCGGGGTGTAAATTGGTTGTAGACGAAATGGGACAAATTGCAAAAAGTGTAGACGAATTGGGATTAGACGAAATGGGATTAAACCGTTTTTAAAAACCATCTGCTGCAGATAAAGGATTATCATTAACTTCTTTGAGGTCTACCATAATTGTCAATTGGAGAGAGTATTGTACAATCCAGATGGGGTCATATGACACTTAGCCACTTGTATATACCACCAGCTGGTCATATGGTATTTACGACCTGCAGTGAACCTCCTTTGATACTTAGAATTTAAATGACATTTCTCAACCATTTCCCACATGCAGACACATTTTTAAAACAGTGTGGCAATTGGCAATTGATCAAAAGTCATAATGGTCAATTTCTTCTATTGTCAGAATGTATCCAACTCAACTTGAAACACATATATTTTCATGTTGAAAAGAGTTGGAAACATTGTGAAAAAAGGAGAAATTGTTCATCTTGACCAGGTTCTCCTTTTCCACAATGTTTTCAAAAATAGTTTTTAAGTGTGTAGGAGTGTCTTAGTACCCCTTTTACACTTACAACTGTTGTTAAAGGCTCTGCAGCAGACACTGACAGTCTTGAACAATATAGTCAAAAGGAGAAATTGCTTAAAATATGAAAATTTCCACTTTTCCGAAATGTTCTAAACTCTTATTTGATAATTATGTAAACTCTCATTCATATGTAAACTCTCATTCATTGAAATATTACAAGTGTATGTAAGTGTTTCACTTGCATTCAACGGTTAATTAGATAACAACAATTTAGTTTTGTTTAAAAATGTAAGAAAATGCATTTATAATATTAATATACTGTTCTTCTACTTGATAAGTTTCTATCATACATATTAATAAAGTCAGCACTTTCCCTCATATAGACCCTTTCTGTTGCCTCTGCAGCAGACAGCTTTTTGAAAACATGGCGACAAAGAAGAAATTGCTCAAAACAAGCAATTTCTCCTATTGACACCATGTTTTCAGTTCTATTTAATTATTGAATTAAATTTAAAGGGAGTTTCCAATTTCTTTCGGGTATGTTTTCAAAGTCGTCTGCATCAGATTTGTTTTATGTGAGACAGGGTTAAAGAAGGGAAAATAGTGATTTTGCAGAAAGATCCTATCTTAAAGTCTAGCCGAAACGTCCAGGAAAAATGTCCTAGGCCGAAAGATCTGTTCCCAAGAAAAGGTCGAGCCCTGGTAGCTCAGATGGTAGCGATGCGGGCTGTCAATCAAGGGGTTTTGAGTTCAAATCCTGGCTCGGCCAACTTTCTTTCCAACGTTTGACAAAAGTCAATGCTACATGCGTCATTCGTCTTCCATCAATTGGCTTAGTCTATCAGGGAAAACATCCATCCCCGGTAGCGATGCATGCTGTCAATCCTGGGGTTTTGAGTTCAAATCCTGGCTCGGCCAACTTTCTTTCCAACGTTTGACAAAAGTCAATGCTACATGCGTCATTCGTCTTCCATCAATGGGCTTAGTCTATCAGGGAAAACATCCAGCCCCGGTAGCTCAGTTGGTAGCGATGCAGGCTGTCAATCCATGGGTTTTGAGTTCAAATCCTGGCTCGGCCAACTTTCTTTCCGACGTTTAACAAAAGTCAATGCGACATGCGTCATTCGTCTTCCACCAATGGGCTAAATCAGCCAGTTGCTTGGGAAGAGTGTTGTGTGTTGTACTGGTGTGAGAAAACCAGGAAACACATGAGTAGGTGAACTGGCCGCCGTGATATGACTGAGAAAATGTTAAAAACGGCGTTAAACCCCAATCAATCATTCAATCACCAGGAAAGTGTGTTAATGAGACTATCTTTAATTTTATTCTCTGTGAAAACGAGACATCCATTTAAGAGACTGAGTTAACTTTGAGGGACATTGATTGAGAGGATTTTTTTTTTTTTTGTACAATAAGATAAAAACATTTTTTCTTGTTTCAGATTAAAGTTTCAACGGTGAGGGAACACATTTAACCGTTTCTTAGGTACAGACTCATTTGAATGCATATATTTTACATTGAAACTGGTGTCCCGGGTTCGATCCCCAGTCGTGGCACAACGGTCATGGTGGATTGACCTTGGACAAGGCACATTTTCTAGCATAGTACTGTTTTATTACCAAGGGATCATGAATAAGTGAAATGTCGCAGTGATATAACTGAAATAATGTTAAAAACTGCGTGAACCCCCATAGAAGACTTATTTGGTACAAACAATGTTTGTGTATTTTCTTGTCAGGAATTTGTCTGATAAACATTATTCTTCAGGCACTTGGTTAAAATTAAAAGCTCATGTTGTAACAACTCGGACTATCATTCTATTGACTGTATGTTAAAACAGTTCTGTCCATCACTCATGTCAGATGTAATGTATGAATGATATGATGTTTACTGCAGTCATATAAAGGCTTTTTTTTTATTGAAAATGACTAGTATTACCAGAATGTTAGTCATATGTTTAAAGATATATAGCATTTTGACTTGTTTCTTTATTCTATTGAAGGTTACAACGAAGAAAAAAAATATGGCCAATGTGGGGGTCGAACCCACGACATTCGCGTTATTAGCACGACGCTCTAACCAACTGAGCTAATCGGCCGCACACATAACATGGAAGATTTATTTTATTTATTGGAACGTTCCAAGGGAGGTTACTCTTATTGTATACCAACGAATGTAAACAATTTCATTTTATGGGTAAAATGTTTTAAATTTATTTTGTTTTTGCAGGATGTAGATAAATCGAAATGAATTTGCTATAAGCTAACATAGCTAACATACATTGATTACACTATAAGTTGATAGACCTCGTAACCAACAATTGTTTTAATACATTTAGAAATGTAATGTGTTTTCGCGATATAGCTAGATACCGAAAACTTCTTAGCTATTACGAAAACAACTTTTTATATAACTATTAAACCCAAAAAAACATATTTTTTCCATTAAATATCACTTAAATAACACATGTCAAATGGAATAATAACAAATTTTAAATATTTTGTAACGTTATTTTGTATATATACTTTCGAGAAATATGTATTTCGAGATTGGCATAGGCTAAAACTAGTCTCAATATATCGCCGTTACATATTTCATTGTATCGGATGCGAACAGTCAAAATATAAAATCGCATTTAGAGTACAGAAACCTGGACTAAGGCTAAAACGCATAATATGAGTTTAGGTGCTACCTATTTCGGGTAAACATTTATTTACTTTTGCGATCGGTAAATAATTCCCAGTCAACTGCAGTCAGCCCCTTGCTTGCAGCACGATCAGTTATGTACGTCAATTACGAGTCGTATCGACCTAAGCAAATAAAATAAAATTCATCATCAGGTTAATTTTATATTTAACTTTAAAATATGGCCAAATGTGACAAATAATCAACTTGCCCTTCATAAAGTACTTCAAATGAAACGATTCCATAATTCACAGAACTACATTTGTGACAAGTCAAACTAACTTTTCCAATCATTTCTGTCATTTTCCTTTTGGTTTATATTAAAACCCTTATGAGTTTTTATTTGAACTCGTTTTAGAAATAGACGATGAGTGTTATTAAACGGAAATGATCACACATAAAATTACTTCCTTTATTGAGTACGTATTATCATATTAAAAAATTTCCTCTAGAAGTTTTTTTTGTTTCGATATTTTCTTTTCATCCAATCAAAACGTAGCAGAATCATGACTGCTTTGAAAAATCCACTCTGGACACAATTTTTGGAAAGACGGTTTGGCAAAGTTTTGCCAAGTTCATACACATTACCTATTGACGGGAAACATCGCCGGTTTCGCCATTGATTTGTTTACCCGTATTATCAGGGACGTAGATAAGATCTACGTTCGTGCTGTTATTATCTTTTGTAATCCGTAAATAATTCTCGGAAATCTGCTTTTAGCCCCTTGCTTGCAGCACTATAAGTGATTTGTTAAGTTATTTTCGAGTCCTTAGCACGTCCTAAGCAAAAAAACTAAAAATCATCATCTGGTTTAGCATGTTAATCATTCAACTTTAAAATATGTCTAAGATTTCAAATCCATGAAATAATGATGACAGGTACAAAAATAATCCACTTGCCCTTGATAAAGTATTTCCAATGAAATTATTCCATAATTTATGGAACTACATTTGTAACAAGTCAAACTATCCTTTCTATAATTTTTTCCTTTTGGGTATTTATTCATCATTTGCGTTATGATAATAGAATGACTACATTTTATAGAAATTTGGTTTGCAGTCAGTAAAACCTTATCAGTTTTTATTTGAACCGATATTTTCTTTTCATCTAGTCAAAACGTAGGATTATCGTGACCACTCCGGAGACAATTTTTGGATACATGGACGAATTGGTATACCAAAATGCATACACATTACCTCTTGACGGGAAAAAATCGCCATCTTCGCAATCAATTTGTTTACCCATATAAATGCGAAGATTATGCTGATATTTAATTATGGTAAAATAGGTACGAATGATTTAACATTAATTGATTATATTTAAGGAATGGAGAGCTTTTTTTTCGTTTTCATGGGGGTATGAACAAAAAAAACCTGATCACTCTCTATGAAATCGAAGCGGTTTCATAGAATGTGTGATCAGGTTTTTTTGTTCATACCCCCATGAAAACGAAAAAACCGGCTCCATTCCTTATATTTTAGCATTAATATGGCTATTTCAGTGAGTAATAAAACATAATAGTATTTTACAACTTTATTTTCCATAAAACAGCACGTCGCCAATGTTAATTTTTTTTATTCATGAGGTTATGAACAAAATATTTCAGCCAATCACAGACAAGCAAAAGTGATAAACACAAAAAAAACTAAAATATTTGATTATATGTATTATAATTCTGTTATAATTTACATAAAATATTTTCTTAATAAAATTCATGAAAGTCAAGTTCGTAGGAAAAAATATTTTCTTAAGAAATGTTGTCTTAGTAGGCTGATAGGCTTGTTGCACCGTTGCTTCTTGGATTGAATGTGTAATATGTCTGTTTCTTATAAGAGAATAAAAATACACTATTCGTTCTTTTTTTCCATCAACAATGAGATGACATATTTCCGTTTCTCCAGTAAAATCTATGCCAATCTCGAAATACATATTTCTCGATAATAAGTAAAAAAAATGTCACAAAATAGTTTTAATTTGTTGTTATTCCATCTGACATGATGTACGGTGCCCCCGAGTATGTTTTTTAAAAAAAAACATGTAAATGTATGAAATTTACTTGAACTTTGTTCATTCCGAGACAGCAATAGGCCTGATTAACTTGTCAGATCAGTGAGAGAAAACACTTTTTTTTATCACAGAAATTCAATGAGTGTATAATTTTGAGATTACATAATAGTATCATAATTAATATTCCGTTTCATGTGTATCGTAAATTAACCCTTTACGCCACACACACACTAAAAAATCATCACATGCATCCTGTCATTTTCACACAGTGTTTTCTTCTGTTATTTGCTGCAGTCAAAAAAATGTCTCTACAGAAGGGACTACTAATATTTTATTAGAGAAAAGGATAAATTGTTTCTTTGTGTGTTTGTCTAGCTTTTCTACAAGAATATGGTATACAAGAATGTAAAGAGTTGTCACAGTCTACCCTGTATAAATTGATTCATTGAATAGGAACCAAATGATACTCAACCAAACATCATGCCAAGAAAAGGTGAACCTAAACCAGGGACCTCAAGGAATAATCAGTCACGAGGAAATACAGGCAAAACAGCTGTGAGTTGTTTGTTCTTAACTGTGTTATCTTTTCCTACGTACAACAAAATCTAGGCAAACATATGTAAAATCTCTCTTAATGACAGTTTGATTATTGAATCTTTAGACATGAAATCCTTGCATGTGGCAACTTTAGGATAATTTGCTCTTTTGGAGCCATTCCACATTTTGGCACATTGTTTTCAATAGAAATCTGCTGCAGAGATGTCACAAAGCGCCTGTATGAGGGAAAAAGTTAACTATTTTTAGCTCACCTGAGCATGAAGTGCTTTTTTTGTGATCACTTACTGTCTGTCTGTTTACATTCACCTACAATCTACTTCTCCTCCTACACCAATGGACCAATTTCAAAAAGGAATTCACAGGAAGGTTCCTAAGGTCGTCCTCTTTCGAATTTGTTCAATGAAATTAATTCAAATGAGAACTTTTGTTGCTGCAGAATCAGAAAAGGGAAAAAAATGCCAAAACATCTTCCTGTCCAAAAGTACAGGCCCGATTTGACAATTATTTTGCACAAATGTTCCTTGGATGAACCCTAACGAGATTATTCAAATAATTCTGATCTGACATGGCCACTAGGGGGCGGGGCTTGTTTTCCTTATATGTGTATAGTGAAACTTAAAAAATATTTTTGTCAAAAAGTGCAGGCACAATTTCGAAATGATTTGTTGAAAATTTTCCTTGGGTGACCCTCTACCAAGATTGTTGAATTTATTCTGATCCATGAAAAATATAGCCGCCAAGGGGCGGAGCTTGTTTTCCATGTACATGTATATATAGTGAAAACTTACATAATCATCTTGTCAAAAAGTACTGGCCTGATTTTGAAACAATAAGGCAAAAATGTTCCTTTGGTGACCCTCTACCTAGATTGTTCAAATTATTCATATATGTTGAAAAACATGGTCACGAGGGGGGCAGAGCTTGTTTTCCTTATATGTATATATTTATAGTGAAAACTTCTTGTCCAAAGCTATTGGCCATATTTAAAAATAATTTGGAACAAATCCTTGCGTGACCCGGCCTCTACCAATATTTTACAAATTGTTCCAATTTGTTGAAAACCATGGTCGCCACGGGTGGGGCTTGTTTTCCTTATATGTATGTAAAGTGAAAGTTTAAACACTTTTCTTGTACAAAAATATAGGCCTGATTTAAAAATAATGTGGCCCAAATGTTCCATGGATGACCCTCTACCAAGATTGTTGAAATTATTACGATCTGTTGATAAATATAACCACACTGGGGCAATGCTTGTTTTCCTTGTATTCATATCGTAAGAACATTGAAAACTGTGACTTCTTTTGAATAAGGTGAGCGATTTAGGACCATCATGGTCCTCTTGAAAAATATATGTTTTCAAAGTCATCTTTTCAGATGAAAACATTGTGACAAAAAAAGGAATTTTTCATCAAAAGCAATATCAATTTTATTAAAAACTGCAGCATATGTTTGACATGCTTCTTTATATGGAATAGGGTTCAGGTCTGACTTTATATCCAAGTTCGCAAACAAACTTTAGATCTTTTTGAAACATACTGTGTGTAATTCACTTATTTGCAAACAATTAATAGCCAGATAAAACTGTGCATGTTGATCTGGGTCTACACTGTTAGCAAATACTCTGTGTATGGAGCACTGCTTTTATATATGTTATGGCCCAAGCAAACAATGCTTGACTGGGTATACTTAGAGTCATCATAATTATTATTGTTTGTTTGTTTGTCTGTTGGTTTGCTGGTTGTTAGGTCCATTTGTATGACATTAAAACAAACTTTTTTTTTCAATTTTTTAGATATTTTATTGAAACTTGGTACACAATCATATTATCATAAAATGTAAAATTTAATGTGCAACGCATTATATTTTATTAAATTCAGGCATTGACATTTGACTTGTTTTATTTTATCAAAGCAGATAACCCTTTCCCACATACATTTATAGACACTTTCAGACAACTTTTAAAAACATTGTGACAAAAGGAGAAATGATTTCAACTCTATTTCAATAATGATACCTTCATTTCTAGAGTTTTTATACGACCGTTTCTTAAAAACGGTACGTATTATGGTATGGTCATGTCCCTCCGTCCATCTGTTCGGGTTTTCCGCACTTTTTTATCTTACATACTTTGAGCTATTGAGCTGAAATTTTGTATAAGGCTTTGTAGTGATGTGTCACAGATCAAGTTCATATTTCCTGGGATTTGTTTTCCGCACTTTTTTCCTACATGCTTTGATGTATTGAGCTGAAATTATGTTTATGGCTTTGTAATCAAGTGTCACAGATCAAGTTCACATTTCCTCGAAATTCGTCAATTTTTGAATGAGTTTTTTTCTTTGATGTATTGAGCTGAAATTATGTATATGGCTTTGTAATCAAGTGTAACAGATCTAGTTCACATTTCCTCGAATTTCTTCAATTTTTGAATGAGTTATGCCCCTTTTTGGACTTAGAATATTGGTTTTCCGCACATTTTTCCTACATGCTTTGATGTATTGAGCTGAAATTATGTATATGGCTTTATAATCAAGTGTCACAGACCAAGTTCACATTTCCTCGAATTTCGTCAATATTTGAATGAGTTATGCCCCTTTTTGGACTTAGAATATTAGTTTTCCGCACTTTTTTCCTACATACTTTGAGCTATTGAACTGAAATTTTGTATATGGCTTTTTAATCATGTGTCACAGATCAAGTTCACATTTCCATGGATTTCGTCAATTTTTAATGAGTTATGCCCCTTTTTGGACTTATAATATTTGTCAATTTCTGCATGAGTTACAAAGAAGTTCCAGACGGGCGTATTATATGTACCGTTTCCGGTACTCTTGTTCCATATCTTGAGTTGAGGTTTTCAAAGTCGTTTGCTGCAGGTTTGTTGTATGTGGGAAACGGTTAACAGATATTATGTCAGTCTATTTCAATTTGAGCCCGTCTATGAGAACATTTACAAGTTGACTTTTGCGGACAGTATAGATCAAGATCAACATGTGCATTTGTACACTATGATTAAAACTTTCCCTCATACGACAAATCTGCAGCAGACGACTATGAACATATTTTGTCAAAAAAAAGAAAATCTCTATAATTGAATGGATAACATATGACTAAAAGTGGAAAACATTGTGGCAAAAGGAGAAATTGCTTGTTTCGAGCAATTTCTTCTTTTGTCACTATGTTTTCCAAAAGCCGTCTGCTGCAGAGGCGTCAGAAAACGTCTATATGAGGGAAAGGGTTAAGATCTTCACTGTTTACATCTTGCTTACATGAAGTTGTCAGCAGAGTCTGTCAAAAGCTCCACTATACAGAAATGCCAACTTGTACCTTTTCCTCATATAATATTTGTTGTTATTTAGAAAACTGGTACAGCTGGTACTAAACAGAGCAGATCTGGTTCCATCAAATCTGGTCTAACAGGACTCACAGAAGAAGATGATGATGATGAGCTACAAACGCTGGGTACCGAGGTAAATAAGTTTAATAATTGAATAAAGTTGAAAACATTGTGTCAAAGAGGGAAATTTTCAAAAGTTGAAATTAATCTAAGTACTCAGGCCATATATCGTGAGACAGTCCTGTAGCCACCTTGGCAATTGAATAAAGTTCTAACAGGTTTTGGTAATTTCTTTTCTTTATTTTCTTTTCTTTCCATTAATCATTACCATCAATCTCAAAACTGAAAGGCGTAATTAACAACTGATCACCAAATAATCAATACATCAAATACACAATGATACAGAGAGCTGCAAACCATACCAAATTCGTTACTTTAATTGCACTATGATACAATGACGTAGTATCATACCTTATGTAAGATTATGTTATTTTATATAATTTGGTTTAACATGTATACGTTTAAGTTTGCAGTACACTGGATCATAGAAACATAAAATACAGAGAGAGAGAGAGAGAGATAGAGAGAGAGAGAGAGAGAGAGAGAGAGAGAGAGAGAGAGAGAGTGAAAGAGAGAGAGAGAGAGAGATGGAGGGGGAAAGTTCAGACAGATTCTGTGAGAGAGAAAGTGAGAGCGATATAATATACATACGAGAGAGAGAGAGAGAGAGAGAGAGAGAGAGAGAGAGAGAGAGAGGAGAGAGGAGAGAGAGAGAGAGAGTAAACAATGACAAAACTCTAGCCTTCCTGTCTCTTCAATAATAATAATGGCATTAACTGTATTTATTGCATACCTATCCAAATTTTGCATTGAAATTTAAGTGACATAAAATCAATATAAATTTTTTAAAAAATGATAACTAACACTGTGACGATAACACTTTTAGTTTTTTAGCTCACCTGTGCACGAAGTGCTCAGGGTGAGTTATTGTGATCGCCCTATGTCCGGCGTCCGTCGTCCGTCGTCCGTCAACATTTTCTCCTCTGTAACCGGTGGGTCAACTGGGATGAAACTTCACAGAAAGCATCCTCTCAATGTCCTCACCAGAATTCCTTAAAATTTTTGGGATCCATGCAGAATTCTGGTTTTCATGGCAACGAAATGAAAAAAACTTCAAAATTCTTAAAAAATCTTCTCCTCCGAAAGTGTCAGGCCGATTTTCAAATTATTTTGTAGAAATGATCCTTGGGTGACCCTCTATCAGATTCCTTCAAGCCATGTTGATTGGTCGAAAAACATGGCCGCCAGGGGGGGGGGGGGCTATTTTGCCTTATATGGCTATAGTGCAAACTTAAAAAATCTTCTCCTCCAAAAGTGTCAGGCCGATTTTCAAATAATTTTGTAGAAATGTTCCTTGGATGACCCTCTATCAGATTCCTTTAAGCCATGTTGATTGGTCAAAAATTATGGCCGCCAGGGGGGTGGGGCTATTTTGCCTTATATAGCTATAGTGCAAACTTAAAAAATCTTCTTCTCCAAAAGTTTCATGCCGATTTTCAAATAATTTTGTAGAAATGTTCCTTGGATGACCCTCTATCAGATTCCTTCAAGCCATGTTGATTGGTCAAAAAACATGGCCACAAGGGGTCGGGGCTATTTTGCCTTTTATGGCTATAGTGAAAACTTAAAAAATCTTCTGCTCCAAAAGTGTCAGGCCGATTTTCAAATAATTTTGTAGAAATGTTCCTAGGGTGACCCTCTATCAGATTCCTTCAAGCCAAGTCGATTGGTCGGAAACTATGTCCGCCAGATGGCGGGGCTTATATAGCTAAAGTGAAAAAAAAAATCAGGTGAGCGATTCCAGGGCCATCATGGCCCTCTTGTTTATATCATTTTGCCGGAACTACTTTTTTTAGATTTGGAACATCTTTGGAATTTAAAGTGGGTTTAAATTACTAGGAATTTTAAAAAAACTGAGACCGAATACTAGGAAAATGACGTCACGTCAGCGGTTTTGACGTCATAACGCTAGTCATTTGGCGCCAAATAGAAGCAGCAGTATTTGGTTACGTAACATTCATACGCCTAAGGCCAAGTCATTTTTTTTTTATATGTTTCTTTAAAATAAAGGGGAGATTTATTCCAGATATATAATAAATAGAATAACTAACTGCATGTTTTTGATATCGAATTTATGTCACTCGGGAACAAAGGGGTAATTTGGTGTAAAATCACTCAACCTACGGTTTCGTGATTTTAACCAAATTACCCCTTTCTTCCCTTGTGACATAAATTCTATATCAAAAACATGCAGTTAGTTATTCTCTATATATATAGCTTCTTTCTTCATGTATTACAAATACCAATACATTCTGTAACTTAAAACATTGATAAACAATGGAGACAAATTTTCAACAGGTTTTATTGCATTGTTATCAAAAACAGCAATTTCATCTCTGAGTCCCTTATAAATGCCTTCATGCAGAAACTACTAAGAGTTAAGCTACATGAATACATTAAAAGTACTAAGATACAAGTTTTAAATACCTTGTTTTCCTTTCCCAAGGTGCTAAAGATTTTTCCATCGTTCGTTGTTTGTTCGTTGTCCTTCCTTTGTCTTACAAAATACAATGCAAAAGACTACTGAGCATGCGCAAGACGCTAGAGTTTAAAGTGCAGTTTAAAGTGCAGTTTAAAGTGCGGAACATTGCATCTAAAAAGTTCGCAAATGGCAAAACTTATTGACATGTATGCATATTACTTTAACATCTACAGGTATTTGCCTCAAATTACATATATAGCTTAACATATTTAGTTCTTTTCCATCATACATAAACCACAAGAATGGCAATAAAATGAAATTCTGAAAATTATCATAAAATATAAGGAATAAGGGAGCTAAACCTGTCCAAACATAAAGCAAATTAAAAAGTGATTATCTCCCTTTGACCATCATCTAAATGCATTAGCAAATGACATTTACAAGTCCCCTAACCCTTCCCCACATATAGACACTTTGTGTCGTTTATGCAGCGGACAAACTTTGGAAGCATTGTGACTAAAGGACAAATTGCTCATTATGATCAATTTCTCATGTGGCTACAATGTTTTCAACTTTATTCAGTAAATATACCTTCATCTATAGAGATTTTCCATGTTTTTGCTATGATAAAGATGTTTTCAAATTAATCTGTTGCAGAATTGTTGTATGTGGGAAAGGGTTAACATTATGAAATTTGAGAGTTGACTGCTTCAAAAGGGTTGAGCGGCAATCGCTGAATCGACTATTAAAAATCATTTAAACTGAACTGATCGCCGGGATATAGCTGAAATACCCTTGGCAAAGATAAGTATCGTTCAAATTTTTTATATGCAACATTGTGAGAAAAGGAGAATTGTGCATACTAAATGCAATTTCTTCGTTTTGTATCACCGGCTTAGCATGTATACACATAGGGAGCACTTCTACATTGTCTTCAAAGTCTTTAAAAAGGTAGTAATGGCTGCCCTCTGGGTTGGGTGGTTAGCATTTCGACTGACTGGCTGGTGTCAGGATAAATGGACCATCAGTACTGGTAGCTTGCCCAGGAAACACTGTGATATAACTGAAAAATTGTTGCAAGTGGCGTAATAGTCATTCCGTGATATTCTTTTACTAACTGATTAATAGGAAGATGACACAAAGTTAACCCTTTCCCTTATATAGACGCTTTCTGACGCCTCTGCAGCAGACAGCTTTTTGAAAACATTGTGACAAAAGAAGAAATTGCTCAAAACGAGCAATTTCTTCTTTTGCCACAATGTTTTACACTTTTTAGTCATAGGTAATCCTTTCAATTATAGAGATTTTCTATTTTTTGACAAAATATGTTCAAAGTCGTCTGTTACAGAAGGGAAAGGGTTAAACTGTTGTACTATAGAGATGCCGTTTTGAGAGGTTTGGCCTGTCTAGTAATTTTCACTTTCCAGTTATCAGTGGTTGTGCCAAGGGCCAGTTATAAGCCTCCTGCCGGTTATTTCAATCCCCACATGAAGAGGTTTGAGAAATACCTGGAAGAGACCGATGTTCAGAACCAGTTCAGAAAACTTCTTCATGTTTTATTGGGTAGACCCGAATTTCCATACAACCCGTATCCCGGATTTTATATCCGACTGAGGCTGTTACAAGAAAAGTATGTATGGAGTACTCATTAACCCTTAACCCTTTCCCACATACACCAAAGCTGCAGCAAAACTTCAAAATCATCTCGGCAAAATCATGGAAAATCTTAGTTGAATGTATTTATAATCATTTAATAAAGTTCAAATCATTGTGGGCAAAGGGGAAGATGCTCATGATGAACAATTTCTCCTTTTGCCAAAATGTTTTCAAAAGGAGTCTGCTGTAGATGTGTAAAAATGATTCTGAATGTGGTTAAGGGTTGAAGTAAAATCAATTGTTTAAGAAAACAAGAAAACACTCTGGGGAAAAAAATCTTACAATGAGATTTGTTTACTTTTCCCACTACATTTAAAGAGATTGTATGTTACAAAATGTGGTATTTTAAAGGAAGTGTTAATTATTTTTTTGAATTACATTTAAACTTGTCTTAAGTAGCCACCCTGGTTGAGAGTTAAAATTTGTTTGCTTAAATAAATAAGAAAATGTTGTTTTGGTAAATGTTTCAGTGGCTGCTTAACCCTTTCCCTCATTTAGACGCTTTCTGATGCTGCTGCAGCAGACAGCTTTTTGAAAACGTAGTGACAAAAGAAGAAATTGCTCAAAACGAGCAATTTCTACTTTTGCCACAATGTTTTCCACTTTTTGTCGTAAGTTATCCATTGAATTAAGAGATTTTCTATTTTTTGACAAAATATGTTCAAAGTTGTCTGCTGTAGAATCGTCTAATGAGGGAAAGGGTTAACAGAGGTGAATGTTGGAAATGGTTACATTGCATTGATCAGAATTATCCAATTGTCGTCAAATATTTTCTTATCTTCATGCACATACCTAGAATAGGATCCAGGGGCTCATGGTCCTCTTGTTTGGGGTTGCTAGCTGTCTTCAACATTTCAGTCATATCAGGATGACAATAAACTTATTCATGATCCCAATTTAACTTGCCACATCTTCGCATTATGTAATTATGGAAATGTAATGGGCAAAAGTACCCTTGTCTGTTGAAGATAGCCAACCTGTATTAGGCTTGAAAAAGTGGCTTGTCTTAGGGCACTTAGTTTTCAATGACATTTGCTGCAAATTTGTTGTATGTTGGAAAGGATTAAACTCCATCAAGACAGCAGTGAGCAGGGATCGATCCCCAGACAGAAGGTCTGAGATCCCCTATGCATGCCCTCACTGAGGGCCCCTCAGTCATGATGAATTCCTACAAATACTGTTGAAGCAGACTTCTTTTGGACAACAATGTTGGACAACAGAAAAAATAAAAAAAAAGATACATTGGATTACTTGCAGATCCTCCTCTTTCCACTTTGTTTTCTTACATTGTGATAAGAAACTCATGCAGAATTTATAAATGAATATACATTATATTATCCCTTTACCACAAACAAATCTACAGCAGACCACTTTGAAACCTTCTTAGCAAAAATATAACTTTTTGTATGTAAATTATTCATAATGTAATGTATTATTGAAAAGAGTTGAAATCATTGTAGCAAAAAGTGCATTTCTTTTTTATCTGCAATGTTTTCAAAAGTCTTTTACTGCATGTGCATCAAAATGCATCTGCAATTGGGAAAGGTATACTTTAACTTAACCTTGTTTCAGTTTCCATTTAGAAGGGTCTTCAAGAGGGAAGATATTGTCTTCAATTGGTAAGTATGTGAATATGATATATGTTAAAACATGCTTGTTGGTAACCGGGCCCCAATTTCACCAACCATACTTTTTGCTTAGTACATGTAATACTTTAAAGAGCTTATTTCATTGTTTTTGTTTTCCTGAAAAAAAAGCCAAAAGTTGTCATTTCTTTACACATAATGTTACTTTTGTTAGTCATAAAGGTCACTATTTATGTCAAATTTGTCATTTACTTCAAAACATTTCACAATTAATTTTTTACAAAATATTAGGGAACCAAAAATGATGAAATATGCTTTTAAGCGTTTAAGAATTAATAAGCGCTAACTAAGGTTGGTGTAATTGGACGTCGGGCTTGTATGATCAAACACCGTCTTGGCCATTCATTCTGTTCAATTATTGACAGAAGTCATTGTGATGATAATTGATGATAAAATTATTGAATAGAAGTGAAAATATAGTGGCAAGATCAATTTCTCCTTTTGTCACAATGTTTTCATAAGTCGCCTTCTGCAGATGCATCAGATCGTGTATGATAGTGGGAAAGGGTAAAAGCATCTAGGGCTGATGGTATTTGGAAAATTGATAATAAAAGGTGGAATAACTGTTGTTAAGCTAGTTTTGAATTGTGTTTTACGTTGCTTTCAACATAATTCAGTTACATCATGTGCTTCCTTGGTAATTTACTACCGGTATGTTTTAACCCTTCCCTCATATAGACGCTTTCTGACGCCTCTGCAGCAGATAGCTTTTTAAAAACATAGTGACAAAAGAAGAAATTGCACAAAACGTGTAATTTCTCCTTTTGTCACAATGTTTACACTTTTAGTTATCCATTCAATTATGGAGATTTTATATGTTTTGACAAAATATGTTCAAAGTCATCTGCTGCAGAATTGTTGTATGAGGGCAAGGGTTAAACTGACACTGATGCATCAGTCATATTGCATTTTTTTTTTTTTTTTTTTCAATAACCCATGAAGCTTTCTGAAATGAAACTGGAAAAATCCATGGGGGCCGCTATTTTGGATATGTATAAAATGAGCAGAAAAACACGGATTGAAAATTATTGTCGTCTTTTTAATCATTTTTTTTAAAATCGATATTTAAGATCATTAAAGTGCTGTGTTGTGGAACCTGACGTCATTTCCGTTACACTTCATCTTGGCGTAACGTCAATGGAGCGACGTCGCAAAAGAAAGTGGGATCAACATGAAAGACCCCAAATTCCTATACATGAGCTATTGACTCACTCATTCAAAGTATAATTATTTATCAAACATTGTGGCAAAAGGATAACTTTCTCATAAGAAGCAATTGTTCTTGTGGCGACAATCTTTTCCTAAATCGTCTGTTGCATAGGCCTCAGAAACCGTCTCTTATAGGGAAAGGGTTTAGCAGAAATGTGACTGGTTGAAAAAGGCAGTCTCCAGGTGGCATCAGAAAAGGGCTGATCTATTTGCTTCTTTACCATAATGCAGGTGATCGATTAAGGATCATCTTGGCCCTCATGTTTTAACCTCGTTCATTATAAATGTTTTCCTTCATTTTCTGAAAGTCTTTACTTTATTATTTTCTGTTCGTAATAATACGAATTCCAAATATGTTTTGATAATGCAAGAAACATGACATTAACATTATTATTGTCTAGTCAATTACTTATAAATCCTTTTCTTATGGCCAAAGTATGTTTTTTAATTTTTAGCTCGCCAGTACGAAGTACAGGAGAGCTTATGTGTTACCCCCGGCGTCGGCGGCGTCGGCGGTGGCGTAGACACCTAGGTTTAAGGTTTGGGTTTAAGGTTTGTGTTTAAGGTTTTCATTTGGGTTTTAAGGGTTTATACCTTTAGCAACCATTTGTCATCCATCTACGCACACCACTACACCCGTCCTGACCCTGGGTCAAGGTCAAGGTCATTTCTACTTGGTTCTACTTGGTTCAGTTACAAGGTTTAAGGTTTGCGTTTAACGTTTAACATATCACTCTGCATTCACTATTATGACATTGATTGCTTTCATATTTAGTTTATACATTTACGAACTATTGGTCATCCATCTATGCACACCACTACACCCGTCCTGACCCTGGGTCAAGGTCAAGGTCATTTCTACTTGGTTCAGTTACAAGGTTTAAGGTTTGCGTTTAACGTTTAACATGTCACTCTGCAGTCACTATTATGACATTGATTGGTTTCATATTTAGTTGTTACCCCCGGCGTCGGCGGCGTCGGCGGTGGCGTAGACACCTAGGTTTAAGGTTTGGGTTTAAGGTTTGTGTTTAAGGTTTTCATTTGGGTTTTAAGGGTTTATACCTTTAGCAACCATTTGTCATCCATCTACGCACACCACTACACCCGTCCTGACCCTGGGTCAAGGTCAAGGTCATTTCTACTTGGTTCAGTTACAAGGTTTAAGGTTTGCGTTTAACGTTTAACATATCACTCTGCATTCACTATTATGACATTGATTGCTTTCATATTTAGTTTATACATTTAGGAACTATTGGTCATCCATCTACGCACACCACTACACCCGTTCTGACCCTGGGTCAAGGTCAAGGTCATTTCTACTTGGTTCAGTTACAAGGTTTAAGGTTTGCGTTTAACGTTTGACATATCACTCTGCAGTCACTATTATGACATTGATTGGTTTCATATTTAGTGTATACATTTAGGAACTATTAGTCATCCATCTGCGCACACCACTACACCCGTCCTGCACCTGGGTCAAGGTCAAGGTCATTTTTACTTGGTTCAGTTACAAGGTTTAAGGTTTGCGTTTAACGTTTAACATATCACTCTGCATTCACTATTATGACATTGATTGCTTTCATGTTTAGTTTATACATTTAGGAACTATTGGTCCATCTACGCACCCGACTACACCCGTCCTGACCCTGGGTCAAGGTCAAGGTCATTTCTACTTGGTTCTGTTATATGGTTTAAGGTTTCTGTTTAACATATCACTCTGCATGCATTATTATGACATTGATTGCTTTCATATTTAATTTATACGTTTATGAACTATTGGTAATCAATCTACGCACACCACTACACACTTCCTGACCCTGTGTCAAGGTCAAGGTCATTTCTACTTGGTTCTGTTACAAGGTTTAAGGTTTGCGTTTAACGTTTAACATATCACTCTGCATTCACTATTATGACATTGATTGCTTTCATATTCAGTTTATACATTTAGGAACTATTGGTCATCCATCTACGCATACCACTACACCCGTCCTGACCCTGGGTCAAGGTCAAGGTCATTTCTACTTGGTTCAGTTACAAGGTTTAAGGTTTGCGTTTAACGTTTAACATGTCACTCTGCAGTCACTATTATGACATTGATTGGTTTCATATTTAGTTTATACATTTACGAACTATTGGTCATCCATCTACGCACACCACTACACCCGTCCTGACCCTGGGTCAAGGTCAAGGTCATTTCTACTTGGTTCAGTTACAAGGTTTAAGGTTTGCGTTTAACGTTTAACATGTCACTCTGCAGTCACTATTATGACATTGATTGGTTTCATATTTAGTTTATACATTTACGAACTATTGGTCATCCATCTACGCACACCACTACACTCGTCCTGACCCTGGGGTCAAGGTCAAGGTCAAGATCATCCTAGTTACACTTTGTTTTGAGGCAAAAAATATGGAATTCTGTGCCTTATATATATATATATATATATATATATATAAAATATTTACTCTTGTGACTTTTCAATACCCTGCATATACATTTTTTTATGGAGAACAAATCTAAATACCACTTTATAAACAGCACCCCTAGGCGAGCTCCATTGTCATCTGACAATTCTTGTTGTTTATAATTATCTTGCGTTTTTTTGTAAATAGGTAGCACCTATAGATATATTATCAATGACAGAAAAGGAGAAGTTGCAAATAATAATTTTGTTCAACTCTGTATCATAATTTGACACCCTGAGCCATCCCGCAAGAAAACCAACATTATGTGTAAGGATCGACCCAGATCAGCCTAAGCATGCCGCGCAGGCTAATCCGGACAGACACTTTATGCCTCCTGTTGATTTTTGATTTCAGGAATCAATACTCTATACCTTTATCCCCCTGTGATGGAATGTGTCGACCCAGATTAGCCTGAACGGACCGGGCAGGCTGATCGGGTTCGATAGATTTTGAAGAGACCATAACGTTGGTTTTCTTGTGAAACGGCTCATATGTACAATGTATTGCGTTCTTTTATTTATATGTTTTCAAAGCAGACAATTTAAAATGTATAACATTATGTAAGTAATAAACCCATTTCAACAATAATCAAATCTATAGCAGACGACTTTGGAAACATCTCAACAAAAACATCTATAGATATAAATACAGAATAGAGCTGAAATCATTGTAGCAAAAGGAGAAATTTCTTCATGAACAATTTCCTCTTTTGCCACATTTTCAAAAATTGCTGTAAATGCATCGATGTGTCTGCTAGTTAGGAAGGGTAAATGACTTTCTCGTTTGTTTTATAATTAGAAAATCCCGTCAAAGATACTTATATTCAGAACTTATATACCCTTCGTGATCATGAGACAGTATGGGGATTGAGTAGCGTATTACGAGTCATCAATCCAGTCAAGTTACAGAAATACCACTGGCTTGTTGACGACATCACACCACGCTTGGACGAGCTGTACGCACAAGAAGGATATTCAGTACGTTTTAGTTGATGATTTAAAACCTTTTCAATGCTGAATTGAGTCAATTCTAGGAATATCAAAATGAAAATGTTGAGATTAGCAGCCAACAGTTTAACCCTTTCCCTCATATAGACGCTTTCTGACGCCTCTGCAGCAGACGGCTTTTTGAAAACATAGTGACAAAAGAAGAAATTGCACAAAAAGTGCAATTCCTCCTTTTGTTACAATGTTTTCCACTTTTTGTTAAAGGTTATCCATTCAATTATGGAGATTTTCTATGTTTTGACAAAATACGTTCAAAGTCGTCTGCTGCAGAATCGTCATATGAGGGAAAGGGTTAATGCCTGATCAGACAAAACGTATGTGTCGATTGACCTTGCTGTATTCTGATGACACAGGTTTTATATATTAACCCTTTCCCACATACGACAATTCTGCAGCAGACGGCTTCGAAAACATATTGGCAAAAATGTAAAATATCTCCATAAATTAGAGTTTAATTATTAAATAATAATGTCGTAGCAATGTAATGGGACATTTGATAATTTGGAAGTTTAATTTTGATACAGATTTGAAAACATTGCTGAAAAAGGAGAAATTGCTCAACGTCCATGATGTCTTCAGAAATTGTCTGTTTATTTGCAAAGATCATCTGCTTGTGGAAGACCAAAATCTATATGTTACATCTTCTAGGTCTGTTTTAACCCATTCCCTCATACAACAAGTTTTAACAGCAGACAACTTTAAAAACGTATGGGCTGAAATAAAAATCGCAATAAAGAAAAATATTTAATGAATAAGTTTGAAAACATTTTTGCAAGAGAAGAAATCGCACATTGTGAACGGTTTCTCATTTTACCACAATGTTTTAAATTTATTGGCATCAGATGCGTCAAAATGTGTCTGCATGTGGGAAAGGGTAAGGTTAAATAGGTATTTATGGAAATACTTTGATGCCTAATGACATCTAGTACTATAACCCTTTCCCGCATATAGACGCTTTCTGATGCCTCTGCAGCAGACGGCTTTTTGAAAACATAGTGACAAAAGAAGAAATTGCACAAAACGTGCAATTTCTCCTTTTGCCACAATGTTTTCCACTTTTTGTCATAGGTTATCCATTCAATTATGGAGATTTTCTATGTCTTGACAAAATATGTCGCCTGCTGCAGAATTGTCATATGAGGGAAAGGGATAACTTAGCAGAAGAGTTTATGGAATTGTTTTTCTTACAGAGGACCACTTACATACATTCAAACCAGTGCTGTCCTATGATAATAGAATAGTTTTCAAGTATCTAATTGTGATCGATTTAAGAAGTACATTGCCAATTTTTAGCTAGACTATTCCGAAAATATGAGAGCTATTCTTCTCACCCTTGCCTTGGCGTCGACGTCACACCTTGGTTTAGGTTTTGCATGCCATAGCTCAGTAACTACATGATGCATTGCATTTAAACTTTCTACAATGCTTCCCAACTATGTAAATAATTCAGCTAGATACATTGTAACTCTATCCTACATTTAATGCAAGTTATGGCCCTTTTTTTACCTAGAAATTCTGGTTCAAGTTTTGCGTGCAACTACATGAAGAGTCAATATCTTCGTAACTACTTCATACATTGTATTGAAAGTGTATACTATCAAGTTAGATAACTATATCCTGCATATAATGCAAATTATCAACCTGTAAGAAATTCTGGTTATTGATTTGCATGCAACTACCTTAGCATCTATACACTAGTAACTAATAAGCCATGGAATGTTACGGACAGCTCTTGGTTTTTTTCTAGATTATGGTACGTACATTTCTATGTTGGCTAGGTAGATATCATTTACGATAGCAGGAATATTTGTGAATAAAACGAATTTGCTTAAATTTTGCTAATATAATTCAACAGTACATAATGCATCTTGATAGGTTCACAGAAGATGTAACTACAACTCTTATGCATAAAGCCCGCGATCTGCATGTGACAAAGCAGAGCTTTAGATAAGGGGTATTTTTCATGTTCTAAAATCTATATTTGACGCTCAAACCCTATGTTGTGGGTACTCAAAAGAATTGTCTCATTGAGACGATTCTTTTGAGTACCCATAACATATGGTTTGGTCATAAGAGAAATGACAAGATTACTCCTCTTATATAGTCCTCTGGGAAAGGGATGAATGACAACCATGTTATATTACAGAATCAGGTGATGGTGGCCATGGTGGGACCCTGTGTATTTGATGGATCTCTCTACACAGATGCTTACTTGGTACAGTTAAGACTGGAGTATCTGGTGTCTGGGTCAGATGTACAACAGGTGATTATTTTGATACAGTAATGAAATATCACGCATACAACAAAATAGGCAGCAGAAGACTTTGAAAACATTGTGGGAACAAACTAAAACTCTTTATAAATGAAATTTTGATTATCAAATAATAACAAATTATTGTGAACAATTTCTCCTTTTGCCACTATTTTTAAAACTATTCCATTACAGATGTGTCAGGATGTGTCTGGGTGTAGAAGATCATAAAATTACAATACTCTTCAATCTCTTAAAGTTTTATGATATTTCAACACAATAGTTGTTATTGTTAAGTATGTCATATAACCTGATTTTATTTGAATAGATCGTTTTGAAATATAATTTGAAATATAATTTGAAATATTTTCTCAATCACTCAATTAAGTGCAGCAGTGATATGCCTTGGATCCTTGTCCAAGCATTCTGAATCAAAATCTTTCATATTCAGGTCCAATTTCATTCAAATTTCTCTTATTTCAATCACAACTACCTCAAATCTTAAAAGTCCTGTACAAGTTAAACCTTCCCACATATAGATGCTTTCTGAAACCTCAGCAGCAGAAGACTTTTGAAAAGAATTGAGGCAGTAGGAGTAGAAATTGGTCATGTTTTTATTATATTTAGTATAAACCTTTATTACAAATAAATGTAGACGCATACTTGCCTCGGCGTTGGCAAAAAATTGAATGTGCTGGCTTCTGGACAGCTCTTACTGTGTAGATCTTTTTAAAGTTGTCTGCTGCAGATTTTCCATATTCTGTCCAAATGTTTTCAAAGTCGTCAGCTGCCAAATCGTTTTATGAGTGTAAAAGTTTTAAGATAAAAGTAACTTTTTTTCCCCACAGGGTATTTCAATCTTTGTGAACAATGTGATGAATGACATTGACCAGATGTTCAGAAGTCCACATCACTTTCTACTGGGGGTAAAGGTACCGTCTGCGAGTGTCATCAACCCAGAAATCTGGGTGCAACATTACTGGGACCCAGAGAGAATCCAGTCAGACAAGGTTTGGGTTTTAAAGCTTTCACATGTTATCGGAAGTCATATATATTAGAATCGTTTAAGCTCACCGGAGCATAATGTGGTCAACATGAGTTATTGTGATCACCCTGTGTCTGGCCGCTGTTGTCATGTAGCTGATGTCGTTTGTAGTGTGTCATCAACAATTTCCTAAAGCAACCTCTACTCTTACACTACTGGGTCTATTGCAGCAAAAAAGTATCGAGTTATCTTCATAACATTGGATGCCGTGTCGTCAGAAAGGAGGGGGGGGGGGGTAATTGACTCAACTTTAAAATTCTTCTCCTGAATCCTGAATCTGCAGGTCTGATTTCAAGAGTTTTTGGTAGAATTGTTTCTCAGGTGATCCTCTACTCAATTTGTTCAAGCCGTGTTGATTGGTTGAAAAACATGGCCAGTATGCGGCATCAAAAAGGGGGTTAAATGATAAAACTTAATAACATTGACATTTGGCAGAAATGTTCCATGAGTGACCCTCAACAGATATTGTTCAAGCCATATTGATTTGTTAAAATACATGCCCACCAGGTGGCAACATAAAAGGGATAAAATGGCAGGACTAAACAAATCTTTTTATACAGTGATGAATGACATTGACTAGATCCTCAGAAGTCCACATTACTTTCTATTCGAGGTAAAGGTACCATCTGCGAGTGTCATCAACCCAGAAATATGGGTGCAACATTACTGGGACCCAGAGAGGATCCAGTCAGACAAGCTTTAATTGTTATTATCATATATGCAGAGATTTTCTGATGCCTATGCAGAAGACAGCTTGAAATCATTGTGGCAAATGGATAAATTGGTCATTATGAGCAATTTCTCCATTTCCCACCATGTTTTCTACTCTATTCTGAAATTGTAGTTTCTTTTAGAGAGTGTTTCCATATTTTCCTTCAGACTTTTTTCCGTGTTTAACGGAAGAGGGTGCACCTCAGGTGCGGGAGATCGTGGCTAAGATCCCAGCCAGGTCATGCCAAAGACTTTGAATAAGGTAGTAATGCCTTTCACTCCCTGGATCTCAGGATTGTGAGGTTAGCATTACAACTGACTCGCTATTGTCAAGATTAATGGACTAATATTACTGGTAACTTACCATGAAATGGAGTGATATAATTAAAAATTTGTTGAAAGAGGCCTCAAACACCATGCTAGGAATCCTCTGTGGTCGAGTGGTTAGCGTCGGGGATTTGAAACTGGCTGTCCCGGGTTCGATCCCCATTCGCAGCACTACCGTCATGGTGGAGTGCCCTTGGGCAAGGCACATTTTCTAGCCTAGTACTGGTTTGTTTACCCAGGGATCATGAATAAGTGAGCTGTTGCCGTAATATAACTGAAATAATGTTGAAATTGGCGTAAAACCCCAATGAAACAAACAAATCAAACACCATGCTAACAAACACATTTTAATGCAACAACCTTTTGATTTCAGGAAAATTTTCTTCAGAAAATGAGTGATGCTGTCATTGGAAATAAGTACATTTATGCAGAGGTAATTAATCAACCCTTTCCCTTCTACCAAACAATTACGGCATATGACTTTAAAATATTCTAGAATAAATATTGAAAAATGTGAGAACTGAAACATTGTGGTAAAACTAGAAATTTCTCATAATCAGTAATTTCTCCTTTTGCCAGATGCTTTAAATTGTGTCTGTATGTGGGTAAGGGTTACATGTATTATATAAGTTTCTTTACAGGAGCATAATGTGGTCAACAAGCAGGTTTGTTCAATATTTGTGCAAAAGGCAAGAATAATATTTTGAATATTTATAAGACTATTGGTCCAATTTGAAAAAATATTACTGCACTGAAATATTCATATTAGTGAATATCATATCTTAGTGCCTTTGTAATTGAAATGTTGCTGTTCGGTGGTTTTAAATTTGGGAGCTAATTGCCTCTTTATGCAAAACGTTAATGATAGCAAAAGTAATCTGCTACAGAGGTATCAAAAGTATATTGTATCATACATAGAATAAAACAGAATATATATTTATTAACTTATACAACATACATGTATCTTGTCATACAAAGAATATTTATAAATAAATTAAAGAAGATCAAACACGGTTACATCAAACATAAACATTTAGGAAGAGTTTTCTTTTTTCTGATACCATATACTACATAGAGGCTGAACAATTTGGTTTCGTATATAACTACGATTATATGCATGGTGAACATGTATAGAATAATGGATATATATCACAATTCCTACATTTTTTTGCCAACGATGCATCATTAGCTAGTAGTAGTACTGGAAGTTGATGAAAGAAGTTTGGTGAATTTAAACATATTTGAACAGGTGATAGATATAGTACTTAAATTTAACTTGGATATCAGAATAGAAACTACATTTGCAAATAAAATAGAACTTGTCTTCAATGTTTCCTGTTTCACATGAAATACATGTAGAATGTTAATTTCATTGTATTTTTGTTTACAGTGTATTTTCCTGTTAGATCCAAGTTACGTATCCTATGTAAAGGGAGAGAAGCAATACGGATTTAATTTTATTGAAGTGGTACAGGAATTGAAGGAAGAAGGGTAAGATCTTTCATGAATACTGTTCAGTTTATTTAAGCCCTTACCAGCTTACAAAATTTCTGCAACAGATGATTTTAACCCCCCTTTCCCACATACAGCAAATTTGCAGAAGACAACTTTAACCCTTACCCACATACAACAAAACTGCAGAAGATGACTTTGAAAACATTTAGAGAAACACATTTTCAAATGAAAAAAATTATAATTGAGTAGAGTTGAAAATAATGTTGCAAATTGAGAAACTGCTCATTATGAGTAATTTCTTCTATTTCCAGAATGTTTCCATCTCTATTTACCAATAATACTTTCATTTATAGAGATTTTCAATAAAAAGTTCTTTATTTTTAGCTCGACTATTCGAAGAATATGAGAGCTTTACTACTCGCCCCGGCGTCGGCGTCGGCGTCCGGTTAAAGTTTTAGGGCAAGTTGGCATTTTCATTCATAATTATTTGTGCTAGGGCTTTCATATTTGGAATATAGTTACATCTTATACCTTTCTTCACGTTGAATGCTGAAGATGCTGAGTTTGACCTTCTTTTTGGGGTAAAAAACATGATTTTGTGTGGTTAAAGTTTTAGGGCAAGTTGGAATTTTATTTTAATTTTTAATTTTTCTCAATAAGTACATGTGCCAGGGCTTTCATATTTGGAATATAATTACATATAATACCTTTCTTCACATTGAATGCTGAAGATGCCGAGTTTGACCTTCTTTTTGGGGTAAAAAACATGATTTTGGGTGGTTAAAGTTTTAGGGCAAGTTGGAATTTTATTTTAATTTTTAATTTTTCTCAATAAGTACTTGTGCTAGGGCTTTCATATTTGGAATATAATTACATATAATACCTTTCTTCACATTGAATGCTGAAGATGCTGAGTTTGACCTTCTTTTTGGGATAAAAAACATGATTTTGTGTGGTTAAAGTTTTAGGGCAAGTTGGAATTTTATTTTAATTTTTAATTTTTCTCAATAAGTACTTGTGCTAGGGCTTTCATATTTGGAATATAATTACATATAATACCTTTCTTCACATTGAATGCTGAAGATGCTGAGTTTGACCTTCTTTTTGGGATAAAAAACATGATTTTGTGTGGTTAAAGTTTTAGGGCAAGTTGGAATTTTATTTTAATTTTTAATTTTTCTCAATAAGTACATGTGCCAGGGCTTTCATATTTGGAATATAATTACATATAATACCTTTCTTCACATTGAATGCTGAAGATGCTGAGTTTGACCTTCTTTTTGGGGTAAAAAACATGATTTTGGGTGGTTAAAGTTTTAGGGCAAGTTGGAATTTTATTTTAATTTTTAATTTTTCTCAATAAGTACATGTGCTAGGGCTTTCATATTTGGAATATAATTACATATAATACCTTTCTTCACATTGAATGCTGAAGATGTTGAGTTTGACCTTCTTTTTGGGGTAAAAAACATGATTTTGGGTGGTTAAAGTTTTAGGGCAAGTTGGAATTATTTTTAATTTTTAATTTTTCTCAATAAGTACTTGCGCTAGGGCTTTCATATTTGGAATTTAATTACATATAATACCTTTCACCACATTGAATGCTGAATACGCTGAGTATGACCTTCTTTTTGGGGTAAAAAACATGATTTTGGGTGGTTAAAGTTTTAGGGCAAGTTAGAATTTTATTTTAATTTTTAATTTTTCTCAATAAGTACTTGTGCTAGGGCTTTCATATTTGGAATTTAATTACATATAATACCTTTCTTCACATTGAATGCTGAAGATGCTGAGTATGACCTTCTTTTTGGGGTAAAAAACATGATTTTGGGTGGTTAAAGTTTTAGGGCAAGTTGGAATTTTATTTTAATTTTTAATTACTTGTGCTAGGGATTTCATATTTGGAATATTTTAAGTACTTGTGCTAGGGATTTCATATTTGGAATATAATTACATCTAATACCTTTCATTTATGATTTTTAACTTTAATATGGAGTAATTGCCCTTGATTGACTTTTGAATGTATGTATCTATTCAGTTGCTTTTACATATAGAGTATATATAATTTAAAAGTACTTAAGTGCAATATAATGAAATAGTGCTTTATGTGAATAAGAGGCATATAGTCGAGCGCGCTGTCCTCCGACAGCTCTTGTTAAACAAAATTGTCTGTTGCAGATTTGTTGTATGTGGAAAAGGGATTTTAGAAATGCAACACACAATCCTTTAAACACTCTAGTTACACAGATGTGTTATTTACCTTTATAATTAGTTATCCCTTTCCGTTAAAAACGTTAATGAGGGAAAGGTATAAATGAAAGTATAATGAAATTGAATGGTGTTTATCATGGTTATTTTATGTAATTGAACAAAGAACTGTCATATCATAAATAATGTTTTTCTAAGGATTGAGAAATGTTATGTTTGTAATTTGTTTAATATTTTTCCTCAATGTTTTTCGAAATTCATCGTCTGCTAATCTGTTAATAAGCGTTTTGCATGTGGGAGAGGATAAATTAAACCTTTTCCCAAATACAACAAATCTGCAGCAGATGACTTTAAAAACTTCTAGACAAATACATGGAAAATCTCTGTAAGGGAAAGTTTAATTATTGAAAATATTTTAATACACTATTTCAAAAGGAGAAATTGCTCTTCTTGAGCAATTTTTCCTTTCGCCACAATGACTTCAAAAGTCATCTGCTGCAGAGGCAGCAATAAGCAACTTGCATTTGGTAAAGGATAGTTGAATTGAAAATTGATAACAATGTTATCAAGAATGTATGGTTATGTACATAACACTTTGATGTATTTAGGAAAAGGAATGGTGTAGTGCCAGTTCATAAGTCGTAAGTACCTTCGCACTGTAAGATGACATGGTATAAGGTCAATTTATGTGATATACAGTCACTACAGTGGTCTACGGTTATTAGAACTCATAGAAATTTGCACAGACTGCATTGCATTTGAAGAGTTGAAGAATCTTATGAATAATTGCAAACTTTCATTTGGAAAACATTGTATCATATGGAAAAAAAGAAATAGAAATTTCGTCAAGAATTCAACCATTTTTGTAAAAGCAGAACTAGCTTGCTTTTATTTTCTCTGAAAGTTGTTTTGCTGCAAATGCATCAAAATTGTCTGCATCTTGAAAGGGATAAAGAAAATATGTTTTACAGCACTTGCACACAGGATTGTGTTTTTTGGTGGAAATTATGCACCTTGTCTTTAGTGTGTTTAAATTTATTTTTGGTTCAGACGGAAAAAACAAAAGACTGTAAGTGGTAGTAATGGCTTTTCCTCCTTGGCGCCAAAGGTTGTGGGTTTAGCAGGTTAAATGGACCAGTAACTTACCAAGAAAACCCTGGGATATAACTGGAAAATTGTTGAAGGCAGCATAAAATACCATATAAACAAACAAACGTTACTTTAACCCTTTCCCTCGTATAGACGCTTTATGACGCCTCTGCAGCAGACGGCTTTTTGAAAACATAGTGACAAAAGAAGAAATTGCTCAAAACAAGCAATTTCTCCTTTTGACACAATGTTTTCCACTTTTTGTCATAGGTTATCCATTCAATTATAGAGATTTTCCATTTTTTGACAAAATATGTTCAAAGTCGTCTGCTGCAAAATGGTCGTATGAGGGAAAGGGTTAACTCTCCAACTTGTAGACGCCATGCATTCGGCACATCTATAGCAGACAACTTTTGAATACATAGTGGCAAAGGAAGGAGAAATTTCTTATGTTGAGCAATTTCACCTTTTCTACTATTTATTCAGCAAGTATACTGTCAATGGTAGAGATTTTCATTAGTTTTGCCAAGGTGTTTTCAAAGTTGTCTGGTGCTGAATTATTTATTGTTTGTGGGAAAGAGGTAGATTAATAGTGAATATTATACATTTGGCTCCTTATTCCACTACTAAACCATATGATGGTGGTACTCATAAAAGTCATCTGTCTGAGTTTTTTTAAGTACTACAATAAAGGGTTGAATAGCTTATTAACCCTTTTCCACATATAAACTTATCTGCAGCAAAAGACTGAAAACTCATGGTTAAAAATATGGTAAACCTCTATATACATATCAGTGTTTAATGAATTGAATAGCATTAAAAAAAAATTGCATGTACAGTCAAACCTGTGTTTAAAGACCACCCATGGGAAGTGAACAGTCTGGTTTCTAATTGTAAGGTCAGTTTTACAGAAAATGAGAATTTTGGAAACTAAAAGTATGGTTGCTATAGACAGGGAATTGCTATTTAACCCTTTCCCTCATATAGACCCTTTCTGACGCCTCTGCAGCAGACAGCTTTTATAAAGCATAGTGACAAAAGATATGTTCAAAGTCGTCTGTTGCAGAATTGTTGTATGAGGGAAAGGGTTAAAGGTGGGCTTTAACACAGGTTTGACTGAATGTTGCAAAAGCTTAATTAATTGAATATCTGTGAAGAAATCTGGATTTCACTTGAAAGATTTAAGAGATACATGGTTAGGGGTATAATTAAGGCATCATAATGTGAATGAAATACTGTTTAAAATGGAATTTAATCCCAAACAATGATTCAAGTAATTTTTTAGACAAGAAAAATTATTGGTGTATTTTGACAGGAACATTTATTGGGTTTTTTTTTCAGTCTGTCAAGTTTCTGTGAATTCCCAATGGCATCTCTACACGAAGGTATTTTTTTCAACCGTGCCCAAGCTGAAGCGTATGTCTCCATATTTCAAGTGCAAATGAACGATTTTGAATATGGCGAAGCACAGGAAGCTGGAGAAGGTATTGTAGTAACCAAGCTGTTTATGTTGCTCATGATAAGAAATTTCACCTTTTGCCACAATGATTTGTTGTATGAGGGATTAACATCTCGGAGGCACATCACACTATTTCTATTAAAACTACATGGAGAAAGGAGAAATTTCTCAAAATTAGACAGGTCTTATCATTCGGCATTTATGTCATTAGGTTTTTTTTTTTAACCCTTCCCCACTTGCAGACACAATGTGAGGCATCTGCAGCAGACAACTTTGAAAACTATTAAGGCAGAAGGAGAATGAGCAGAATAAACTAGTTTTTCAATTACCACAAATTTGCTGCAGACGACTTTGAAAACATTGAGGTAAAATGAAATTATTCGCGTTAGATAGAGTTTAAGACATTGTGGCAAGAAGATGTTGCTTATTATGAGCAATGTCTTATTTTGTCACAATAATTTCAAAAGTCATCTTCTGTAGATGTATCAAAATATGCAGATAAAACTAGATGTTTGAAATAGTTGCCTTATCAGGATATAATTTACTCAATAAATCCACTGAAAAGCATGTTTCAAACATTTTTATCTGGTCTGTTTTTTTGTGTTTTTCGTAGAAAAAACATTGAGCTATTGTAATACCCTTGGCAGTGGTGTCATCGTCACCTGCGTTGTCACAAAACTTTAACCTTACCTCATAACTCAAAAATCGTTCAACAATTTCAAATGAAACTTGGTACACATATCTATAGCAAGTCTCATAACTCTTACTTTAAAAAACAGACGAACATTGGTGTTTTCTTTGTGGCGCTCTTGTTTTACTTATAATGATGAATTGTTGATATATGAATCGGATGATTTCACACTGTCCCCCATACAACAAAACTGCATCTGGAGACTTTGAAAACATCCGGGTGAAAATTTGAAAAATCTATATACATGTAAATGAATGTGTTGTTACTAAATAGAGTTGAATATATTGTGGCAAAAGTAGAAATTTCATCAATGTATTCTAAATGTTTCTTCTACAGATATGTAAAAATATGTCTGCATGAAGGAAAGTGTTTAGAAACTCAAGGAAAGATTGTTATCTGACTATTTATGTTATATTGATGGCTTTCAATGCATTGCTCAAATGTTGTAGTCAACACTTTCTCTCATACGACAATTCTGCAGCAGACGACTTTGAACATATTTTGTCAAAAAATAGAAAATCTCTATAATTGAATGGATAACCTATGACTAAAAGTGGAAAACATTGTGACAAAAGGAGAAATTGCTCGTTTTGAGCAATTTCTTCTTTTGTCACTATGTTTTCAAAAAGCCGTCTGCTGCAGAGGTGTCAAAAAGTGTCTATATGAGGGAAATGGTTAAGTAATAAGGATTTCTTTTCTGATTTTCAGGTGCTCCCCCAAGGAGTCCTGGGATTGCTTCCCCTCAGCCTGGCCCCTCTTCTCAAGTCCCTCCCCCCCAAGTCCCGCCCCATACCTCAAGGGCAAATACAGCTCGTGGCGAAAATAGGAGGTTCTCAACAAGTCAACAAAAAGATGCGGGAAATGTTCGGAAACATCTAAATAAGAAAATGGAGAAGATAAAACCACAGAAGGTTAGAATTGATGGCTTCCGATTTGGAGATGAGAAATCCACAGGTGCTTATGCATGGCAAATAACAACTCCAATCAAGTAGGTTTTTGTTATGATTTATTCTTTAACCTTTATCCTCATACATCTCCGCAGCAGACAACTTTTGAAAATATTGTGACAAAAGGATAAATTGCCCCTATTGCCACAATGTTTTCAACTCTATTCAGATATTATACTTTCATTGACTGAGATTGCCATATATTTTTGTCAAGATATTTTCCAAACCGTATGCTGCAGATTTGTTGTCTTTGGAAAAGGGTTTAAAAGTGACTCTGTAACAGATGACTTTTAAAAACATTGTGCAAAATTGATAAAGTGCTCAAAATGAGCCATTTCTTCTTTTCTTCTTTTCTCACAATACTTTCACTTCTACATCAGAATAGTACATTAAATTTTCTTGATGTTATTTTCTATGTAAATTGAACTGTACCTGTCACATGACTGATCAGTGATAGGTCAGTGCCCAAGCTATATTTCATTATGAAATGATCTTGTTATGTATTTATCATGTGACATTTCAATTTACGTTGACTAGATACAAACTGACCTTAACCCTTTCCCACATACAATGAATCTTCAGCAGACGACTTTGAAAATATCAAGTAAAAAATATAGTAAATCTCTACAAATGATTGTATGATTATTGAATAGAGTTGAAATCATTGTGGCAAATGGGGTAATTTCTCATTATGAGCAATTTCTCCTTTTGACAGAATGATTTCAAGAGTCGTCTGCTGCTAAGGCGTCAGAAAGCGGCTATATGTGGGAAAGGGTTCATTAACAAAACTATTACACTTATGGAAAAAAAACCTGTCTGCCCATTCGTGCTAAATGGTCTTGATGGAAGCCACATTACAGATTGATTGATTATTTGTTTGTTGTTTTACGCCGCTTTCAACATGTTTTTAGTTATATCACAGCAATATCTGGGTACGTTACGAGTACAACTGGTCTGTTTATTTTGACACCAGCCAGTCTGTCCTAATGCTAACCCTGCAACCCCAAGCAACAAGGAAGGCAGCCATTACTATCCTTTTTATAAGTCTTTGGTATGACCCGGCCTGCAATTGAACCCGCACCCTACACTCTACAATAACACCACCGAGGTGGTTCCCCATTAACCCTTTCCCTCATACGACAATTCTGCAGCAGACGACTTTGAACGTATTTTGTCAAAACATAGAAAATCTCCATAATTGAAGGGATAACCTATGACGAAAAGTGGAAAACATTGTGGCAAAAGGAGAAATTGCACGTTTTGTGCAATTTCTTCTTTTGTCACTATGTTTTCAAAAAGCTGTCTGCTGCAGAGGCGTCAGAAAGGAAGATTTTCGATTTATTGAGCAATTTGATCTGAACCTTCACTTATATAGCAAATGTTTTATGGCTTGTTTTACTTGAATGCTCGTTTATATATGTAGATTGATTCTTGGGAAACAGTTATAGCTACATAGTTTTGCTAGGTCTCCAAACAGCTAACTCGCTTAACCCTTTCCCACATAAAAAAAAATATTCAAGCAGAAGACTCTATAAATTTGTAAATGGAAGTAAAAATATTGAATAGAGCCAAAAACATTTTGGCAAAAGGAGAATTTCTCCTTTTGCCACAAAGTTTTCAAAAGCTGTTGGCTACAAATGCATCATAATGAGTCTGCAAGAGGGAAAGTGGGAAAGTAATTATGTGCAAGTGTTGATAGCAATGAAGAAAAGCAAACACTTCAAGTGTCTTTTGTTGTTTTTCCTGCCTCCTTCATCTATTCGTCAATCATGCTATATTTTCCTGAACTATTGGAAGGTGAAACATGTGTTCCTTTGAACACTTTTGTAAACATTAAGTGTTTACCCATTCCTACTTGCAGACTCATTTTAACGTATCAGCAGCAGAAGACTTTTGAACAGTTTATGAATAGGAGAAATTACTCAAAATGTGTAATTTTCCTTTTGTCACAATCATATCTTTTTTATTCAATAATTGGTCATTCATTTATAAAGAGTTTCCAAATGTTTTCAAAGTCTTCTGCTGCAGATTATGTACAAGGGTCGAATACAATGGAGAAAAGCAAACACATCAAGTTTTATTTGTTGTATCGCCTGCCTTGACTTCTTTTTCATCCATCCATCCATCTGTCTGTCTGTCTGTCTGTCTATCATGCTTTCACTTACTGACCTATCCTAAGGAGACACATGTGTTCCTTCAAACATAATTGTAACTTGTTATTGTTTAATTTCTCATAACTTTTTATTCAATTGTAGGAACATTTTACAGTAAGTTTTGTGCAATGATTGAATTTTGCATGGTTAACTGATTAGTTTTCAATTTATGTTTTAAATGTGATATTTCAGGGAGTTTATGTTTGTGTTGAATGTTTTTGTCAGCCAAATTGTATTTATGAAGAGAATAATATAAATAACTGTAATAACCTTTACAGACAACTTCATTGCTTTTGCACTTTCATGTGTTTTGGAAAAGAAAATGGACTAATTGCATGTTATGAGCAATTTCTTCTTTTCTAACAATGTTTTCAGCTCTATATTGAAATTATAATGCTAAGTTGGACAATGTTTGAAGTATTTTTCTTATATTAGATGTTGACAAAGCCTATGACACTAAAAAAACGCTGTAACAGATCAAATGTGTCTCTTTAAATCCAAATAAAATGTTGTGTTAACATTTTCCCATATGTAGGTACATTTTGATGCATCTGCAGTGAATGAATTTTGAAAAGAGTATGGCAAGAGAAGTCATTGCTCATAATGAGCAATATCATCTTTTATCAGAATGTTTTCAACTATGTACAATAATAATAATTTCATTAAATGGAAATTCTCCATGTTTTTGCTTGCCTAGATGTTTTCATAATTCGCCATCTGCATCTTCGTTGTATGTGGGAAATGGTTAAACTATATTACAACAGAATTTGAAATATTGACATGCAAAAGATGTCTTAATATCCAGTACATGTACTTTCTAAATCATATATAAGTTTGGATTTAATAACTTTTAACATGGTTTGATACTTTATTGCCGTTGACAATATGATGATTAAATGAGTAGAATTAAAAAATTGTAACTTTTAATTTGTGAAATGAAATTAACAATAACCATAATTGACTGCCTCAGACTAAAAATATATGATAGATTTGTTGAATTATTGTCTTGAATGTTTAACCATTTCAAACTTGCAGACACATTCTGGAGTATCTGCTGCAGGTGGCTTTTGAAAATATTGTGGCGAAAGGAGAAATTGCTCATTATGAGTGATTCCTCCATTTGCCACAATTTTTTCGACTCTATTCAATTGTTTTATAGTTTTATTTATAGAGATTTTCCACACTTTTGCCTTTGATATTTTTAAAGTTGTCTGCTGCAGATTTGTCATATGTTGATAAGTTGGGCAGACAACATTGAATACATACCTGAAGAAAATTGGAAACTTCCTTTAAATGAAAGTACAATAATTGAATCGAGTTGAAAACATGGTGACAAAAGGAGAAATTGCTCATCTTGAGCAATTTCTTATTTTGTCGCCATGTTTTCAAAATCTATATGCTGCAGAGGCTTCAGAAAACGTTTCTGTGAGGGAATGGGTTAAGTTTAAGCTTTTCCGTGATGATACAAATGATTTTTGACACATCTGCAGGAGATGGCTTATGGAAACAAAAGGTGAAATTGCTATTAATGAGCAATTTCTCTCATTCCAATCATGGTTTTTCTATTCTGTCCCGGAAGTTCACTTTCAATTGTAAGCCTAAATGTATCATACATTCATTGGGTAATATATGGCTAAGCTGTAAATTGTCTTACTTCAAATTTGTTGCTTTTTAAACAATGTTAATGTTAAATGTGTGTGAAACGGGTATTGGTAGCTTTGTCTTTTTTGTTTGTGTGAGTGCTAAAACCTGATGTATTACAGCAAAATTTGTATGTCTCGGTGTCTGGTTCCATAAAGGTGTTTTAGATAGTATTCATAGTTAAATATCTTGGTTCTCTTGTACAGAGTATAAAGAAATTTGTATGGACATATGCAACCACATTTGGATTTTTTTTTAACAAAGTTGTAATCTTGATTTTAAGTTAGATTACAGGCTTCACAGTGAATTAGTTCCATTCAAAAACTTCACATGTATCTTTTGATTTCAACATCATTTCATGAGTAGGAAAGCAGGGTAGCTACATCCAGCAGATTGGTTGTTTATGTTTTAATTAATATTTAGATCAGCTAATATTGTGTGTCCAAGTTATAATTTGCATGACTTTATCTCTTTACCACATACAACACATCTAGAGGTAACGTCTTTGAAAACAACTTGGCACAAAAAAGAAATGAAGTCTAATTATTAAAAAGAGTTGAAAAAAGGAGTAATTGCTGATTATGAGCGATTTCATATAATTTGTATCTCATACCTGCCTGTTTACAGTGTACAGTACAACCTGTGTTTAAAGACCATCCATGGGAAGTTAACAATGTGGTCTTTGTTCACAGGGTCATTATCTAGAAAATTAGGCTTTGAGAAACTAAAAATATGTTCACTATATTCAGGGAATTGCTAAACAAAGGTGGTCCTTAGCACAGGTTTGATTGTATTTTATTCCAATTCTCTAGGGCCCATTACCAGAAGAAAGTAGCGAGCCACTGGCGTACTGTAGAAGTTCCAGATATTGTATACTGTATCATAATGCTGGTCCTTATGGACAGGTAAATGTATAAATATATTTAACCCTTTCACATGTGCAAAGACATCTGCGGTGGAAGATTTTTAGTTTGTCTGATTTTCCAAGAAAAAAAGATGGGTTATTGTGATACCCATGGCTGTGTTGTCGTCTGTGTCACAAAACATTAACCTTGCCTCATAACTCAAAAACCTTTCAATATTTTCAAATGAAACATGGTGCATATGTTCCTAGTAACAATACGCATGTCTATACTAAGCCACATAACATAAAAAGCAGACGAGTGTAGGTGTTCGCTCCGCAACGCTCTTGTTTTTTTTTAAATATTGTGCCAAAAGAAGATATTGCTCACATTGAGCAATAAAATAAAATAAAGACTTCATTTATAGACTCTTTCATGTTTTTGCTCTGATATTTAAAAATTTGTCTGCTGCAGGCTTGCTATTAACCTTTTCCCACATAAAACGCTTTCTTACCCCTCTTCAGCAGACAACTTTTGAAAACATTGTGGCAAATGAAGAAATTGCATGCTCAAGATGAGCAATTTCTCCATTTACTACAATCTTTCAACTTTTTTCAGTAATTATACCTTCATTTATAGAGATTTTTCCTGATGTTTTCGAAGTCGTCTGCAGATTTGCTATTTGTGGGAATTTGTTAATTAACATGATGCTCATGAAGTGTTGATGTGCAAGACATAATTTAGGATCGCTCTCGTTTAAGCATTCTATAATGATTTAGTATGCTGTGGTGGTTTGAGCATCCACCTAAAAAATTCACCATTTGAACAAACTGAGCAGCTCTTTCTGTCAGAAGTACTCAAAGATTTGATTTCACAGAGTTTCGCTCAAAGATGCATTCTGGAAGCTTCTGACCACGAGAAAAGACTCCTTTTATGTAAAGCTTGACTGTCGTTGTCCGAAAAATTTAACCTTACCTTATGACTCATAAACCGTCCAACTTTTTCTGATGGAAGCTATTAAACATGTTAAACAGTATGCATGTTTTTACCAAGTCACATAACTCTGGCTTTAATAATAATTTATTAATGCCCCTTTTTCGACTTATTGATGTTCCCTTGCGGCGCTCTTGTTAACTTATTCCCACATATCGACGCTTTTTGACGCCTCTGCAGCAGATGACTTTTGAAAAACATTGTGGTAAAAGGAGAAATTGTTCAAAACGAGTAATTTCTCCTTTTTTCACAATGTTTTCAACTTTTGTTCCTTCATCTATAGAGATTTCCCATATGTTTGCCAATATGTTTTCAAAGTCGTCTGCTTCAGCTTTAGTGTATGTGGGAAAGGGTAAATTAAATGCCAATACAATGCAGTATGCATCGGACACAAACAATTGAAGTATACATTTGTTCCTCGATAAGACCAACTGTCTCAAAGGACCATATATTATGGGTGGTCCTTTCCCTCATATAGACGATTTCTGACGCCTCTGAAGCAGACAGCTTTTGGAAAACATAGCAATTTCTCCTTTTGCAACAATGTTTTCGACTTTTAGTTATAGGTTATCCAGAGATATAGAGATTTTCTATTTTTTGACAAAATATGTTCAAAGTTGTCTGCTACAGAATTGTCGTATGAGGGTAAGGGTTAAGACAGGTTGTATTGTATATACATTCCAGAAGCCTCTGCCCACTAAAAAAGCTGTTGAAGTGCAATCTGATCTCACTCATCATTGATTTTAAATGTGCGCTGGTACATGTATGTCTCAAACTGCAACAAGCATCATTCGTCTTCTACAATGAGCTAAATGTCTATGTGGAAAGCAGCCAGTTGCTTGGAAAGACTTTTGTGTTAAGTTCTGGTATGAGAAAGCCAGTAAAAACATTGATAGGCAAACTGACAGCCATGATATGACTGAAATATTGTTTAAAATGGCGTTAAACCCCTAGCAATCAATTTATCAAGGATTCAATCTCTGTTGTACAGGGGATCATATGAGGATGAGATACTGGTAGAGATTTACAAGTTACTTCATGGTACAGTGGGACGTCTACATTTGTTACTTGAACATAATAAAAGTTTGAGAGCTGTTATACAGGCTATCTCTAATGTAAGTGTACTTTGATGGTAACATTGTTCACCCTTTCCCACATACAACAAATCTGCAACAGAACACTTAGAAAACTTCTAGGCAAAAATATGAAAAATCTCTTATAACTGCAGGTATGATTGCTGAAAAAAGTTGGAAACATTGTGGCAAATGGAGAAATTACTTGTTTTGAGCAATTTCTCCTTTTGTCACATTGTTTTCCATAGTCGTCTGCTCCAGAGGCATCAGAAAGTGTATGTATGTGGGAAAGGGTTAAGCAATATCCATTTTACTATTGTAGCTGCAGAGAATATGAAAAATTAAAAATTATGGTAGTAGTTACCCAGTATAGATTTTCTCTTTTTGTGTATGATTCAAAGAGATAAAGGATATGCAGATATTTCCTTTGACCACAATCTTTCCAACTCTTTTCAATAATTATACTGTGATTGATAGATTTTCTAGATTTTTGCCTTGATGTTTTCAAAGTTATCTTCTTCAGATTTAATGTAATGTACTATGCACGAAAGCGTTAGGAATATAAAAAAGTGCCTTATTTAGATATCTAACCTGTCAAATTAATATTTGATTAATACTGGTGGATAAACAGAGGTGCAGAGGTAGAGTGTCTGCCTCTCATACCAAATGGCCTGAGTTCAAATTATGTGATGGAATTTTTCAACACTAAAGGCTCATGTACTGGTTAAGTCATCAAAAATGATAAATATAAGCTGAAAGCTTGTTTAGCAAACGATGTAAAATAAATAATTTCCAACATAATTGATATTCATAGACATCAGACTACATGATCATTAAGAACCTACTTGGAGTTTACAGACAGAACGTGAAGGATGTGTTCTTAAACCCTTTGTAAGTATGCATATTTATATGATTTATATGGTGTTTTAAGCAGATTTCAACTAGTACATGTATAATTAACTTATCAGGTTTTTGCCATTATCAGGAATATTAACCATTTCCCAAATGCTTTTTAACTCGTCTGCAGCATGTAGCAAAAATTAGAATTTGCTCATAATGAGAACTTTCTCATTATCCCCTCTCTTTTATTATTGTCTTTGTGCCTAAATAGGGATCTGCATGTATGTATGTTTACGTGTGTCTCAACAACGTCATCAATCTAGCTACTTCATTTCTTATCTGATGAAACTTCACACATATGTTCACAAACATTGCTCTGTACCTACATCAAAGGTCATTATTAGTCTTTGCCTTTGATCCACCTAAATCATAGATCAAGGCCACAGTTACTGTAATATGGCTTTGCAAATAAAAATTCAATGCTTTTGCACTTTGCACTCTAATTTGTGGACGAAATTCCAACATACTTCAATTTTCACTGTCAAGAGATCTTTGACGGGTTCTTGGTCTTGTTTTGAATTTATACAATTTCATTCAATAAAATTGCTTTCATTTATTAAGATTTTCACTTTTTTTACATAAATGTTTTTTACAATCATTAACAGTAGATTTGTTGCATGTTGGAATTGTTTATTGTATTATTTACTTATTAGATTAGAGAGAAGTGAAGACCATGTGACCATAGGTCAGTCAATTAGTGCCAAAGTGGAAGACATGATTACAGCAGACGAGATGGACTTCGGATCTGCATCACATTTACAATTTGTAGGTTAACTTCTGAAAACATGATTTTAAAATCCTTTACCTGATACGAGATTTTTGGAATACATTTGAACCATATGAAGAATTATTTCTGATACAGTGTTAACCCTTTCCCACATTCAAATGGTTTCCTATGCCTCTGAAGAAGACAACAGGTACTCTAATTATGTGTTGTCAATCCAACGTTTTAATCCATCATAATCATCTATATTTTGGCAGCACATGATTGTAGATAACTCATTGATCATTTTAAAGCAGTTGAATCATCACAAGATACGAATCAAGACTTCATCTAGTTCCAGTTGGATTTCCCATTGAACTTGGGGCTTTCCCACTCAGTCATGCAGATGCATTTTGACAACTTTTGTGGTAAATGGAGAATTTGTTTAAAATATTGGTCCCATTTGGATATTTATAAGTATCGCCCTTGAACTTATCCCGAGATTTTTCATATTTTTTATTGGATATTTTGAAATTCGTCTGCTGCAGAACTTTTGTATGTGAGGAAAGGTTTGAAAAAAACAATGATTATAAGGTTTCCAATGCTTTTCTTTGCAGTGCATGTAAATATTTCATTTGTTCCATCTCTTGTTTATTTTTGACAGACACTGCGAGGTTTAAAGAATATCAACATGTATTTGATTCCTTTAATGATGGAGGTAGCTGAAGATACTTTGTCTAAAAGTCCAGAAATCACTGTAAGTAGATTCTTTTATCTTTTTCCACTTGCATCAAATCTGCAGCAGACGACTTCGGAAACGTCTTGGCAAAATGTGACAAATCTCCATATATGAAGGTTGAATTATTAAAAAAAGAGTTGAAAACATTGTGGCAAAAGGAGAAATTTCTCATTATGAGCAACTTCTCCTTTAGCCACAATATTTTAAAAAGTCATCTGCTGCATAGGTGTCAGAAAGCATCTACATGAGGGAAAGGTAAGGGTTTCTTTTTCAACATGCAACAAATCTGCAGCGCACTGCTTTGAAAATGTATTTGCAAAAATATGAAAAATATCTATAAATGACAGCTTTACTATTGAATAGAGTTAAAAATTTGATGGCCATAGGTAATTGTACTTGATGAGCAATTTCTCATTTTGCCAAAACGTTTTCAAATGTTGTTTGCTACAGATGCATCAAAAATATTTCTGGATGGGGAAAAGGGTTAATCAACCCCTTTAAAGTGATAATATTGACCCCATATTCAGCTGACCACTTTTAAAATTGTTCAATGTTTGCAATTTCTCCTTTTTCAGCAAAGTTTCAATATAAGCCTTCCAAATTTCTTGAAAAAAAACCATTGGATTTTTTGGATGATAGTTCTTTTAAAAAATCTGAAAGAATGTCTAAATAAGATTTAGGTGTAATGTAGATTTTGTAGATACATGTATTTTGAATAATATTTTGAATACAGATGTTAAAATCATTGTATGCAAGAGAATATATTGTATCAGATAAAGTGTTGCTAACCCTTTCCCACTTACTACAAATCTGCAGCAGACGACTTTGAAAACATCTGGGTATAAAAACAAGGTGTATTTGATGACAAAGGTTGAAAACACTTTTTGTCACAATGTTTTCAGAAGTCATCTACTGCAGAGGTGTCAGAAAGCGTCTGTATGTGGGAAAGGTTTAATAGGGCTCAACACTACTACCTCTTCATTTCAGAATGTAATTGATATGTTTGCACAAACATTTGAAGAGGAAAATCCAAGACCAAAAACAAGATACAAAAAGAGAGTTACAACATCGTTTAAGGTAAATGTTCAAACCTTCATATTTAACACATTCCCATTTTCAGGCACTTTCTGATGCCTCTGTAGCAGACAGCTTTTGAAAACTGTTTGACAAAAGAAGAAATTGCTAAAAAAGAAATAGCGGGATTACAATTTCGGATCATCCTATACACTTGGCACAAGAACTGGTTGAGTATTCAGGAAACAGACAACGAAAATAATTAGTATTAACCCTTTCCCACATACATATATCCCTCTACACTAGACAACATTTAAAAAGATTATGAGCATTTTCTCTTTTTACCACAACATTTTCAACTCTATTCAATGATTATACATGTACTTCATTTATAGAGGTTTAGCACATTTTCACCCTGATGTTTTCGAAATCATCTGCTACAGATTTGTCCTTCATTTAATTGTGAATCCAAATTATTGATTGTAACTTTTCTATGCTGATAAAACATGGTATCACACAAAAGGCTAACAAGTATAAAATGTATTTTATGCCGAATAGAAAATACTTAATGATATAGATTAAAAACACTGTTTTACTTATACATTCATGCAATTCAATAGGCTCATACATTGACACCAAATCTGCAATTATGTTGACACACACTTTCTTTCATATTACAAAATGTTTCGCAACAGAGGTTAACCTTTTCGCTGCCAAAGGCAATTAAAGGCTTTTGCAAACAATTCAGATTCAGGAAATACAGCTCGTCACGAGCATTGTGTCAAGCAACCTCTCCTGAAATCCGCAAAGTTTGCCACTTAGACATTAAATTTTACCAAATTTCCTGTTGGTCGAAAAATGGCGTGGTCCAATTTGGAAGAGTCGTCTTTGAGAAATTTGGCAGTGAAGGAGTGAATGATCTATTTATAGGCTGGGGAGGGTGAGGAGTCCTTGGATGTTACTAAACATGGTGTTGAAGATGAACATATCAAACGACATGAGACCTCAGGTACATGTATATGCTTTTTTATCACTTTCTCTTGATATGCTAAATGTTTTATCCGTTTTCAACATAAAGATGCTTTCTGCATGATCATGATGCTTCTACAGCAGACAACTTTTGAAAACATTTTTACAAAAGCAGTATTTCTCATAATGAGAAATTTCTCGGTTGACCAAAAATGTATTCAACTCTATTCAATAATTTATAATTTTATTTACAAAGATTGTCTGTATTATATCCAAAACTTGTTCTATTTCCTCTGCTGCAGATTTGTTAGGAAATGATTAAATGAATTCTTTAGAGCTGTATATTACGCTAACTTACCTACTGTGCTTACATTTAAAACTTTGAAAATATCTTTCTCTAAAATTGCCAGTTTATAAATCCGAATTTCAAAAAATAAATATTTTTAGATTGTATGAGGCATCTTGACTGGTCATAACAGTGGCTGCCAGGCTAGTTTTCCCAAAATGCCTATACATCTTTGCTTTTTAAATCATTGGAGTAATGACATTCTTTACTATCAATTGGACTTTGACTCTTTTGTCAATTTTTTACTAAAAACCCTTTCCCACATACAGCAAATCTGTAGCAGACGACTTTGAAAACATCAACAAATGTGAAAAGTCTCCATTAATAACAGTTTAATTATTAATTAGAATTGAAAACATTGTGGAAAATGGTGAAATTGCTCATTATGAGCAATTTCACCTTTGCCACAATGTTTCAAAAGTCGTCTTCTGCAGAGGCGTCTGAAAGAGTCTATATGTTGGAAAGGGTTAAACATTGGAATACTGACATACACTTGATTGGCTGTGGCAAACTTAGTATGTTTCCAATCAAATTGCAGAGCAAGAGTTTTGATTTATAAGAAGCTGTCAGCCAAGGGTAATTATTGGAATGTAATAAATTAATCACCCTTGGCTGGCAAAGATGATGTCTCCATTGCATTTTTTTTCCAAATATTCTTCTATGAAAATAACCCCATAACTTTACTGTATTAGATAAATATAATAATAAAGGTTTATTACCTGATATTTATACATAGAAGCATGTGGCTTCAATTGATAATCTGTTGACTCTGTCCCTTATGCAACACATCTGCAACAGATGAGTTTGTGGGAAAGAGTTAAAAATAGAAGGAAACAAATCAGATAAGAATTACAACAGTAAGAAGTATTATACCATCATCTCACAGTCATAAGTACTCATAAACAGTGTATTGATGTTGACATGATATTTCTTACATGTATGTTATGATATTCCTTACATGTATGTTATAATATTTATTTCATGTATGTTATGATATTCCTTACATGTATGTTATAATATTTCTCTCATGTATGTTACGATATTCCTTACATGTATGTTATAATATTTCTTACATGTATTCTATGATATTATTTACATGTATGTTATATATTTCTTTCATGTATGTTATGATATTTCTTACATGTATGTTATGATATTTCTTACATGTATGCTGTGATATTATTTACATGTATGTTATGATATTTCTTACATGTATGCTGTGATATTTCTTACATGTATGCTGTGATATTATTTACATGTATGTTATGATATTTCTTACATGTATGCTGTGATATTTCTTACATGTATGCTGTGATATTTCTTACATCTATGTTTTGATATTTCTTACTTGTATGCTTTGATATTTCTTACAGTGTTGAACGTTAAGACATGTGTAAGTAAAGACATGTCTCCTCAAGCCATGGTGAAGGAAAATGTACTGATGAAGGTATGTGTTCATGGCATTTATACATTTGAGCAGTGCTTTAGGAAGACATTAGGAATACATTATAGTATTTATAAAACGCCTGCAAATCTATGCTACATTTTGTATTTTCAAACTGCTTGTCTGATAGTTTTTAGCTCCTCTGTTTTTCGAAAAAAAGCCTGGGTATTGTGATACCCTTGGAGTTGTCATCAGTGCCTGTGTCATCACAAAACTTTAATCTTACCTCATTACTCAAAAGACGTTAAACATTTTCATATGAAACTTGGTACACATGTTCCTAGGAACAATATGCATGTCTATACCAAGTCACATAACTCTGGCTTTAATAATTATACTCTAATCCTCCTTTTTTAAGTTAGAAAAAAACAGACGAGCATTGGCATTTGCTCTACAGCACTCTTGTTTTTAAATTTCTGAAACTTATTTTAGGACAGTGCAGCAGCAGACTACACTGCACAAGTGCCATAAGATTTGGTTTTTCTGGAGCCAGCTAATTGTTCTGAATAATTCCTTGAGAGGTTCAAGTCCCTACAAGATTATTAACTCTTTCCTGCATGGAGACACTTCTGCAACAGAAACAGTTGAAAATGGAATCAAACTCCATTCAAACAAAATATAAATCTTCAGTACTACCTTTTCCTTCATACAACTAATCAGCAGCAGACGACTATTAAAACATATAGACATAAATGTTGAAGACCTCTATTACTGAAAGTATAAACTTCTTGAATGGAGTTGTTAACTTTTTTTGTTTATCATTTTAGTACATGTTGGACTGTAGATTTGATGAGATGTGGCAAGAATATCTGATAGACCTAGCAGGTGGGGACATATTTCCCCCAAACCCTTATCCTCGACTCATATCCTCAGTCAGGAAATGCGCGCAAAGGTTTGTTTCTTTTAATAGTGTTTTATGCCACTTTCAACTGTATTTCAATTATATCACTGCGCTTCCTGTCATCATATCATTGCCAAAGATGGTGGTGGCTTACCAGATGCATAATTTTGTCCTGAAGTTAAATGGAGAGATTTACATTTTGCTAGGGGGATTGGGGTTCCTTATAGGGAGATTTGGTAATTTTGGTAGGGGCATAGGGGTCATGAATAGGGTGATTTAGAAGTTTTGGTAGGGAGATTGGTGTCCTAGTAGGGAGATTTGGTAATTTTTGTAAGGGGATAGGGATCATGAATAGGGTGATTTAGAAGTTTTGGTAGGGAGATTGCGGTCCTAAGTAGGGTGATTTGGACATTTTTGTAGGGAGATTGAGGTTCTATATAGGTTGTTTTGGAAATTTTGGTAAGGGTATTGAGGTTCTAAATAGGTTGTTTTGGAAATTCTGGTAAGGGGATTGGGGTCCTAAATAGTCTTTTTTGGAAATTTTGGTAAGGTGATTGGGGTCCTAAATAGGTTGTTTTGGACATTTTGGTAAGGGGATTGGGGTTCTAAATAGGTTGTTTTGGACATTTTGGTAAGGGGATTGGGGTCCTAAATAAGTTGTTTTGGAAATTTTGGTAAGGGGATTGAGGTTCTAAATAGGTTGTTTTGGAAATTTTGGTAAGGGGATTAGGGTCCGAAATAGGTTGTTTTGGAAATTTTGGTAAGGGGATTGGTGTCTTTAATAGGTTGTTTTGCAAATTTTGGTAAGGGGTTTGTGGTTCTAAATATGGTGATTTGGATATTTTGGTAGGGAGATTGGGGTCCTGAGTAGGGTGATTTGGACATTTATGTACCGAGATTGGGGTCCTAAATAGGGATATTTGGATATTTTTGTAGGGAGGTTGGGGTTCTAAATAGGGTGATTTGGCCGTTTTGGTAGGGAGATTGGGATCCCTAATAGGTAGATTTGAACATTTATGTAGGGAGAAAGGGGTTCTAAAAAGGGTAATTTTGACGTTTTGGTAGTGAGATTGGGGTCCCAAATAGGGTGATTTGGACGTTTTGTTGGGGTGATAGGGTTCCTAAAAAGGGTGATTTGGACGTTTTGGTAGTTAGATTGGGGTCCCAAATAGGGGGATGTAGACGTTTTGGTAGGGAGATAGGGGTCCTAAATAGGGTGATTTGGACGTTTTTATGCGGAGATTTGGTTCTAAATATTCTGTCCTTCTCACTGGGACTTATTGTTAGGAAAAACATATGTTATTTCCAACGCTCTTGTTGTATTACATACTATCATTTAACCCTTTCCCACATAGAGACACTTTTTGATGCCATATTGCGGCAAAATGAATTTCTTTTCATAATGAGCAATTTCTCCATTATAATGTTTTCAACTCTTTTCAATTAATAAACTTTTTTTTTTAAAAAAATCTATATTATTGCTTATGTATATTATTTAAAGATGTCTGCTGCAGATTTTTTGTATGTGTGAAAGGGTTGATATACAGGTCCAATGTGATGTATCAATTTATTGGAATTGGCATTTTTTTCAGAATGGACCTGTTTTACGAGAAAGCGTCAGTTATCACAGAGAAGATGTTCAACCTAGAAGCAAAGATCGAGGATCCTGAGAACTTTGTCTATCATATCCCTGGTATTGAAGCTCATGGTAAGTGTCTTACTTGCAATGTACATAATTCTTTATTCCAAGAAAATTTAACCCTTTCTCAAATACAGACGTTTTCTGATGCCTATTCAAAAGACGACATGGAAAAACATTGTGGCAAAAGGAGAAATTGCTCATAATGAACAATTTCCCCGTTTGTCACAATGTTTTCAACTTTATTTGATAATAGTTCTTTCATTAATATAGAGATTCCATATTTTGACTGAAAGTCTTTAAAGTCGTCTGCTACAGATTTGTTGTATGTGGGAAAAGTTAAACTTCCCCATATGCAGATGCATTTTGATACATTTACATCAGAAGACTTCAGAAAACGGGTTTGCAAAAGGTGAATTGCTCATGATGAATGAACAACAACTTCTCCTTTTGGCTCAATATTTTCAACTCTTTACGATAACTACATGTATATATTTGCCTTGGTGTTTTCATAGTTGTTTATTGCAGTTTTTTGTATGTGGGAAAGGATTGAATAATAACATTGTTTTAAACTCTTCCGAACTGAACAGGTTAGTATGCATTAAAAGCTTGATTTTGACAGAGTGATTATTAGAAGCAGAGAATTTGCTCAATATGTACCATTTTTCCATTTCCCACATTTTATCACAATTTCTCCTTTTCACAATGTTTTCAAATCTAGTCAATAATTGTACGTTTATTTATAGTTTTATGTACCATATTTATTTCCAAGAATATTGTCTGCTGCAGATTTGTTGTGTTTGAGATAGGTTTTTTCTTTTTAAGGTTGTGTGACAGCTCTGATGATGTTAGATACAGGCACCTATCTGCCCCTCTCACAATTGATATCAAGTTTTCAACAGAAGACCTACATACAAAAAAAAGGGTCCTACCGCGTGGGTATCTGTATGGCCCTTAATGGCCCTGGTATATGGTACGGTAGGATGCAGCCCTACCTCAATGAGATAGAGCTACATGAACATTACTATATACAAGGTCCATCTGGATGCCAGGGGGAAGCTATACAACTTTGTGCTGTGATGGGTAAGTGGATGATAACATAACATTTATTAAAACAAATTGTTTCAAGAAGCTTGAAGTTGTTTAAATCTTTTTCCTTTATGTTCTGATGACTTTTGACACATCTGCTCGTCAACAGACAACTTTTGGAATTAATTTTGGGAAAAGGAGAATTGGCAATGCTCCTTAATATTTCCAAATCTGTATATTAAAAGATTAGCCCAGATTTCTAGATGTAAAATGCTGTTACTCTTGCAGTTTTCTAAGTTGCCATCTCAAAAACTGCTTCATCAGGTTAATCTTGTTAAGAATGAAAGAAGTAGACGCTACTCACCTGCATGTGTTTCTGTAGACTTTAAAAGATCTTTAATGAGGCAAACCCTTCAACCCTTTGTAGACTTATGATGAGTTGGTCTTCATTCTCCCACAATGTTCTCTGTACTTCAACACTACGCCACTTGCAGACTCATGTTGATGCATCTGCAGCCAAACATATTGTAACAAAAGGAGAAGATGCTCATCATGAGTAATCACTTTTACTTCTTCTGATGATCATTCATTTTTTCGACTTAATTTGTGATCAACATTGTTTAATTTTCAGGGATTCAATTCAATCATGAAAAACTTACAAAAACAATGGCCAGATAAATAATGATTGTATTATAATTCCCTACTTATACAGATAGATAATGAAAATAGAACAACTAGGAACATAACTTAAGCTTTCTTATGTTATGTTCCAGAAGACAACCTCATGATGGACACGATTACCAAGGTCAAACTTGGAACACTTACAACAACAATACAATCATTATTTATTTGTAAATAGAGGCTAAATAAATAATGATTGTATCGTAATAACATAGTTACACATGTACATACAGATAAGGAAAGAAGAACACAACTAGGAACATTACTTTATCTCTTCTGTTTTATGTTACAGTATACAACTGCATGATGAACATGATTACCAATTCAAACTTGCAACACTTACAATTACTATACAATAATTATGTTTTTGTAAATTGAGGCCAAATAAATAATTATTGTATTGTAGTTACATACTTAAACATATAGGTAATGAAAATTATTCTAGCTTTCCTATCTTTTGTTCTAGTACACAACCACCTGATAGACATGATTTCCAAGTCCCCATGGCCTGTGATGGGCGTGTACTTTGGTTCCCCGTCCCCAGACCACTGGACAAAAGATGACATTCTGACCAAGAAAAAAGGATTCCTTACACAGTTTGCTACAATAGCTGCCATGAAACAGCCCATCTATTCTAAGGTGTGTATTTAAAGTGGCATCAGCTAGCGAACATATGTTGGAAAGAGCTTTCCATCCTTGGCACTCCGGATTGTGGGGTAATCATTAGGACTGACTCGCTGGTGTCGGGATAAATGGACCATTAGAACTGGTATCTTAACCCTTTACCTTATACGACAATTCTGCAGCAGACGACTTTGAACATACTTTGTCAAAAAATAGAAAATCTCTTTAATTGAATGGATAACCTATGACTAAAAGTAGAAAACATTGTGGCAAAAGGAGAAATTGCTCGTTTTGAGCAATTTCTTCTTTTGTCACTATGTTTACAAAAAGCTGTCTGCTGCAGAGGCGTCAGAAAGCATCTATATGAGGGAAAGGGTTAACCAAGAAATGTCATGATATAACTTAAAATTATTGAAAGCGACTTAAAACTTCATACAAGCAAACCAATGAATTTTTAGCTAGATCGCCTAAGACAATCAAGCATTATCACCCCTTGACAGGTGTATATTGTGCAATTCTGGCACTCTTTTTTATATTCAGCTGCAGAGGTTTTCAAATATTCTCTTATCAGAAAAAGGATTGATTTACCTAGCATAACATTGTTGGAGGGTAATAAATGTATTATTCTATTTTTGTTTGTTTCAGGCTTATGTTACAATAGAGTCCTGGAGATATGTGACATTGGTTAAGCATTTTAAACTTCACTTTCTGGAGGAAGGGGTGGAGTAAGTTAATCTGAACCTTTTAAAGTTCAATTCTATTCGATTTGACAGTAAAACATGTATACATGTATTTGTTTTTGTCAATGCTTATTGTCAGAGTTTAACCCTTTCATATATATAGACGCTTTCTGACACGACTGCAGCAGACATTTTTTGAAAACATTGTGACAAAAGAAGAAATTGCTCAAAACACGTAATTTCCCCTTTTGTCACATGGTTTTCAACTTTTTTCAGCATATACCCTCATTTATAGGGATTTTCTTTATTTGTGTTCACATGTGTTACATGTTTCCAAAGTTGTCTGCTGCAAATTTGTTGTATGTGGAAATGGGTTAAGAAAGAACCCATTTGATATGCAAATTTCAATTCAAATGAAAAATATCACCCAAAAATATTAGAATATCTATATATCTACTCTTCTTTCTTTCAACATAAAGTTTTTACCTAGAAGACATATAAAACTGGTCACAATGATACTGTCAAATGTCCATAAAAATATAAATAAAATAAGAAAATAATTTTGGAGTTTTCCCCCTATATGCTTTTTATACGCCCGTTTTGAAAAAACGGATAGTATTATAATTTTACCTGCGGCGTACGGGCGGGCTGGCGGGCGGCGTCCAGTATGTTGTCAGCTCAATAACTTTAGAAGCCTCTGTCCAATCATCACCAAATTTGGTCAGAATGTGTATTGGGATAATATCTCAGACAAGTTCGATAACTAGCCATATCGCTTCAGTCAATCAAGAGTTATCACCCTTTAATTATAGAAATTACCCAAAATTTGTCTTGTCAGCTCAATAACTTTAGAAGCCTTTGTCCAATCATCACCAAATTTAGTCAGAATGTGTTTTGGGATAATATCTCGGACAAGTTCGATAACTAGCCATATATATCGCTTTAGTCATTCAAGAGTTATCACCCTTTAATTATAGAAATTACCCAAAATTGGTCTTGTCAGCTCAATAACTTTAGAAGCCTTTGTCCAATCATCATCAAATTTAGTCAGAATGTACATTGGCATAATATCTCGGACAATTTCGATAACTAGCCATATCGCTTTATTCAATCGAGAGCGTATTTTGTGACATTTGGCGCTCTTGTTTTTTATGTCCTGCCATATTCTCACTTTTAAAAAAAATCTAACTTTTGCAGGCAACTAGGGTTTTGTTGAACACACTTGTTTTAACACTTATGTTTTTGTTATGTTTCAGGCCAGAGCTGTTCTATCCAGATGATCCATCATCATTTTACAAATCTGTCTTTTTATCTAAAGATAGGGTAAGCAGAATACTTAAACCTTTTGACCTTTTGCCTCAAACAGATGCTTTCTGACACCTCTGCAGCAAACAACTGTTAAAAGACAGTGTGGCAAAATGAGCATTTTCTACTTTTGCCACAATGTTTTAAATTCTTTTCAATAATTATATTTTCATTTAGATAGATTTTTCTTATTTTGCCTTGATGTTTTCAATGCTGTAGATTTTTTGGATTTTTGGGGTGAGTAATCTCTTTAGTTGACCCTTTTCCACACAAAAGAAATCTGCAGCAGATGACTTTGAAAACATCTAAACAAAAGGATAGAAAATCTCTATAAATGAAAAAACAAAGAAAAGGAAATAGATTGGAAATCAAAGTGCCAAAGTCTAACAGACATAAAAGAAAATGAGCTGCCACATCTGGTGCTCTAAGGTCTGAATGTATTGGCGTACAGTCAAGGACTCATGTGAGGCTGTGTATATGCATGCACTCACCATAATATTCACAGTGTGCATGTTTGCTATATAGACATACACAAATATTCTGACCAAAAAAGGAATCAATATAACTTTAGATGATACCAAACCGAATAGTCAAAAAGACGCTCAGATCACAAGATGCAGATAATATAAATGTTATGTAAATATTATTAGAAATGGAGGGTTTTTACATGTATTATGTTTTGAAATATTGGAAACAGAACATTTTAGTATACCTTGTATTTGCAGAGATCTATTTAGCCATTTCCTGTATTAAAACAAATAGATTTTGAGAACATCTAGGCAAAAATCACAAGATGCAGATAATATAAATGTTATGTAAATATTATTAGAAATGGAGGGTTTTTACATGTATTATGTTTTGAAATATTGGAAACAGAACATTTTAGTATTACTTGTATTTGCAGATATCTATTTAGCCCTTTCCTGTATTAAAACAAATTGATTTTGAGAACATCTAGGCAAAAATATAGACTTGAAAACATTGTGGCAAAACTCATTTGCTGTAGAAGTGTCAAACTGCATCTGCATGTTAGATGGAGTAAATGACCTATGGAAAATTTGTTTAAGTTGATTTTTAAAGCTAAATTGATGGATAGAACATTTTTTACAATTTGCAGGCTGCCTTTCACTACCAGAATTACGGCCCACCTCAGGGGGGAGATCCAATGAGCATGGCTAATGTACGATCACTGTGTGGTACCCTGGATAAGAAAATGTTCGAATCCGAGAGGAAAAGTGATTGGATGAATTTTTACAGGAATCTCCTGCTGCGAGATTTGATTTCACAGGTATCTTTGAATATTTAATTGTCTTAACAGCTTGCCCATTTGTGTTTTCAGAAGTTGAAATTGTACATGACATGCAATAAACAAGAGCAATTTATCCTTTTTGGCCGGATTGCTCTAGCAATTCCGGTCTATAGATTGGCGATGTCCGTCCGTCTGTCCGTCAACATTTTGGTTAAAGTTTCAGGTTGAGGCAAAATCTTAGCACTGGAAATGGTTACAAACTTGAAACTTTGCCTGAAGGTAACCAGTAACAAGTTCTATTGATTTCTATGGTTACTTTAACCTTGACCTTGGTTTGTCAATTTTCAAGGTCAAATTGCCGACAATCCGGCCTTACTGTCTTCAGTGGTTTCTTGTTTCCATAAATGTTATCAAAAGTTCTAGATAAAATCATTATTTGACACTCTAACCCTAAGTTATTAGTACTTAAAAAAATCAGCTCAGAGAACTTATACCTTTGAGAACCTACAACATATTGTTTTGTTAGATAATGAGACAAATATTCAGAAGAAAGTACCTTAATACTCCCCCTTCATATAGTTCCATTGATTGGATCAATTGGTGAAGATAAAAACATTTTCAACAGTATTTCATTTATGTCACTGTGGCCATTTCACCTGACATGTTTTTCATTGCTTTCTCACACCAGTACTCCAAACAACATTTTTCCTAGGAAACTGACCACCTTCCTACATAGACGATTCAGCCAAGTGACAGAAGTAAAATAAATCTAGTCACAATGAATTTTATCAATTATCAGAAAGAATGAATGTTTGAGCAGGGATTTGAACTCACAACCCCTGGAATGATAGCTGTTAGTGATCTATCGCGTCTCGACCCCTTTATATAGACCTATGTTCTTGCATATAACTTCAGGATCAGAGTCATATTGCAGACTGTTGGAGAATGTTACATTGTATGGCTGGACAAGTAGAATATGTTACAAGTTGGTATTTATTTACATTATGATTTAAATAACATGACTCTTTAAAAGATAACATAACAAACCAGTGTTATAACGGGATCCGCTTTAAAACGGAGAGTTTTATAGAGGAGTGCCAGTGTATATTATTTTACCTTGCAAACATAAAACATACAAAATATAACATATCAAACAGGGCAGTATGTCATTGTTACTTAGAAATATAACATAATATTTAATATTATTACAATCTCATTGAAGCCAAAACAAAATACTTTGCTGCGCGTATATTGGATCAGAAAAGTCACACATAAAAGGTTGTCTTGAATCTATTTTCTGTTCAATGAAATCACATGATTCAGCCAATGCTCGGTTCTCCTATCAAAATGGTTATTATACCATTGTGACACTTGGCCATCACAGCATTTCTATCTCATTTATGTTTATGGGTTATCTCCCCTATTGGTACCTTACAATTTTGTAGCTGAAAATTTGATTGAATGATGCAAATGTCAATCTGAGAAGACCTGTAATAGGCAGCCATCATATCCTTAGGAATTTTTGCTATTGGCCAGGTCTGGTTTCTAATGATAATGCTTGTTTATGTATATTGTATATAGGTATGATGGAAGTTTTACAGGACTTGGTTATCACATGTTTGCAATCTGGTGATCCATTAAACAAACAAAGTCGACAGGGCTCTCGTCAGAGTACATCCAACAAGAAAAAGGTATTGTTGTACTTGGTTATCACATGTTTAGTTATACGCCTATGTGTTGTAGTGGTAGAGAGTCCACCTCAGGTTAAGGAGGTTGCAGTTTTTGATTCCAAGCTGGGTAATACCAAAAACGGTACATGTAGTAATAGCTTTTCCTGCATAGCGCTCATGATTGTTAGGTAAGCATAACAACTAACTTGCTAATGTCTGGATAAATGGATCATTAGTACTGGTAAATTACCAAGGAAGGGGTGATATAACCGAGACATTGGTAAAAGCAGTGTAAAACACCATACATACAAACAGTCTTAAGTTCTGAAGAAAGAAAAGAATAGGTGGATAAGGATTTATGTGAATTTTTTTTTAGAAAAAGTAGAAATGTTGGAAAACGAAATAATGCAGATTATTCTTTATCTTGAACTGTTTTTAACCCTTCCCAATATACAAACAATCTGAAGCAGATCACTTCCAAATCACCTTTGCAAAAATATGGAATATCTCTATAAATGAAATTATCGTTATTGCATTGTATTGAACAAGGAGCAAAAGAAGCATGATGACCAATTTCTCTTGTTTGCCACAATGTTTTCAAAAGTTGTCTGCTGCAGATGTGTCAAAATGGCATTCTATTTAGGAAACAGTCAACAAAGTCACACTCAAATTTCTTGGTGAACAATTATGTCCACAATAAGGCTGTAAAAGTGTTGAATCTGATCACTACTAACACAAATTTAGAGAACATGAGGGTCTTTTCATGATATATATTTGGTTCAAATAATGTTGCACTGAATTAACATTATCCTACATATACATCTTAGTAAAAAAAAATATGGCTAATCAATATCAATGAAAATATATTTATTCATAATAGTTTTTAACCCTATCCCACTTATAGACACATTTTGACGCATCTGCAGCAGACGACTATTCAATGTTGTCATCTGCAAAACAATTGTATGTGGGAAAGGGTTAAACTGCTATGGCACAATGTTTTCAGAAGGTGTCTACTGCAGATGCATCTTATGTATCAGGTTGTGGAAAATCGTTGATCTTCTCTTTTGTTTCCTAAGAATCCAGTTGAAGAGAGCATACTGACGAAGATGGTGATAGCCTTCTATCAAAAACTGATGTATGTCTGTGAGGCACGACTGACTATGGCAGCCAAATCACTGACTGATTTCATAGAGAACAAACTTAAATCTGCCCTTGAGTTTGACCCTGAATCCGGGCAGCCTTACCTTGCCATTGAAGATCAGGTGAGAAATGTGTTTCAATAATAGTATTACGAGAAGTGCTATGGGAAAATCAGCATTTGGCTATCAATCCAGGGGTTGCGCGTTAAAACCTGGCTTGGCAATTCCTTCCCTTCGACCCTTAACAAAAGTCAATGTGACTAGCATCATTCGTCTTCTTTTAATGGGTTTAGTAGTCGTTGTAGATATCCAGTTACCTTGGAAGAACATTGTGTGGAGTAAAGATGCGAGATAACCAGTAAACACAAGTTATGTGAATTGACCAGTAAACACAAGTTATGTGAATTGACCAGTCAACACAAGTTAGGTGAACTGGCCAGTAAACACAAGTTAGGTGAACTGACCAGAAAACACAAGTTATGTGAATTGACCAGTAAACAAAAGTTAGGTGAACTGGCCAGTAAACACAAATTAGGTGAAATGACCAGTAAACACAAGTTAGGTGAACTCACCAATAAACACAAGTTAAGTGAACTGACCAGAAAACACAAGTTAGGTGAACTGACCAGTAAACACAAGTTAGGCGAACTGACCAGTAAACACAAGTTAAGTGAACTGACCAGTAAACACAAGTTAAGTGAACTGACCAGTAAACACAAGTTAGGTGAACTGACCAGTAAACACAAATTAGGTGAACTGACCAGTAAACACAAGTTAGGTGAACTGACCAGTAAACACAAGTTAAGTGAACTGAAAAGTAAACACAAGTTAGGTGAACTGGCTAACTTTAAATCCTGATCTGTAATGATTTTGGTTTATCATGGACATTTTATGATGGATGATACAGTTTTTATTTACTTTTGAACTTTTGATACAGAGATTTTATCCCAAGGAATAATAAAATATGTATAACAAATAAATGTATAATTAAATTAAATTAATGTCCTTTCATGAAGCTGGTATACTATTTGATAAAAGTAGCTGTTTAAACAATGTTTTCATGTTGCAAATATAATTTCCATAACAAAAATGGTGATGTTTAAGTGTTATATATGACATCATTTTTGACATTTCATGTTGGCAACTGATATCATCTCATGGGCGATCTTTCCTACTGTATGTGAAATATTTAATTTCTTATCTCGGTATAATACTATAAATATTTGTAATATATGTAATATGATTATTTAACTCTTTTCCAGACAATTTTTAGACTGGAAGAAATGAAGAGCATTATGAAGATATTTCAAGACACACTAAGTGGTGATGTTAAGAATGTTTTACAAAATGTCACACTGAACTATCGACCCCCGAGACGATACAGTCCCCAGGGTGATAGCAAGCTGCCCCTGTCATCCGCCAGAAATAAAGGTCATTACAGGTCAAGGTAAATATTGTAACAAATTCCTTCATTTTCTTTACTATTTTTGATGGATATAAAATATTTAATATGAATGTTGTTGCATATCTTTAATAAAAATGAAGAAATGTTTTATTAAGCAGGGTGACATATGTGAATAACTTTTCCATGGTCTGTCTGTTTGTCATACTATCATTTACAGACTTATTGACATGCAACACATGTTTTCTTTCCAACACTCTTGTCGTGTCATACCCAAGACTTTAAATATGGTCGTAATGTGTTTCCCTTACTGAGGAAACATTGTGATATAACTAAAAAAGTGTTGAAAGTGGCATAAAATACTATACAATCAAGCCTTTTATGAACTGGTTAAAGAGTTTACTCCTTACATTTACTTGTTTAGCCATATTGAATATGTATAATGTGAATATGAGTTAATCCTTTCCCACATAGATTAAATCTTCACCCAATGATAAATTCGTCTGTGGAAAAATATTGAAAAATTAATAAAGGTATAATATAAGAATAGATTAGTTGACGTTGTTGGAAAAGGAGAATTTGCTTGTTCTGTGAAATTTCTTCTTAACCCACAAAGTTTTCAACAGTCATCTGTTGCAGACATCCAGATTCAAGACCAAAATGTGTTGATTTGAAGCATCTACACTATTCACAGTTACTTTGTTTTGTTTGGAAAACATTCAGACAAAAGGAGAATTTTTCCCATAATGAGCTATTTTTCCGTTTGACAAAATGTTTTCAACTCTATGCAAGAGATAACCCTTTCCCTCATATAGACGCTTTCTGACGCCTCTGCAGCAGACGGCTTTTTGAAAACATAGTGACAAAAGAAGAAATTGCTCAAAACGAGCAATTTTCCTTTTGCCACAATGTTTTCCACTTTTAGTCATAGGTTATCCATTCAATTAAAGAGATTTTCTATTTTTTGACAAAGTATGTTCAAAGTCCATTATCCATTCAATTATAGAGATTTTCCATTTTTTTACAAAATGTGTTCAAAGTCGTCTGCTGCAGAATTGTTGTACGAGGGGAAGGGTTAAACTTTTAGTTTTAGAGATTTGCCATAGTTAAGTCTTCATGTATTCAAAGTTATCTGCTGCAAATTTCTTGCATGTAGGGAAGAGTTTAAAAACTCTGAATGAAAATTGAAATATGTGATCTTTGTTACTAATGTGTAGTTTTGTTTTTTTCCTCCACAGGGGTCAGCTGTCCAGAGATCCGTATCTAGACTTGCCTGATACAGTGAGAACTTCCTCCCGACCAACGAGTGTCATGTCTAACATTCTCAATAATCCTGATCATTACAGGGGAAAACATACAAACAAAATGATCATGAAATAGAATGTAGAGAGATTTATATAATACAGTGAGAACTTCCTCCCGACCAACGAGTGTCATGTCTAACATTCTCAATAATCCTGATCATTACAGGGGAAAACATACAAACAAAATGATCATGAAATAGAACGTAGCATGATTTATATAATACAGTGAGAACTTCCTCCCGAACAACAAGTGTCATGTCTAACATTCTGAATAATCCTGATCATTACAGGGGAAAAAATGCAAACAAAATGATCATGAAATAGAATCTAGCGAGATTTATATAATACAGTGAGAACTTCCTCCTGACCAATGAATGTCACGTCTAACATTCTGAACTATCTTCATACAGGGGCAAAAATTCAAACAAAATGATCATCATGAAGAGCAATTTGTCCTTTTCCCTTAATGTTTTCAAATGTTCTCTGCTTTGAAAGCATCGACTTCATTTCTGACCCTGGCATGTCAAAGGTCAGATTTTACTCTTTTTTTTTCTCAGTAAAATTGACTTTTTAATTGCCAGGGTTAACCCTTTCCCACATGCAGATGCATTTTGACCACTCTTCAGCTGGTGAATTATTCAACTCTTTTCAATAATTATACTTTGAGTTGTAGAGATTTTTTCATATTTTTGCCTAGATGATTTCAAAGTCATCTGCTGCAGTTTAGTTGAATGAGGAAATGGATTAAAAAAGGTTGTTTTGATTGATTGATTGGGGTTAAACGCCGTTTTCAACATTGTTTCTGTCATATCACGGCAGCCAGTTCACCTACTCTTATGTTTCCTGGTTTTTTCACACCAGTACCCCCACACAACATACTCTAATAGCAACTGGCTGCTTTTCCACATAGACTGTTAGCACATTGGTGAGCTGGCTAGCGGCTTCACCTTTGGAGCTGGAGATAATGGGTTGGTTCCCAGTGAGGTCACATCGGAGACTTTAAAAATGCTAGAATGACTTTGTTCCTTTGCACTGTTGGTGAAATAGCATAACGACTGATGCATCAGTGTCGGGATAAAAAGTAGTACTGGTATTGCTGGCGAATTACACTGAACACGCTGTTATATCACTTAAATATTGTTGCAAATGGTTTCAAACATCATCAAAGTTACTGACATATTGGTAAAACCATGCCTCAACATTTTAAATATCAAACCTTCTACTTTAGTTTATCTATATTCTAAAGCAAAAGGCAATCCATAATTGTACCCATAGTATTTAAGTTGCGTTCTCTGGTCAACTACGTATTTGAACTTTGAATATTTGTTTTCATAATGGTAATTATCCCCCCCCCCCCTTTTTTTTTTAATCAATGGACAATTTAATTGTCTTTCATTTTATTCAGTGATTTAACAATTGCTTTATCGAAGTGGAAACATGCTTGCAATTTGTGATATTGTTAAATATATGTATGTACTTTTGTTTCTACAATGGTCATATGTTTTTTCTTTCCGTCCATCATTATTTATTTATAGAATTGTTATGTAGCATAATACATTATATCACAACTTGTCCCTTAAGCGGCCATTTCACCAAGGATTGTTTTGGTCCCGATAGTACACGATCCTTTTTTTGGTCGATCGGCCGCATTTTTGCGAAAATAGTCGGGAACCTGCGAGCACTGTTGAGCACTACCCTATACCTTCGGGGGAAGATCTGGCGCGATCGCATCAGTCCTCCTAGGGTCGGGTACCGAAAAATTGATCGGCTACTGTTTTTAAACATGTTGAAAAACAGCAGCCGATCAAAAACGTCGGCCCTTGGTCGTCCGAGTGTCCCCTGAAGGTCCCCTTGTCTCGCCCGCCCTCTGGAGCATTCGTATAGCATCTGCCGCTCTCTGCCGAGGGTCGTGCCTTTGCCGTGTACCTGCGGGTACTTGCGCATACTTTCGCATACTTGCGCCCCGGGAACGTGTCGATCGCGCGAGGAACGTCCGTGATTCGTCCCCCCGCCATGGTCCATTGGTCGGGACTCAATCGGGTCAAAACAGTGGACGATTGGAGGCGATTCAGGACGACAATCGGCCAATCAAAAAAATTGATTCATCGGGGACAATCTGGTCCAGATCGGGCCGATTGGAAAAAACAATCCTTGGTGAAATGGCTCTATTAGCCACATACAACAAACATTCAGCAATCTCTACTTTGAAAACATGCAGGATAAAGTATGTAGAATCGAATAAAGAATTTATGATTATTGAATAGAGCTGAAAATGTTACGAGACAAAACAAAGTTGCTCATTATGATCAATTTCTCCATTATCAAAGATGTTTTCAAAGTTCATTCGACATGCAAATGCATCAAAATGAATTTACACGTGGGAAAGTGTTAATTCATTAGTACATTCATAGTTTATTCATCTACTCACGTTTTTGTTGTCAATCTAGATTTGTATTTTTATATTTATTATTTTTGCATTTAGAATGCATTAAAACGATTCTATTTATTGGTATAGTATTTTGTTCGTTGAAATTATTTGACCATTTTTGTGAGAGGAATCGGCCGTTGCCAAATGGTAAACGTATAGGATTTAGAACAGGGCATCCCTGGTTCGATCCATGCTCAAGCCCCTCATGGTTGAGAGTCCGAGGGCAAGGTATATTTCCTAGGGGTCATGAATGAGTTAACTGTCGCCATGACATAACTGAAATACTGTTGAAAACAGAATAAAGCCCTAAATAAACAAATATTGACATATTTTATCTTTTACTCTTCTGATATGTCTATAATCGATTGAAAAAAATTAGACAAGAATTCCTATGTGAAGTCTGTCTTGACACGGAGAAACATAGGCATCCATAATGCTTTCACGTAGAGGTTGTGGGTTCGATCTCTGATGGGGTCATACCAAAGACTTTAAATCGTAGTAATGGCTTTCTGTCCTTGATGCTCAGCATTTCTGGTTTCGCTGTTGTCAGGATAAATGGACCAGTAGTACTGTTAGCTTACCCAGCAAATTTTTTAATATGATTGAAAGAAATTAAAATTCACTTCCTGACAGGTTGATGGACTTACTATATATGCGTTCCTCCGAACACTCTTGTTTTAAATGTATACTGGCACGCAACTCAGAAAATGCAAGAACATTTAAAAACAGAAATCATGAATTGATCCATATTTATTTATTTTGGTTGATTGATTGTTTGGGGCTTTACGCCTCTTTCAACAATTGGTCAGTTATATCACGGCGTTTCCTGGGTAAGTTACAAGTACTACTGGTCAATTTATCCTGACACCAGTCGTAATGCTAACCCCGCAACCCTAAGCGCCAAGGAAGGCAGCCATTACTACCATTTATAAAGTATTTGGTATGACCCGACCGGGGATCTAACCCGCACCGAGGCGGACGGTCTACCACTACGTACACCATCGAGGCGGTTATTTATTTTGGAAATCGACAGAATATTAGTTGACACCAAACTAGTGTATACATGTCAATACAATACTTTTGAGCCACGTCTGTCGATTTGGGGCATTTTAAAAACCTTTCCTACATGCAACAAATCGGCAGAAGACGACTTAGAAAACATCTACGCAAAACTATGAAGATTATCTATAAATTAACATTTTTTGAAGGTGATTATTATGTAATAATCTTCTTCCTATGGGATTGCACACTGACCCAAATGGAATATGCCCTATAACATTTAATTATACAGGAACTTTTTTATACATACGCTAATCAATCTAGTGCGATGAATTCAAAGTAAAATCTACCTAATAGTCTTTTCATTTACAATCAGTTGAATGAAGAATATAGAGTTTATACTTTATTTTCAAACTGAAAATGTATTTGCGTCTTTTAAAGTGAATTTTATTTTAAGAAATACAAATATTTCTGCAGTAAACATTACTATGTATATTCTTACGCGCCACGCTTTTGTGAACAACACCGATACACCGGATCAGATATACATTACACGAACTAGGTCAATTCGAGGACATACCGTGTCGTAGGGTAGTTTCCCCAAAATATGCTAATCTATCCTTAATTACGACTTTCAGTTATATTCTTTATATTTCCTCTAGTATATTCATTTATAGGTTTTTACATCATTTATATATACAAGAGAAAGTTGATGCAAGGCATCAATGTCGCCGGAAAAGACTGCATTGATTTATTTATGTATTCTTGACTTTCCTTAGTCTATTCAAACATTAGGAACGTTGAAATGAAAACATTTGCTTATAAATTTTATATTCATACCTATACATTAGGGTATCTATAAAAAATTAACGAAATGTGTACACATTTATCTTGGCTTAAATTTAATTTGTTGTTGTTACTTATTTAAATAATAGTATTCATTCATATAATTTCAATGTTTGTCAATCGTATTCGAATCACAAGGTAAATATCCTGGTATTGCTTTAAAGGGAGGTAATTTGAAGAAAACAAAAGTCTTCAAAAGGAGAAATATATCAGCATTACCGTCTACAGTTTAAATTGTTCTATTGTTTGTGGATTTAAAAATGTTCTTTTTTTCTTATTTCTACATGTACAACGAAATATTGCGGCTTCTCTTTGACGCTTTGCGCCAAACATTCGTCTTGTACTTGTCTAAAATAAAATAATATCACTCGCTTTTTCATATCGAAATGCGCATGCGCGAAAATCGATGTTAAAGGTCACGAAACTACACAACAGAATAGGGTCTATATTTAGCTTAGAAACAGTTCCTACTTTAGATATTCATGGATTAACATTATTAAATGAATTCTACACAAATCAAGACATCTCTTTGAACATGAAAACAACATTTAGTAAGTTTAAATTGCTATTAAAAGGAGAATCCGAAATTGACCTCAATGATGACACATAAGAGTCTGCATTAGGGGGTGTTGGTTCACGTCTTGAAGGGACCACTTTTGTCTTCGTAAATAAGACAAAAAACTTAAATGCGAGTGAAATAAAAAAAACTGCAAACATTAAAAAATCGGAATATTTATTTCATTTTAGATGTGTCATTTATTAGTGTTCGTAAACAAACACAATTGTAATATGTTCAAATCATCTAGATTTGTTTCTTTCTAATAATAAGCCGCCCTCCCATGTGATTTCCGAAAACCTATTAAAAATAGAAGTCGCGGGCTTCTGCCCGGCGACTAATAATATATGTATATATATATTTACTAATTGAAACGTTGTGGGAAAAAAGGAAAAAATCCCAGATATCTCAGATATTTTCAAAATCGTCTGCTGCATTTGGAGTCCTGGGATAAATTTCTTGTGTTTTGTCACAATGTTGTCAATAGTTGTGTGCTAGGGAGAAGTGTTGGTTATCTGGTAATTCACGAATGGTGTGTTCTCCCGAACGACTACTCGACTAAATATGTATAAGGGGATTAGGGGTGCATTCTAAATGGTAAATTACAGAATGATTATATAAAACGGATTGATTGATTAGGCTTTAACGCCGTTTTCATCAATTGTTCAGTCATATCACTGCGACCAGTTCACCTATGTGTTGTCTGGCTTTCTCACACAAGTAATCCACACAACATTCTTTCCAAGCAACTGGCTTCTTTTCCAAATAGACTGTTAGCCCATTGGTGAAAGATGAATGACGCTTGTCACATTGACGGAAAGAATGATGGCCGAGCTTCGATTCGAACTTACAACTGCTGGATTGACAACCCGCGTCGCTACCGACTGATTTACCGGGGGGAAGTTGAAAGATGTGGAAATCACTTTTCCTGAATTGGTATGGTAAAATCGAACTCATGCATACTAGATAAGTACCCTAACATGTTGCCTCTTTAGATATTGTAGCTCTTGAAAAAAAAAATTGTTGGAAAAGAAGCCTTTGGTTTTGATATGCATCGGGTGTTTTTTTTTTTTAACAATTCGTTTCAATCAATCAGATTTTATCCGAATATCTAATTGTTTAAAATTGTAAAATATTTGGAAGTGTTTGAATCCACGCTTGACTCGTAATACACATCAAATAAAATTATTTCTATAAAAATCTGATCATCGTGAGATGTCATGATATTATTTAGATTTTACAACACTTTCTTAATGTTCTTGTTATGTGAGAATTGATTTAAATTGAGGGCACACTTATACTTAATTAAGCTTTCATGCAAGGAGAAAACATTACGTTCTACGTTGTATCCTCATTCAGACACAGTTTATCGAACATTGTTGCAAATGTAAAATTAATTCATGTTTTCATATTTTCATTCATAGCACTTGTATACGTTCATTCATAGCATTTGTTCGCTTGTGAAAAGCAAATTTGAAAGACAGTGGCTATCATAGATTTTTTATGAGGAGCAAGTTCTCCTATTGTTACAATGTTTTAACTATATATTTATGTTCTCACTTTTGTAATGTTTAATATGAAATGTACTTGCTCTTCAAATTTGGAAGAAATAAAGAATATCTATCTATATATCTTTTTCCTTATACAGACGCATAGAAAGATAGCATTAGCTATTGACGGATATGACTGAATTTTATTCTTTCCTGTACATTTCTGTCTAAATATGAAAAAATGCTTTCTATATTTTTTACAAAGATTTCTTTCTATATTTTTTACCAAAAATATATTTTGTTTCAATGCAATTTCTAAATGAATTGTATGTATGCAATACTCCTCACTTCTTGACAGTGTTTGCTAACTATTGTGAATATAATATAATGTTCAGCTGTCAAGTTTTTATTCTTTCTTTATTTTTGTATTCTACTGATGAAGGCGTTCTTCCGAAATTATATAGTATAACCGTATAAACTAAACAACAAGTGTTTGTGTTTTTTATTTGTTTGATATATTCTTTTTTAAACAAGTTTACCTATCCGAAACTGCAGCAAAATAAAGAAGTTTTAAAGACTTAAATTCTTTCATTCATTTTTCCAACATATTTGCTCTCGTTTGTTCCTATCCATATATCCTAGCCATGATCTGTTCATATCTTGCATACAATTCATTATCTCATCTGCACCTGGCTGACATCACTCTAAAATCACCTTCCATCAGTACTTTCAGTACTTTGATTTTAATAAATTTAAAACATAATGGCGAAAAGAGAACTTTCTCATTATGAATACCTTCTCCTTTTTTCACAATGTTTTCAAATATCGTCTACTGCAGATGCTTCAGATAGTGTCTGTATGTGAGAAATGGCCAATGACACTCGACTTTGACAGCATTAAAACTAATATCGGCATACAACTGGTGGAGCTACACATTAAGGTTTTCGTCAGAAGGTGCATTCAGGTATGTATAATACAATATTTAGAGTCTCGAGACTGCGGATGGACGTGTTTACCTGAGTCTTCACTGTACGCAGATGCATTAACCCTTTCCAACATACAGACGCTTTCCGACACCTCTGTAGCAGACGACTTTGTGAGAAATTTCTCAAAATGTTTTCAAAAACCGTCTGCAAAAGATGCGTCAAAAGGTGTCTATATGTGGGTAAATGTTATTTAGATTTGCCTCATGGATTGGTATGCAGAGTTTCAATTTATGCTTGCATACTCTGTAGGACAGGGTAGCACTTAGAAATCACTTCTCCGTATGTGTACCCGTCTGTCTGTCTGTCATATTTGATTATAGTTGTTATATCCATTGGTTATTGAATGACTACAACTAGGCGATTATTTGAACGTTAATTATGCCTAGCAGCACCGAAACAGATACTCCATACTGATTATATTAAAGTTGCACTTTTATAGCAATTCATAAAAATAAGTAAAATAACAATTGCTTTCCCTTATAAACCTGTATGAGGACTTGTTTGATTCTTATTAGACTGTAGTATGCAAAAGCTTTCATATTTTCATTATTTAAGTATAACAGTTTTCCCCGGTAGGTACCGATTAAGAAATTGTGAGAAATAACGGGAACTAAATTATACCTCTTTAAAGGTTGGTGTCCAATACAAACATTATAGGGGCGAAAAAAATGTACACAAGTCAACGGTTATAAAACATTACTCAGTTCATTAAAGCACAGATACACAATAAGTATGTTTATCTAGTTAAAGCATTATACAATTATTTCCTAATATTGAAGATCCTGATCATACTGCATAAGTACATACTGATCAGAATCTTCACTATTATGAAATAAGAGAATGTTATTTTCTTGTTACATACCGTAAATCATCTTCTAAACAGTATAATTAGTTTAGCACTAGATAAACATTTACTCGACCGCTTCGATGATGTTGTGGTAGAGCGTCGACCTCGGGTGCGGGCGGTCACAGGATTGATCCCTGGCCGGGTCATACCACATTACAATTGGTAGTAATGGCTGCCTTCCGTGGGGCTGAGGGTTGCAGGGATAGCATTACAACTGACTGGCTGATGTCAAGATAAATGGACCAGTAGGACTGGTAACTTACCCAGGAAACTCGGTGATATAACATAAAACATGTCCAAAGTGGCGTTTAACACCAAACAATGAACATTTACTTATTGTGTAACTTAAGATGAGTTCAGGTGTGTCACAGAAAACTTTGGAAATAAGATAATGTTAGTTGTCTGTGACTTACCAAATCATCTTTTTTCCATTACATTTAAAAGCACTAGATATTTATTCTTATTGTGTATACATTGTATATGCCTCATTGAACTGAGTGTGTTTTTGGGATAGGGGCGTTTCGCCACTATCTCATAGCGAAGCTGCTTTCGAAAAGTCGGATTAAAGCTGCAACCGCAGTCCACATGTGTATACCTACACCAAAATCGAGTTTTGATTGGTTATAATCTGCCTTTTCAACGATTTCATTGGTTCGACCGAATCACAAAACCCTCCGCTTGCATAAATTTATGAGACAAAATAGTTTCTATGAATGAAACTCACTCTGAACTATGGTTGACCTCAATGTCAGTAGTGTGAGGTAACGTCGACCGTTCTGTGACCCCATTAGTTTACAACAGTCGACTTATAGAGAAATGTGCAAAGCACTGTAAATACAATTATTGAAAGGAGTTGAAACCATTGTGGAAAAAGTAGAAATTGCCTACGAAAAGCAATTTCCCATTTTGTCACAATGTTTTCGATTGTCGTCTGCTGCACATGCGTCTGTAAGCGTCTGTAGGCGGAAAATGGTTACATCCTTCTCATGGAAGCGGAACCCTTTCCGTGATACTATAACAGTTCGAATATTTAAAAAATATTGTTGAAAATGGAGCTATTGCTGACAATGAGCAATTCCTCCTTTTCACACAATGCTTTCAAACACGTTTCAAATTAATTCTTTTCATATTTAAACGTTTTACTATGGACGTTCTTTCCCTCTTTCTCCCTTCCGGACACATTTTGAATAACATGCTAGAGATGAATGATTACGAGCAATTTTGCCTTACATCAAGGGGAAAAATATATAGTTGAAACCTTTGTGGAAAATGAGGAAATGGGTCATGATAAACAATTCTGCAGCCGTCTGCTGCACATGCGTCAAAAAGCGACTGTAAGCGGGAAAGGGTTGAACCGTTCCCGTTATAGCTACTTAGTTACAAACAAATGTTGAAAGTATATTTGCAAACGGAGCAATTGCTGACAATGAGCAATTCCTCCTTTTCAAACAATGCTTTGAAACATGAATCAATTTGTTTCTATAACCTAGATAACGAAAACATTTGTCTACAGTTATTTTATTATTATTTTAACCTTTACCCCTTTTAGACACATTTGACTAACCTTAACAGATGAATGATAATCAACAAGTTTGTCTTTTTCCACAATTTTTTCATCACTATTCAAAATCATACTTTTATTAATTCAGGTCAATAGTTATGCCTTAGTTCAATGTTGTTTGCTGTATATTTAGTCTATGTGGTCAAGGTTAAGGAATACTGTAAACAAACTTGTTACAACATAATTCGTCCAAAGAGAGAAGTCCTACTGTGTATACATGCCATGAAATAATGTTACAAACGGTCTCACCGCTACTGGGGAATTGTTGGTAAAACAGGTCGCGTTTTGTGTTGAATATTCTCATGTGTCGCTGTATGTAGACCCTACTAGGAAATAGAAATTAAATCTACAAATTATAGATAAGTTAATTTCAACATTGATTGATTGAGATTTAACGCCGTTTTTAACATTTCTGCAGTCATATCACGGCGGCCAGTTCACCTACAAATGTATTTCCTGGTTTTCTTAAACCAGTACTCCTCACAACAATCTTATCAAGCAACTGGCTGCGTTTCCACATAGACTTAGCCATTGGTGAAAGACGAATGACGCATGTCGCATTGACTTTTGTCAAACGTCGGAAAGAAATTTGGCCGAATTTGTCAACACATCCGAGTTATAACCGCAAGGTCATTATTTATTTTATTATTGAGAAGCTTCTAGCGATTTTGGGACTAGAATTATAATGTATATGCATTTGCGTTAATTTAAGACTCAACGTTCATCAACGTGTAATATAGTCCTAGATGTATCTGTTGACAAATAAACTAGAAATGTAGTCTAAATAGGTTTTTGAAAATTAACCTTTACGGTCCGGTCCCGTTTCGGAGATACAATTAAATTGCAAATACTTTACAAATACCATAATCTAAGCTGACGTGTTTTGACGCATCGAACCAGTCTTCTGTAATCAATACTTGAGTTGTCTCCGTCTGTTAAGCTTGGAGGTATAATCCGGCGTCCGGCCGGCTGTCTGCCTGAATGTGCATTCGTCCGTCCGTCATGGATTGCATGTATTGGTTAACACGTTGTTTCTGTATGGCAGATTTATTTCAAAGTGGTCACAATTATACCCGTGTGATCAGGAGAACGGCAAAGTACTAGGTACATAACTCTGGTCTGTTTTTTCAGTTATCTCCATTTTTCCTTATTTAGTTCAGCGATTGTCTCAATTAACTTTCATTGTATCAATTTCAAACTTGGTTTGTATGTAACTTATGACCTACAGATTTGCAGTGCACCATTACCATAAATTAAGCATGCTGCGTTTGGAGTGTGTATATTTTTGTCTTTCAATGTTCTCCCTTATTATATGCAACACATGCGTTCCGTGAAATTCCCTTTTTCGTTAATGAGTGCTTCCCCAAGATTTGTACTTCGTCAAATCTAATCTGTTTTTTAGGTGTAAACTCAATTTTTTCATTTCTTCGGTTATTGTCTCAATATATGTCCAATATATCAATTTAAGACTTGGTGTATAGGAAACTCAGAGCTGCAATTGTGCAGTGCAAAAGAAACATAACTCTATCATGCTTTCGATCGTCTTTCATTTATCAGCATGATTACAATATACATTGTGGATCTTTAGTGATTTCTGAACTAGAAATATTTTAATTAAGGGTAGCTGCTCGGTTTTTTTTTGTCAATCTTTTGTCCTTCGATATTTTGTTTATACAAGAAAAGGGTAAAACTTTGACAAATGAGGTATATGTTATTGGCAGGCAATATGTGTTGCTTCAAACATTTTTGGTTTGGTTTGTTTAAAGGTCATTGTTTCATTGTTTCAACAATGTTTGTCCATATGATCTATGCCATATGTTTTCAATTTACATATGCCCCCTATACCATCAGCGCTTTCAGCGCTTTGATTATAACAGTTATGTACATTTTATTCTCACCACGGTTTGTATATGACACCCAAACTTTAAATACATTCCGGAATTAAAATGTACATAAGCGGCTCCGTTTTCGTGAGTGTGTGCTCTTGTGTAACATGTTCGTGGTTAATCCCAAACCTATTCAGAAACAAATTAACGCTTTCCGGCATGCACAGGGGCGTAGCTTGCTTAATATAGGCCGTGGCCTACACTTTCTTCAGAAAAATAGAAAACAATTAAAAATGCCAAAACTGCAATAAAAACTAAAGACATAGGGGCGAAAGGGGCTAAACTATAGAATTTCAACAAAATATGACTTTAATTTTTTTCCGGCTTAACATGCCCCCCGAACCCCTCTAAATATGGCCTACACATTTATGTCAGTCAAGCTACGCCCCTGATGCAGACGCACGCCCCGATTTATGGTCAATCTATACATATGAAAGTTAGTGGAAAGTTAGTGAAGATTATGATTAATTTCTCCTTTTGACAATGTTTTCAATATGTATCTGCTGCAGGAGCGTCAGATACATATTGAAATTCCTTCAAATCCCTTGATGCTCTTAAGTCGCCTGCTGTTTATTTCTTGCATTTGGGCAAGAGTTAAATCATGGACCTCTAAATGCACTGTATATAACTGTGACGATATAGCTTGTATGACTAAAAATAGAAAATAGTAACATCATCGCTATTTATAGAAATGAACTATTTTAAGATGTAGAAAAATCCCTGCCCTTTGTTCATTAACAAATTATATAAACATGTACATTACCAGGACAAATATAAAAACATTAGAAATGTGTGGGAGCTTTGCGCTATATATAGATCTAGGTTAAGAACTATTAACGTAAATCGATTTGGCAATATTCTTTACACAAGGTAAATGATCGCTACAGTATGTATAACATAATATAGTGTGGGTTATTTCGTTGATATTTATTTTGAATAATATGATGATTCGTTAGTACGAAGTAGACACAGAAGATACACTGTGTCGATCTTATATATCATGATAAATACAGGTCATTTGGTATATATGTAATATTCTAACAGGTATGTTAAAATCTCTCTCTCTCTCTCTCTCTCTCTCTCTCTCTCTCTCTCTAGCTTACTCTCTAATAAATACAGGTCATTTGGTATATGTAATATACTAACAGGTATGTTAAAATCTCATTTCTCTCTCTCTCTCTCTCTCTCTCTCTCTCTCTCTCTCTCTCTCTCTCTCTTCTCTCTCTCTCGCTTTCTCTCTCATTCCCTCCGTCTCTCCTCCTCGATCTCCCTCCCCCCTCTCTCTCTCTCTCTCTCTCTCTCCTCTCTCTCTCTCTCTCTCTCTCTCTGTCTGTCTGTCTGTATGTATATTATATCGCTCTCACTTTCTCTCTCACACAATCTGTCTGAACTTTCCCCCTCCATCTCTCTCTCTCTCTCTCTCTCTCTCTCTCTCTCTCTCTCTCTCTCTCTCTCTCTCTCTCTCTCTCTCTCTCTCTCTCTCTCTCTCTCTCTCTCTCTCTCTCTCTCATCGAGATAGGCATATTCTAGTTTATGCATGGAGTGATTTAAAACTATATTTTTACCACATTATGTCGCATAGTTCCGAAACACTGTAGCTGATAATGAACAGTCTTTCCTTATGTCACAATGTTTTCAGCTGTAATCAGTAAACTTACATCGGCAGACGACTTTTTATAGCAACGTAGCTCATAATGATTTTGTTTTCCTTTAGTCACAATGTGTTCAGATCTAGTAAACAAACAATGTAGCTCATTATTATCAGATTCTCCTTATGTCACAATGTTTTCATCTATTCAGTAAACATACTGAGGCAGACGACTTTTGAAACAATGTGACTCATAATGAACAGTTCTGATTTCAAAATAATTCAATTTAATGAGAATCCCCACACCTTAATTTGCCTAGATGTTTTCAAAGTCGCCTTCTGTATAATTGTTGTATGTCGGAAACGGTTATTTAAAAAAAAAAAAAAATAGAGTGCCGGTGGCTACAATAACAAACACATTTTTTTATTATCAGGAATGGCGGGAAAGGTTCACAAAATTGGGGACGTAGATAAACCTGGGGCGAGAGCAGTGCGAATCGTACACATTTCAGACACTCACATGAGACACGATGACTATTTATCCCGGATACCAACCGGGGATATTCTCGTACACTCTGGTGATTTCTCGGCGCTGACTTATGGCAGATATTTTGGAAATAAAAACAGAGACAGAAACCGCGTCATCGCGGAAATGGACACATTTTTCGAGAAGCTACCATTTAAACACAAAATATTTGTTGCTGGAAATCATGAAATCAGTTTTACCAGAAGATCTAAAGAATACGTGAAGTCGCATCTGAAGCACGTGACTTATCTACAAGACAGTTCAGTGAACGTTGAGGGTATTTCATTCTATGGATCTCCTTGGAACACTAAACGATGGACCTCATATGCAAGGGGATTCGCAAAGCCAAGTAAAGATATCACAGCGGAATGGGATTTGATTCCAAGCGAAACTGATATATTAGTAACACATCTGCCGCCAGAGGGCATTATGGACTTGGCAACAAGGAAGTTCCAGTGGTTAGATATTTTTAAATTGGATAATGCGTGTACGATATGTTGGAAAGAACACCCGAGTTTTGAACATTGGGGAAGTACGCATCTAAAAGAGACCATTTTAGGACGAGTCAGGTGCTATTTATTTTTCTCATCTCAAGACCTTGCATTAAGACAATCTACCGCCTCGGTGTTGTTGTTGTAAAGCGTCTACATCGGGTGCGGGAGGTCGTGGATTCGATCCTCCGTGGTCGGGTCATACAATAGACGTTAAAATGGTAGTAGTGGCTGCCCTCCTTGGCGCTCAGGGTTGCGGGGTTAGCATTACGACTGACTTGCTTGTGTCAGGATAAATGGACCAGTAGTACTGGTAACTAACCCAGGAAACGCCGTAATATAACTAGAAAAAATGTTGAAAGCGGCGTTAAACACCAATCAATCAATCAATTAAGACAATCTGTTCAGTCTTGTTCGTTTGGCAGTCTTTTTATATTTGAGCGCCATCTGGCAAATTTAAGTCTTATCGTCCCTCGTTTCGCTACAAACGGATATGGTAGAATAAATACCAGTGAGTCCAAGATTCTAAAATTGTCGTCCGAAGTTATACACATCTTGGTTATTGCTACTGTTTTCAGATTTATTTAGACCTACATGTTGTTATTGTGTTCATTATGTACACAGAGCTCTAGATAGGGGGCATTTTCATGTTCTAAAATCCTTATTTGACAATCAAATTCGATGTTGTGGGTACTCAAAAGAATCATCTCAGTCAGCCGATTCTTTTAGGTACACACAACAAAGGATTTGGTTGAGTAATAAGAGAACTGTTGTCGAGAACAGACCTGTTCACTCCCTCTTATCTAGTCCTCTGATGTACGAGTATTCTCATCAAATCATCTCTGTCCAGTATTTATTTAACTATGTGTGTTTCTTAACTCTTTGCCACAAACGACCAATCTGCAGAAGATGTCTTTGAAAACATCTTTGAAAAAAATAGGGTAAGTTTACACCAATCTGACTAAAGTACACAATCTGACCAAATGTATGCGTAGCGTTAATAGGAGATGATTGTAATGAGATTGAGTTTACACGTGTTATTGTTGAAAGTTTTTGGGAAATCATTAGCAATTTCATTTATTTTTGCCACAATGTTTTCAAACATAGCCTACTAAATGTACAGAGGAACCAGAAAGCATCTTTTTATTGGGTGCGGGTTAAAGCAAATAACAATGTTGATAACAAATATTTATGCTTCATGCTAATATACATCTGCTCATATAGGTCAGTATCAGGTTAATACTGACCAGCAATACATATTCTTGATACTCAACTGCTGACATTAGTATAAACATTGCGGCGTCTGTAGCAGTTTGGTAGCTGACGATTTGTAACGGTTCGTAACAGAGGTGAACAAAAATGTTATTTAATTGGTGGATTGGTTACCGTTTGCTACCGGCTTTTTTCTATTGAACGCAGGGCAGACGTACTATAGGATACTTGCTATTTTGAGAAAACAATCCAATAACAAATATAAAGTGTCTATTTCGTACATGTATGTATATTTCCTCGAGGTTTAGTTCTATAGTTTCAGTTGTGTTATTGAAGTCACATTAAGGATAAAAAGAACACTGCCAGTATATGCACCTGACATAGATATGCAATGTTTACTTTTATTTTCAAAACGAGTAGATGTTTCAGAACACCATCTATGTTTTGCTTACGAAAGATTCAGAACAGTTTGCATCTTATTCACTAGCTATGTTGGTTTGTATGGTGTTTTAAGCCGCTTTCAACACTTTTGTCAGCAGGACGAGTGCCTTTCTTAGATAATTTACCAGTGCTACTGGTTCAATAATGCAGGAGTCATCGAATCAGCGTTAATGCTAACCGATTCCAACTCGATTCAAAAATGATACTTTCATTTATGTATATATTTTCTATAATTTTACCTACATCATATTTTCAAAGTCTTTTGCTGCTGATTAGCTGTATGTATGTGGGAAAGGACATCACTGTTATAAGTAATACAGAATGGAATATACTGCATGTTTCATACGGTGTTCTATTATACCGGAGTTTAGATTAGGCTAAAACCAAAATAAAAACAGAAATGCAAGAAGATATTAAGTAAATGCGGTGTTTGAGAAACGGTAGCGACGAGGGCTGTCACTACAGGGGTTGTAAAATCAAACACAGCTCGACCAACTTTCTTCTCGACATTTCTTTGAAGTCAATGCGACAAGCGTAACTCATGTTCCACCAATGGGCTAACATTCTGTTTGGGAAGGCAGCACATTGCTTGGAAATACTGTTGTGAGGAGTATTTGTGAATACACAGGAAATACATGATCGGTTCTCGTGTGACATTGCTCTTTTAGTTGCGGGTCAAAACCTACCTACGAAGCTATATATGATTGACCATGTCTATGAATCAAATTATATTGTTTCAGACCTAAGCTCAACATGTTTGGCCATATCTATGCATCTATTTCTTTTGTTTCAGACCAAGCTCAACATGTTTTGCCATGTTCATGAATCCATATATATTGTTTCAGACCGAAGCTCCAGATGTTTAGCCATGTCCATGAATCCATTTTTATTGTTTCAGACCTAAGCTCAACATGTTTGGCCATGTCTGAGCATCTATTTCTATTGTTTCAGACCAAGCTCAACATGTTTGGCCATGTCCATGAATCCATATTTATTGTTTCAGACCAAGCTCCAGATGTTTTATATTGCTGCCGACCGAACCTCGAGATGTTTAACCATGTCAATGAATCAATTTCTATTGTTTCAGACCGAAGTACGTTTAGCCATGTCAATGAATACATTTCTATTGTTTCAAACCGAAACTTCATATATTTAGCCACGTCAATAAATCAATTTATATTGTTTTAGACCGAAACTCAACATGTTGAACCATGTCAATGAATCCATTTCTATTGTTTCAAAGCGAAACTCCACATGTGTGAACCTGTACATGAATCCATTTCTATTGTTTCAAACCGAAGCTGAAATTCCACATGTTTGACCATGTACATGAATCCATTTCTATTGTTTCAATCCAAGCTCCATATGTTTAGCCATGTCAATGTATCAATTTATATTGTTTCAGACCGAAACTGTGCATGTTTAGCCATGTCAATGAAACCATTTCTATTGTTTCAGACTGAAGCTCCACATGTTCGGACATGTCCAAGAATCTATTTTCCTTGTTTCTAACCAAGGTGCCACATAAAATATGTTGGTGTATAGGTACTGGACTGATTAAAGTAACTATAACTCCATGTATGATTTTGTTATTTCAGACCAAAGCTCCATATGTTTGGCCATGTCCATGAATCAACTGGTGTAGAGGTGGTCGATGGAATAACATTCTCCAACGCTGCAATGAAGCTGACGGAGACGATCAACGTCTTTGATTATTATATATAAACCAAGGTGCACTATGGACATGGAACTCAATCAATATGTTTAATATCATATCAATGTTATTATGCAAATGACACATATCGCTGTGATGTTACTTTTTTTGTTTCACTTTGTTCGAGAATTGTTTCAAAATAACGTTAACTAAGGCAATGACAGGCGGGGTTTGTTAAACATTATACTAAACTTTATACATATCAAATTCTCTCTTTGAAACTTTGATCTAACCAATCTGTTTGCTGATTTCCGTATACAGTCTTATATTTCCCCCGATAAAGACGACGTTGGACCCCTTTGTTTTTATGAGTCAACCTTCGGTCTTTGGAGGACCGTCTTGTCGGTGTAGGGGGAAGAACGTCAACATCGAAAGTGGGAGAGAAATGGTGTATTCGGATTTACCTTACACGCCGAGCACTCGGGCGTATGCTAGTTAAAATCATGAATTTTAGTGATGAAATCGGCCATTCGTTGGAGTCACTCTAACAACATTGAAGAAACTATGTCACAATCTCTAATTCCACTGAAATTCCTATCTTGTACCCAGAATTTGGTGAAACTAATCATCCACAGCATACAATGTGATGAAGCCAACTCCAGAAAACCAACACCTTAGTCTCGTTTTCGCTACCTTCTTGCGAGGAGAGAAGGAGATATATGTGAACGCTGGGCTCGGGAAATGAAACGAAGAAAACAATAGATCAACGAAAATAGTTTACATTTATTCACATAGGCATACACAACAGTGGCCCAGATGTACATCACCGATGTAAAATTGAATTCTGACCTGTTGAAAAATTACTCCTTGCACCATTTTAACAGGTATTAACGGTCAGATTCAGTTTACAACGTTCAAAAGCGAACAATTTCCGGTGTCACTTTTGGACGGAGTCAAAATTGAATGTAAATACTGTACATTAATTGCTTGTGTATCGCCCTATATGCTATATTTCGTTCATACTCACGTTGTTTACACCGGTTGCAAATCAAGTTTTTAAATCACGCTCGAACTTAACCTAACCGAAGCTGTACCACTGCACCACTGTTTCATATGCAATTTCATCGAACATCTGCCCAATTGCTACGAATTGTTCCCTAATGTATTTTTTGTTAATACAAGGTGTATAAACACCGCCAAGAAACATGATGTCACAGGAAAGCATAGCTGCCCTATGTGTGTGGGCTTGATAGTATACGCAACGTTTTACTAACGTCAACGCCCACGACTAGGCGAGACTATGAAGTCTTCTGGTACATAATGTCGGTGAGTTTAGCGACGAAATTGGTCATAAATAGATTGAAACGATATGTTTAATGTAAAAATCACTCTCTTGTGTTGGTTTAACGTCCATTCTCTGCAATAAATCACATTTTTCATCCTTACATAGTGTTACTTCTAAAGATAACTTTTCAAATATGTTGGTTAACATTTCAAAGTCCATAAACATTTCTGTTATTTTTTTTCTTTGGGGGGGGGGGGGGGGGGGGAGCGGCGCATTTATGCAACGCCAAAGTTAATGAATGCTCCAAAGTCTTTCCCTGTTGTGACGTCCGTTGCCTTAACAGCCAACTCAGTCCCTCCGTAAATCATTGTTACATTGACCTTTCTCGAAAATTGGCCGGTCGTATCGGGCATGTCAACGTTTATTTCTCCCAGCTTTTTGCACCCTTTATCTGTTGTGTATTTGGGATTTTTCGATGGGGATGAAAATATTGGCAATGTCATAGCTGTTTGGTCGTAAAAAGCAGGAGCATATTCTTTGGAGGGTTGTTTTTCATTTAGAACTACAGACTGACCTTTGCTGACATGGACACTAAATAAATCCTTACATTTATCTTTTCCCTTATCTTTGTTAGTCCATCGCTTTGCCTGGTCGTGTTCTTTCTCGTTAAAATCACGATTGGTTCCAATACCATATGTCTCCTTGCTGATGCGACTTTTGAAAATGAAAGGATCATGTCCAAACAATACCGCGCCATATAGAACAGATCGGAACGGTGACGTTGGAACAAAAATCTGAATATTTGGAAACTGCTCTCTGAGCCTTAGCCGTACTTTTTCAACGACAATTGGCGACTCAGCAAAACCCCCTACAAGTATCAAAGTACTTATACCTTGAGCACTCGCGATCTCCATGGTATCGATTATCGGCGTTAAGATTCTCTGCACTGTTGTGTCGAAGAGATTAACACGAATGTAATCCGACCTAAACTGAAATTCTCCCTGCTCTGTTTTAAAGTAAAAACTCGCCTCTACTGTTTCTCTTAGCGTGATTTCTCCTCTGTTTAATTTATCGCGCATAACAAAAGGGAGTGGGAGAGAAATATATTCATATTTCTCCCCAGAACGACCAATAGCAACTTTCCGTCTCTCAAACTCGTCTTCTAGCTCTAGAAGCGCTTTTGCATTCTTGCCACAAAATGTTGTCATCCAAATCTTTCCCTCTATTACATCTGTGCATGTCTGGAAGAACGCATTGTTAATATCCTGTCCACCGACCGTGTCGCCATTTCCCGGACAAAGTTCTTTCAGTAACCCACCCGGTAATACTTCAGTGACAGAAATATCAGCAGTGCCCCCTGTGAATTATGTAGACACATTACAGAGATGATAAATGGAAATTATTATACATGTACTGAACTAAACATATTGCTTACTGGAACCGATATAGAGCATGGCCAGTCGGTGCATTCGCGCTGTCTGACCAGGCTTTATACTGCTGGCTGCTCACAGCAAACTTTCTATCTTGATATTTCTAGAATAGGCGTTGGATCCTTTAAATGCAAAGTTGGACAAATCCGTTTTATAAAATAAGCATTGACACAGTTTAATGCATGGAGATATTTAATCGCTAACTTATAAGCTACTCACATATAGATACACATACAAAAGGTCCATTGTAAGTACTTTAAAATACACTCATAACAATTAAACATTGACATACTCATTGATCCTCAACAACTAACATACATTTTTAGCAAATGTCATGTCTATGGAATATTCGATTCCGTTGATTCCTATTGGAGCGTTATCATACCAAACAGTATTAGAGTAACATGTTTAACATACTTCAATATGGACACGTGGTAATCATCCATCGTCACCGACACTATAACATTTACGTACCTCCTAAGTCTACAGTTACAAACTTGTCTCCCACTTGACCAAAGTTGTTCATTGATGCTCTTTGTTGGGAAGGTAAATGCACACAGGATATTGCTGCAGCTTCAGGCTCTAATGCTAGAAGAAGGCGTGTTTTCTTTATGCCACTCTAAAAAACACACAAGAAAACAGAGATCGGGGTTGTCAAATGTCTTAAAGACAGAACACAATGTCATTTAAACGATACTTCAAAATTCGCTGCAGTAGCTTAGGATAATCATGGTACGTAACACATCCACTTCCCTCGATGTTTGCACAGATTGAATTTGGTTTCTATAGATGTTACAGTGCAGGATATAGAGCCAAAACAGTGTTTAATCATAGATGGAGTCACATTTCATTGATATCATTTTGGTATGAGGAACCATGGGTGCAGCAAACTTAAAAACTCTAGGTTAAAGTGAAAGAAATGTGGCCAAAAAGACTTTTTCTTCAATCAGGTTATAGGTCAAGATGAAGGTTGAAATTGAGGCCACAACACACTCTTTTCCGAAGATGAATCTTCATAACTTCATGGGTAACCTTTGGTGCGAAATATGGGTTGAGATATGTCCCCAACAGGCGTTTTCTTTAAATGGGTCAGAGTTCAAGGTCTCTGTCACGGTGACGGATCTTGCTGCGCGATACAACGTCTACCAGATCTGAATATTCATACCGAATTTGGTAAATCTGGGTGCGATATCATAACCGATATGGCTCTGACAAGGTGTTTTTTTAAACTGGGTTAGAAGACAAACAAATGTGTTCCGCACACTCTTCCGAAACTGTATGTACATACCAAATGGTTAGTGAATGTGCAATAAACATATGATGACAAGTTATTTCTCTATATGGGTTCAGAAGTCAATGTCACAGTGACCCAATTGTGTTACATGACACACCTTCTTCTCTAAATGCATCTTCATATCGAAATATGTAACTCAAGGTACGATAAATATACAATATTATAGGAGATATTGCCCGGGCAAGCTTTTTCTTGACATGGGGTCCGCAGTCAAGGTTCAATGTTACAGTGACCCAAATTGGAACGTGACAAAGTCCTCCGAAGATGTATACCAGTGATAGGTTATGATATATGGCTCGGATCAGGATGGGCGGAAGGACGGACGGACGAAGTGCAAACCTATTGTCCCCTCGTGATTCCCGTTTGGTGACAAGTAAAACGTATCAACTAGCAAAGATGCAGTATTTGAACTGATTTACAATTGATAATTCGTGTCTGTATATATGCATTTAATACAAGAGCTTTAGAAGGAGCACATTTTTCGCCTGCCAATATGTTGTTGACGGCTTATTTTAATACTCAATTAGTTCCCAAGTAAATCCCCATTTAAATGTCATAATTAAATGTTTAAATATTTTGATATTTAAAGCACCGAAAGCATTTGATTATTAGGGTTTTATTGTAGTTAAAAAAGTAGCACCGAGTGTTAAAAGTATCATTGAGTATTTTAAGTCATATTGAATGAAGCTTTATTTTTACATTAATAAACCAAGATGTCAGTAGAATCGTTCCGTTCCTCTTGTTTGGTTTAAATTCTTTTGCTGGATTATTAATGAAAAATAATTTGCTTGAAGCTCAAATCTACAGAATGAATAATACAAACCAATCAAAGATTACCATTAATGTGTTGTTAAATGCTTTTTAGAACTAATACGGTTTTTTTCTCAAAAAAAGTGTATCTGTTTAATGAATTGAATTGAATGGATATATGGTGACAGCTACACAATGACTACATTAAATGGTTAAAGTATTTCTTGGATTGAAAACTTCGTTTGTTGACAATTTGAAGTGCTTTCGTATACTCATCATAGGCAATTGTTTACTGTCTCATGCTAACACATCGTTTTTGATCGGTTAACAGTATGCTGTTACATGGCATGCGCCTCTAAAATGTTGGTCATGCATTTGCATGATGTCATTTAAAACAATAACGTCACCGTTTTAATTCAACTTTGTAAACGTCATTTGCATCAAAAGCACGTGACTTCATTCGTAAAATATCGTAAAATATCAAGCCCAGCGTAGTCACGCATGCCCACTAAGAAACGTTGTATTAAAAGTACGCGGGAGGTAATTTCAACAGCCAAAAATAGTTTCGGAAGTTTAGAGTGCGTATAGAAGAGAAATTGTCAATAGTGTTAGGATAAATTGTATTGCTTGGTAAGCGTGTGTATATACGGAGGTGATGAGGATATGATATTAGGTTTGAAAAACATCTTCTCTGTCTATGACGCGAGATTTTACCTCTTTCGAATGATTGTACTTGTAAATTGGTAAATGTGCGCCACTTGCTATGTAATTTGTAATGTTTATTTGAGTATTTTGTTTTTCTCAATGGTCATGTGGCCTATTGAACTTTTATTTGAAATAAACTTCTTTATCACATGACAATGCTTGTATCCTATCTAATATACCTATTACGTATTTCTTTATATATAACGTGTGTAATATAACATGAGCGAATTACTTGCATTCATCCGCGAATGTTTACAAAACGGCTGAGAACGTGTATCCGGTAAACACAAACGTCACGATAGATGGACGAGGTAAAGGGACCAGTATCAGTCATAACAAATGTGATTAGTTAACAGTTTATTAAGTATAACATGTTGGGACTATTTTCTGACTTTCTTTTTCTGTTCGTCATGTGATAAAAAGAATCTGACATTCGTTGTCAGGCTCGCTTAATAACAAATTTCTTGAACTCGTTTAATAAAACTTAATATGAAATGACAACTCATATCAGATCCTATATATATATTATATATTATAGAAAAAGTAGTAATGTTAAACACTCGATTAAGTAAGAAACGAGAAAGAAATAGCCACATTTGAATGAGAGCAATGAACAAAAAGCCAACTGCACATTTGAATAATTATTAAACAAGGACTTCATAGAAGTACGCATTGTCGGACACCCACGTTTGTTGACTCAGCTATGCACCAACATCATCGAATGATTTTATTACTGTCGTTTGGCCGTTTTGACAGAACAAAATAGAGAACACATAAACCAATCGAAATGACGCTTGAATTTCCGATACTCTTCAAATGGTGACGCATAGAAAAATGACCTTACCCACAGATCGAAAATGTGCGTTCTGTTTATCGTCTTTAAAAACTGAACATTACCGAAGATTTTAATCAAAATGCAGCAAAGAGCAGTACGATTTCCTATTTACTGATCTTAATATCAGAAACGAAGAAGCATCAGGGAGATAAATACTTACAGCAAGTCCGGGGCTAAACCTGATATCTTTGCTATGAGAACGTATTCTCTACCGAGCCCCAGTAGCTCAGTTGGTAACGACGCGGACTGTCAATACAGGGGTTGTGAATTCGAACCCCAGCTTGGCCAACATTCTTTCCGACGTTTGACAAAAGTAAATGTGACAAGCGTCATTCGTCTTTCACCAATTAGCTAACAGTCTATATGGAAAAGCAGCAAGTTGATTGGAAAGAATATTATGTGAAGTACTGGTGAGAGAAAGCCAGGAAACACATAGGTAAACTGCACCGCCCTGATATGGCTGAACAATTGTTGAAAATGGTTGTACACCCTTATCAATCAAACTCTACCGACTATGCTAAACGGACCGCTTACATGTTATCTGTCCAATTATGTACACATAACATGAAATATTGCATAAAACAGACTTTTCCTACCGCCTGTCTCCACTGATAAAAACAAATATCTTCCTCTTTTCAATGGACGAACTGTATCTTTCTATAACTTGTAGACAACTTGTCAATTTTAAATATTTCACAGGCCAAGGTTGAGTCAATATTCAGAAGGGGTCGCCTTGTTTTAAGTGACCCAATACTAGGTTTACTAAGATGGATCTGATTGGCTGTTTGGCGCAGTACTAAATGAGACTGCATCCAATCAGAAACAATATTGGCTATCTGTCAAAACGGCGAAATGGCAGTATAAAATCCCACGGGTGATGTTGGTGCATAGTGGAGTCATAAACCATGGGTGTCAAACGATTAGAAATACTTGATAGTGGTACTTTAGAGCGGATGAGCTATGAGAACACAGCAATATATTTTGATATTGACGTAAAACACCATGCAATAAACTAATAAATCTTTTCTAAATGTAGACAGGTGTAGAATTAGTGAATGGTTGTTATTGAATCATCTCCTCCCTAATTTGAATGAATCCGCCCTGGCCAATAGGTTAGGGCCGAATTCGATCCCCAGTTGCAGAAGTCATGGGGGATTGCTACTGAGCAAGGACAATTTCCCTAGCATAGTACGGGTGTGTTTACACAAGGATCATAAATAAGTGAACTGTTGCCGTGATAAAACAGAAATGTCCGTAATAAAACACAAACAATTTATCGTTTTCTGTTTGAAAGATGTAGGATTTACCAGGCAAAGCTGGAAATGTGTCTCGAAATGCCGAAAACATATGATCAAATTTAAGATATTGATTTTTACCCAAATCAGAAAGATCAATATTACCTCTTCTGCACACGTTCGCATGTACGCTTTGGCCGTGTCTGACCATATCTGTGGAACAGTGATGACCCACAATATCTTATCCATGTTCACAGTCTTCTGTTGTAGTTGATGCTCGATAAAATGGTCTTTTAATGCTTTTATGAATTTAGTCATCACCTTTTTAAATGGAAATTGGCGGCCGAAGCTATCTTCAACTTGACAATCTGTTGGTTTTGATATGTTCTGTGGGTGAAATATTTGAAACATTTGAAGTTAAGAACATCAATTAAAGACTGTTTCTAACAGGACAAGTCTTCATTTTTTAAAGAGGCCATTCTCAAAGTACATGTTCCAATATGCCATACAGATTGATTTACTTCACCGCGCATGTAAGATGTTTTTAATTGGTAGACTACTAATGAATGGTTTAAACAACGATCGTACCTTGTATAATCTGTAGAGAATGATTTTGAATCCCTTGAAAAAGAACCAGTTGGCGTCTACAGTTTCTGGATTCTTGTCACATTCGTTGGAAAATATGTATTCAGCGTCATGTCCAAACGATTCTATTTCCTTATCTTTGTTCAACAGCAAACAGGTTTTTGTTTTATGGAGCTGAACATATATACAAATATTGAGAAACATTAAGGAGTATTTTAAACACATATATTCATTGTTGCAACTCGAGGGCTTGGCGTGAAACGGTTGAAACTAAAAACCTATTGCAAAAACCTCGAATTAGGGGCAATTGTGACCCCTTTGTAAACAATGCAAATTTAGGTGCCATTGCTCAGAACGAGATTGGCACCTTAATATCCATTGTTTACCAAAAAAAAATGATTTTACGCTTACAACGACTTTATGGCGAGGTGATTGACCTTGGTAAAAAGATACCAATTTTAGTTACAACCGTTTCACGCCAAGCCCTCGAACTGGTCCCTTGATTTGTCCAAGTAAAGTAAATTTCAGTCCTATACAATCCAATGTTTTACGCAATTTATATTCAAATGAATCACTACATATATCTGTTAATATATTACTTATACCACGGAAATTACATTGTTTCCAAAATGCTCGAGTGCAATTTGTTGACTTTGTAAATTGTTAATTTTGATTCGTGAAACACAGAAGTTTGAACAAAAAAAGGAAAAAGCCAATAACCCAACATGCACAGCGCAAGTTCTGCTTTAAAACCAAAAAAAATAATATATCAGATACTTAGATTTTCCCGTAAATACTATTTACCCCCATCACTTTCATTGATATTATAATCAGATTCTTTAATTTGTTCATATGTGTGTCTAAATTAGCATAAACACATGTTTTTTTCTGTTGAAAAATATATTATGTTTAACTCAAATTCCACCAGATATCTAAATATCAAACGTGATTTGTCTCTTTTCTCTTTCCAATAAAAATTGAGTTACCTATCAGCCACTAAACTGCAATATAGTTTTGATCTGGGTAAAATAACCGAAGCAATCAGAATTCAGAATTGAAGAACCAAACCAATATTGATCATGAAAAACTGATATTCAATCGAAATTTAGACATGTTTTCAAATCTTGACGTAAACCTTTGGATAGTCTAACATGATGATACGGTTTTATAACTGTCCGTCTAGGATAGCAGTACGATACCTAACGTTCAGCAGATAAATAATTGACTGCATCGCTGACAGTGTAATACTTTCCCTTTTGGGAATCGAGGTAATTAACTTGACTTATTAACTCAGCTTCCTATCAGAATCCTTACTTGAAGTGATACAGAGTCATGTTTGAGTACCAAGAAGACAAAGACTGTACACGTGTAATATATCGGCACATGGTATATCTTATTGGCAGGAATAGCATTGTGTTAAGAAGCTGCACTTTCGGATGCCGCTTCCAAATGAGTTGTCCATACAAATGGGGAATGGTATTGCCAATATTCGAGACAGAATTGCTACTTGGTCCCGAGTTTTAAAGAACTAAGAAAGGCTTGCTTGGAGCGAAGGGGTTCGAAATACGTACAAGGTAGAGATGCTGTTTACATCGGATACGTTGGGCAGAATGAGACCTGGGAATGAAGAGATAGATCCGGATCGATATATTCTTCAGATAAATATGAGAGGATATTGAAGTAAGAACGGTGTCGCTATAAGAGTTATAGACCATTTAAGGCTAATGTGACATTTACGTTAATATCGTCGTAAAAAGAAACGAGAAAAAATACAAATTGATCTTGTTAGATGTCCGGTGTATCAGTATTGTGACATGTGTACGAAGTAAATAGTAAATATTATGTTAGCAATACAGATCTACATCTTCAAATGTGTGGTGATAAAGGGTCATTTAATAGAACAAACACAATTTAAGTTGAGCAACTCTCGAATAAAGTTAGAAGGTCGATGAACTATTATGGGATTAAGATAGGTATGAGGCTAATCTGGATCTTCCTGTAAAAAGAGAAAAATGTGTCCCATGTCTGTTTGCAACAAAAGTCACGAACTACGAAATATATGTACCTGCAATGCTCCTGAACCCCAATTAGTATTGAACTCAACATTACTTTTGTTGTTTTCAAAGTCATCCCTCCATTGCCAGGCATATCCAGAATACGTGCTGCCGACATCAATGGCGACTACTAATTCTGGCTTCCGTAGGGTTAGCTACAATTGTAAACAGAAACAAGAAATGAGCCGTTCCACGCGAAAACCAACATTGTGGTTTCTGCATAAAGGATCGACCCGGATCAGACTATGCATGCCGCGCAGGCTTACCCGGACATTTTCGCCTTCTGTGGATTTTATGTTTCAGGAATAATTTATACATCTATTCTATCCCCCCGCCCCCCCCCCCCTCCCTCGACGGTATGTGTCGGCCCGGATTAGCATGCGAAGGCTTATCTGGGTCGATACATTACGCAAAGTCCATAATATTGGTTTTCTCGTGGAACGGCTCAAATAAACATTTAAGGAGCTCGTTCTTGAAAACTGGTATTAATTTGCTTTTGTCAGAAGTGAAGATCAAAATCAGCTTTTTTATCTACAGTCTTATCAAGATATACACTATTCGCATATAATTAACACACGTTTTTTAGCGGCTTCTGTCAATTAAGTTGATCGTATATGGGTTTAACGTCATTTTTAACATGGCCTTGTCTAAGTTGAGATAACTTGTGGCTAGACCCTTTGCCTATATATTCTGTTACTTTTGTACTACTGTATGTTTGTAATTTGTACATGTATTTTGGCAATAAAATATGTTCAAAAAAAATTCAGTAACAACACGGCGGCCAATCTATCTAACAATGTGTTTCCTGCCTTTTTCATACCAGTACTTCACACAAGTTTTTCAAAGCAACTGGATGGTTTCCACATATACTTTTAGCCCATTGGAGGAAGAATAATGTCGCATGAACCACTGGATTGACAGTCGCTTGTGGTGGGCGTACTGTAATGGCCTCGTAAAAGACATGTGTCCAAGAATAGTGTATACAACTCGGAGTGTGCTATCGATATTCTGATTACACTTCGCCCAAAGCGCTTTTATGAAACAGCAAATGTTACAATTTAGCCGCCGAACTTAATACTTTACCATATGCAGACTTATGATTAAACTTCAGCAGACGATTTCTGCTAATGTTTTCAATATTCATCAATAGTTATTATTTAATTGTGGCAAAGATTGTCCATAATTTTCTGAAAGTGTACTGCGATCTGTTGTGTGCGGGAAAGGGTTAAGCAGAAATTGAGTCATACTGATAACACGAAACGAAAATAATAAAATTACAAAATGAGTAACTTACAAGTTCCATGGTTGGTCGTTTTTCAAGAGTTTTGGATCATTCATGCCAAAACTAAGTTTGATTTCGATGGAAATCCGAAGTTCACAATTTTAGTGACAACATCTTGTGTAACTGATTCGCACGTACATGTACAGAACTAATATATTTATCTGACAAACTAGGTCGTATCGTTATCTTTGAATATAATGATAATTAATATCCTTTCCTTTTTTCCGAGCTTCCGAAAACATTGATTAAACAAGAGATAAATATGCTGCTCGCATTGAACAGTGTTTAAAGGACCTAGTCCCGTTTGGGTGAAGATATTAATTTTATATTATCGTTTTCTGTTTCGCTGGTTATCAAGACAGACTCTACACTATAACTATAACGCATAGTCCATGATGTTGGTTTTCCCGTGGAACGGTTCATATATAATTGTCTATAAACGAGCTGAATGAAAACTGTTAAACCAAATGATGTAGCTGAACATGGCCATACTACGACGGCATTTGAAAGCGAACAAAACAATTCCGGTAAATGACCGGGCATCGAGGATAGTGAGGCGACTGATTATATCTGTGATGATCGGAACACTTTTATCAAGTTTTCGTCAGATGTCAATTAATTGATAAATCAAAGTGCAGAGGTTGATAATGATAAACAGATAACTGGAGCTGAATGTATTAAATGAGCCGTTCCACGGGAAACCCAACATTAAAATCAGCAAAATCCGCGCAGGGTAATCCTGGCCGACACATTCCGTCTCGGGGTATACATTAATGATTTATGAAATAGGAAATTCACAGGAGGCAAAAAGTGTCTGTCCGGGTTGGCCTGCGCGGCATGCTTATCCTGATCCGGGTCGATACTTTACGCAGAGTCAACAATGTTGGTTTTCTCGTGGAACGGCTCATATGTCTAAGAGACTTATTTCTTTTGGGCGTAAAGTAAGAAGCTTTTGAAATCGACGTTTCCTTTGGTTATTTCGTTGAAATATGTGTTTTCTATTTCTAAGATGCTTTTGGACTTACCTGCATCCATTGAGAGACACGGATTTGCAAGATCAGTTCTCTGGTGGTCATTATTGACGTATTCATAGGCGAGGGAAATTTGCGGAAAGCAAACTTATTCGTCAAAGTTTACACGATCAGGACATTTAGCAAAGATGTATATCATTATGACGTTTATGTATGTTCAATATATTCATTCCTTGACCTTATGTAAAGAAGCGTTCTCGGGGAAACATGTGGATGGATATATGTTGTTCCCATGTTTCAACCCCAAAGTGCATTTTTCAACTTTTAATGGACCGTTGTAGTCTAAACGTATGTATCTTACATCGATTGTATATCGACTATTCTTGGTGCAACTTATGAGCCGTCCTGCGAGAAAACAAACATTGTGGAAAGTATCGACCCGGATCAACCCAAGCATGCTGCACAGGTTTACCCGAATAGATACTTTTCGCCTCCTGTGGATTTTCTGTAACAGGAATCAATACTCAATACCTCTATCCCCCTGTGACGGAATGTGTCGGTCCGAATTAGTATGTGCGGACTGTACAGGCTGATATAGGTCGATACATTACGCATAGGCCATAATGTTAGTTTTCTCGCGGGTCAGCTCTTATATTAATTAGTCTCCATCGATGTTTTTCTACTTGATACTCATTCAGTACTTGCGCTTGCGTGTGAGTGTGGGAATATCCGGTTACTTCTGTATCATGGGGCCGTTGTAAGTTGCAGAAAACGGGAAAAGGCTCATATAAATTGAATCGTTGTGCATTGGCGTGTGGTAGAAATGGAATACACGTTTGGTAGTATGTGGACATTTCTGGGTTTTTTAAGCAATGTTATCTGAATCAAAATTATTTTAATCACTTTGACTATTAACTAAGCGTTAGTTTTACTCCATATATGTGTGCACGCATTGCAGTGAAGTCTTGACAAAATCAAAAAGATACCGTCTTTCTTGATGTTGTTCTTTATCCAATATTAATAGACGATAAACCAGGGATTACTTTTAAAAAATTGGACACACTAAGACTCAAATTACAAATAAACCGCAAAGTCTTTGTCGCTCCGTGATTGACATATTTCAATAGGAAGTATATGAAACATTCAATGTCGCATGAATAAGTAAATAATTTTGCACGTGAATGAAAGTATGATCTCGTAAACAGTCTGCATGGATTACCAACGAATGAACGGTTAAAGTGTCTTCGCAAAAACGTAACCATGACCTTTGAAACATTGTTAGAAAAGGAGAAAGTGTTTATTTCGTAAATGGTTTTTTTTTTTCTCCTCTTTATTTATGCATTCAAAGGTCGTCTGTGTAAAGGAAGTAATATTACCGTAAACGTCTTAGATAATGGAAACTTAGTGGCCTTATTTGTCTGAAAGAGACATTCTAATGTACATGTCGGACACTTGTTAGTATTCAAACAATATGTTTTAATAACATTATGAACTCGGGATTTTTACTTAATTTACTTTGATTTTTAGCATGAAAGATCGTCGTATTTTGATCAGGGACCAACTATGGAATGTGTAAGTAACTCATAGATAAGTGTACTTCTTTATCCTGTTCGTTTCATGTTAAAATGTTGAATTTTCATTTCCAATTAGCTTGTAGTAATCTTTGAAAACATACATGCAAAATTATGGAGATAAACGATGATGTTTTGGTATTTAAAAAAAAACGCCAAATATAACAGCTGGAAAACCATATAAATTTAACAATGCTCTTATCAGTGATCCTCGGATGACTCAACAGAAACGTGCCTTTCAAGATCTTCACTGTTCACATATAAACTTGATAAGCCTGTCAAACGTTCCTGTCAACTTGTATATATTCCGATAAGGCGAGGTAGATTTCAAGATTTATCAACATATGCCGTTTAGCAAAACCAACTTCTCAAAAGTTCGGGCTCAGTTATTTCAAGACACGTGGCAATACCAATGGATGAGTTAAATCAACCAAAAGGTCGATATGTGAACTTTACATATGTGTATCAACAAATGTTATTATATTTCACTGCAATTTCACAAATCTTCTAAGACCGCCCGCTGGTGTCTGTCAATGGTCAGGCAGGTTGATGGATCGATCCCAGGCAGGATTATGTCAAATAGTTTAAAAATGGTTGTAATGGCTTGACCTCCTTTTCGCTCAGGGTTGTGGGGTTAGCATTTCGACTTACTGGTCGATGTAAGGATAAATGGACCAGTAGTACTGGTTACTGACCCAGAAAAATCCGTTATATAACTAAGGCGGCGTAAAACACATAACAAACACATATTTCAAACATTGTTTCATTTATAAAACGATGAAAGTACTAAGAGAATCTACTAACGCGTCAATTGTCTCTAATGATATTTGAATGACATTGACATTTGGGCTAGAGTCTGTAACACTTCTACGTACATGAACAACCTTTTTACTAGAGGCTGTCACATTAATATGGACATGTTCTTCTTTCAAATTGGAAACTTGACAAAACGAAATGCACATGCACGGATTAAACGGCGTATACTTAATAATGAATACACAACCACGTTATCATGAAATAATATTTTTCACAAAGGTCAGGATCAGGTAAACATTAACGCGAATAGGTGTGCTTGCCGCAAATGTGGCTTGCGTTAATAATCAAATACCCCGATTCTGTGTCTCTTAATCGATGCATTTGGCATTTAACCATATATTAAAGTAATTATGATAGGCAAGTTCAAAGACATCCTAAAAAGTAAAACGGAACAGATACTAGATTGGGAAATAATGAAAGCAAATGTCGATTTCAAATGTCTCTACTTTAAGTCGACAGTGCCCAAAAGAAATAAGTCCCTTAGACAAATACATTCAGCTTCAATTAAATACTTATTATTAACAACCTCTGCACTCTGGTTTATCAATAAGTTAACATCTGGAGCAAAAAATGATAAAAGTGTTCCTTTCTTCACAGACTTACACAGTCGCTTCAATATCCTTGATGCCCAGTCAATTGCCGATTTTCTTTTACTGGAAATGTATGGTTCGCTTACAGATGTCTTCGTAGTACCGTCATGTTTAGCTATATCATTTGACTTAACAAATTTAGCATTTCTTTCGGGTAAAACTGTATCCGTTGGCATGCACCCATCGCGACAATCATCATTCAAATCGTGTAATAGACAGGTTTTCAGCATATACGTCGTAAAAAAGCTCTTGATATAGTCATCGCTTATTTCTTCATCATATATCTGTGGCATATACAATGTATCCCGTAAGGCTTTAAGCAGAATGAAGCCTTTACGAGCAGCTTCGGGTGCCCGTCGTATTATACTGGATTCTAACTGAGCAACATCAATTCGGAAATACTGCTGCCAATTTTTGACATAGCGTTCATCCGGTGTTTTAATCACGACCGCAAAGGATGTTATTTCCAACATGTGGAGGGTGCTCGCATACAATTCATTCTTTATATTAATTTGTTTCGGCGTCCATTCTGGAAACACCAACCGTGGAACAATGTCAACCTCAACCAATAGATCCTTATATACATGGCCAACCCATCGAAAGGCGAGATTGTCGATTGAGCCTTTATCAATCCTCAAATACTTTCTGCAATACAATTGACCCATCAGTTGAGAGTTTTGAGAAATGAGGACTTCATTGATAGCCAAATACAACGATCGTACGAGCTTTCTACCATCGAGAGTATCCTCTTTCGTCACAAAATCGGCGAATTTAGTACCTTTAAATTCCTGTTTAAGGCGTAATCGAACGAATTCTGGTGGAAATTCATCAGACTCTTCTGCGAAAAATGCCTCACTAAAGCGATGAAGATTCCAACTGAAGTCAAACTCATCGGGACAACATATTTTTGTGCCTTCACTGCGACTCCCGGCTAAGGTTATGTCGCAGGATAGGTATGGCTCTACCTTGGACACTTGTTCTGCTGTCTTTCTCATTACTTCATAAATGCAAGATGCGATACTTTCGTTTTCTTGTGTCAAGGACCAGTTTTGTGTACCCCGATAACGATTGTTGGTGAAGGGTCAGATGGCTTTTCCATTCTATCAAAGAAATGTTTCTATTTCTATGATAAATGGTTTGTAGCAAAGGGCAATCGAGATAAAACTCATCCTTTTCAGGACACTCTTCGTCATTGTCAGCATTTATTTCTGTGACGTCATTTTCATCTGTTCCGTCTTCTCCTACAGATGTTGAATCGCCATTAGATTCCCTGTCTGTTCCCGATTCATCAATGTTTTCATCTGATGTAAACGTTTCGTCTGTTAAATCTGTTTTGTCGTCGTTGTAATTGACACCGGTGATAGTTAAATCCACAAAAGACCCATTGCTTCCAATTTCCATTTCAGAATCATGTTGGTCTCCTGAAGCAACTTCTTTTAGAATAAAGCCGTCAAGGACAGTTTCCTCGAAGTCGACTTCTTCCATTTCTTCGAGTGTCTTTTCTTTTTCTGTATCATGGGCTTTAGCTGGTGTTTGTTCATCTTTCATTGAAAGAGACAACAATCTGTTTAGATGCTGTAGCGAAACGTTAAACCGAATTGGATAAATACCGCGGTGGTAATAGATTCCAAGAGGCTCGTACAAACAGGCAAATTTAAAAACCACTGCAAGATCAGCGGGGGTCCGCCCAGTACCGTCGGGAATGTGTCGACAATTTTCAAGAAGCAACCGTTTTACTGCACCTAGCTCTATGAAAGATACAGCCCAGTGCAGCGGTGTTGATCCATAGTGGTCCGTTATATCCAAATCCACTGACACTGACGATTCTTTCATGTGATCAATAATCAAGCCCAAGACATGTGTGTCAAGTGTTGCTCTGTGTAATGCAGTCTCTCCAGTTCTAGTTTTCAAGTATGCGTTAGCGCCAAGACGAAGTAAAGTTTCTATCGCAGGTATATTTCTTTGTCTGACAGCGTAATGCAGTGGAGTAAACAAATCTTGATCGACTTCATTTACAGAAACTCCGTTGCATACAAGGACTTCAACAACACCAGCTATGTTTTCCGATGGTTGTTTATCGGCCACTACGTCTGAATAATCTGTAACAACTCCAGGATGAACAGAGAGATGCAGTGGATTCATACCAC
>JASEVX010000003.1:37724481-38106981 GCA_031761405.1 Serripes groenlandicus | reverse complement strand
GTAATAAACATTTGTTTAAACTTAGTCGTCTGCTGCAGATGCATCAAAATTCGCAAAATTACTTCTGGAAGTGAGAAAGGGATACTTGAAGACATGTTTACAGAATAATTGTTGTGTCCAAGGCTAAGGGGAAATACGACAATCCTGGATCACAGGGGTGAACAACGGAGTTAAAGGTGGTGAACTCCAGATGGAAATAAAAAAATTGAAATGTTTAAACTTAAACAAACATTGCTAATACTGATAACAAAGTATGTAATAAATAGTTCAAAACGATATTGGCAGTAAAAGTTGAAAAACCAGTCAACTGAAAGTCATGAAAATGTCAAAATATGGTTTACTGGGTATGTCTACTCAGTAAAAATGAATATTTAGATGTTTATTGTACTGGAAAGTTAAATTATTACATTAATTTTATCCCAGAAGTATGAATCTAATATTTCAAGACAATTTTTTTTTTTTTTTTTAACTTTGACTATACTACCTATAATCTAAAGTTCTTTTTATCAGCTTAGTTAATCAAGCATTTGATGATAGTCTTGGACAGGTTTTTTTTCATAATAACAATGTGAAATCTGATATCAATTGATATCGGTCGGTTCACCAAGGAGGTATTTAGTGTATCGACCTAGTCTTAAAGATCAGTTCTCATTTTGGGCTGTCCTAGCTTTCATTGGACACTTTCTGACGCCCATGCATGGGACACCGTTTGTAAACATTGTGACAAAAGGTGAAATTGCTTATTATGTGCAATTTCTCCTTATTGCCACAAGGTTATGAAGACAAATCAATAAGTAAACTATAAGTTATAGAAATATTCCCTATTTTTGGCAAGATTATTTTAAAGTCGTCTGCTACATATGTGCGTGTTTGTGGGCAAGGGTTAAGTCTTAATATCAGCCCTGATACACTCAAACAGGAAAATGTATATTACTAGAAATCTCACTACTAAACTGTCTCCGTGATGTAGTCGTAATAGTGTCCGCCTTGGGAGCGGGATACCATAATTCAAGCCCTTGTCGGGTAATAGCAAACAATTAAATAACAGGACCATGATAGGCCTACATGTATATCGCTCACCTGATTTAAATATCAGAAAAGTTTTCAATGCTCTCACTAAACATGATAAGGAAAACGATCCCCGCCTGCTGATGTGCCAATTTATTTTCTAATGAGACCAGTACTTGTGTACAAGAAGATATTGTATAAAGAAAACAAGTCCCGCCTCTGCCGGTCATATTTTTTCAAAGGATCGGATTCATTTAAACAATCTTGTTTGAGGGTCACCCAAGGAACTTTGTGCCAAATTAATTTCAAATTTGCCGCCGGTACTTTTTGACAAGAAGACTCTTTAAGTTTTCACTATACATATAAGGAAAACATGTTTTTCAACGGATCAGAATACTTTTAATAAGATTGTTAGAAGGTCACCTAATACACATTTGTGCCAAATTATATTTAAATAGGGCCAGTACTTTGGGGCAATAAGAAGTTTTCACTATAAACATAATTATAAGGAAAACAAGCTCCGCCCCTGACTGCTATGTTTTAAAACGGATCTGAATAATTTGAACACTTTTGAAGAGAGTCACCCAAGAAATAATTGTTAAAAATAATTTTCAAATCGGATTTGTAATTTTGGACAAGAATATTTTGTAATTTTCCCCATTTTCTGATGCCGCAGCAACCAAAGTTTTAGTTGGAACTAAACTCTTTGAACAGATTTTGATGAGGGCTACTCAGGAGAAATTACTTTGAAATCGGACCCATAGTTTCAAAGAAGAAGACGGTGAGTGATCACAATAGCTCATCTCGGGCACAAATGCTCAGGTGAGCTAAAGTTGGTAGTAATGACTTCCTTCTTGGGATTCAGGATAGCGGGAATATCATAACGACAGATGCATATATGACAGATTAAATAATACCGGTAAAATTGGTAAATTACAAAGGAAATCCAGTGTTATGTCTGAAATATAGTTGACAGCGGTGTAAAAAAGGTACAGACAAATAAAAAGTCATTTCTTTTAGCTGACAGTAAAATTCTTCATTTCTAACTGATATATACATTGACAAAAATAGGATATAAAGTAAAATTAGAAATTAGAAAATAATCAATATCAGCCAGATATAAACATGCGATTATCGAAAAGGCATTGAACTAATGTATGATTATTACAGCAATGGAATGACAGTAAGAATATTCGTGTAATTGCCTACCTGAATAATGGAATACCGATAAAGTTGATCAACTTTAAATCCTTCAAAATAGTTTCGCTCTTTATTCCAACTCAATCACATCTGATGCGAGTTTAATTTACACTGAACTGTACTACAGTCGGATACACGTGAAGTTGTTGAAACATACAAGGTTTATTATTCTCCATATCATGTTTCTGTTCTAGTGTCGATTGAATGAAGAGCAGCTCTAAATGACACTAAACAGCTATGCATATAGTTACATGTCACACTATGAATATTCCCTATTCATATGTCTATTTCTTCGGTCTATTACATATGAATTATAAATAGAATAAACTGTTATGGTAAACAGTGGGGTATCGCTTTTTTCAAGGTCCTTAACTGTGACACAGCCAAGATATGATTAAATTAAGTTAAATTTACATGCAATATATCCGAAGTTCATATCTGATACTTTGTTAGATTGGTTTAATGCATGTCGGTGTAACCAGGAACGTAAATATCTACGTCGCTGTTATAAACAATGAAATAGGATTTCGATTTCATGTGATCATCTTTATTTTGTTTTAATATGTGTCTAAACGTTACGATTTTCCTATCCATATACGGAAGATGACAACCATTCATACTACACAAAAGAAATAATGCCAGTCAATGCATACTATTATATTTATGACTTTTTTTTTTGTTTGTTATTTGATACGTCTTAAAAAAAGAAACAAACATAATGAAAGGAAAAGATAATTGTGAATTGAATAAAATGATTTGTAAATCGAAAATTATACATTCTTTGTACAAGATGTATTGATATTCGAAGCCGTAGCAATCTCAATTAAGTCAGACATAAACTTTGCTCGCTCGTATATAAATCTGATGACTGCCCTATACAGGTCGGCTCAGATTGACATTTGCTCAGCCAATTAAACCAGTCTCTTACAAAATCGTTCTGTATAAAACAGGTACGATAACCCATATAGATGAATGAGATAGAGAAGCGGTGATTGTCCATTGTTCCAATTGTATTGAACATAACTTTGGCTGTATCGTACGATTTCAGTAGACAAAACAATCCGAGCACATAATAACCTCGAAACGACAGCTTATGCGGTGTAGTCAGATCCTGTATACGTAAAGCGAAGTATGGTATTATTACTTGGAAAGTTAAACGAAAGATCAGTGTATAACCTCTGTTAACCCCTGAGTTAAACTATATTGCAACTGTCGATTCGTGTAAATGTACCTAGCTCTATCAATTTAAACAAGTGATTGATAATTAATAACGGACTCTTCGTACGTATACGCTTTAAATGAGATTTCCCGATAGTGTTCACAATATCGCACGTTAACTCTATAATTGGATTTTCAATATTAGCTGATCTATATAAAAAAAAAAGATACATGATAACGTGAACAATACACCAACGAAGTTATGTTAACCCTTTCCGATTTTTCTTTAGCAGACGCATTTTGACGCATCTGTAGCAGACGATTTGTTATAAACATTTGCCAATTGTGAGATATGCTCATGGTGAGCAAATTCTCTTTTTTCCTCAATGTTTTCAAAATAACTTAATATCTTTATTCTCAATTACAGAGATTTACCATCATGTGGCCGTATGTTTTCAAAGTCGTCTAATTCATACGTGTTCTACGTTGGAATGTGTTGAACTTCTATTAAACAAACTCTGTGCATATATTTACTCAATTAAGAGGGGTTTAGGTGACTAAACCTAGAGACAATGTCCAACCTTATTACGTATGTTAAAATATCAGATAATAGTACATTATTTTTATTTTTGGTAGAGTCCATACCTTATTTAGGAATATCAAGATAACAATGTTTAGTTGAGCAGACAACTACATAGAGCCTGATCAGACGGCAAGGTCCTTTTGGCCTGTCTCTATGCTGATTGCACAGGGGTTACTAAATCGATTTCAACAGAAATGGGGTTAATATTTATAATGTGGTATTTATTTCAAGTGTTATTAAGTATCTACCTGCTTTGCATTTTTACTGATCCCAATATGAACTTCTTTGCCACAGGTTTCGTCAACGTATTGGAATGAGAGATGAACAGTGAAGATCAAGATCAGACTGCTTTTTATCTGGATCTGCACTGTTCACATACTTTTTGGTTGATAATCATCGGACTTGTCTAAAACGTAAAAAATGATAACACATATAAAATATGCAAAAACTAAAAAGAAAACATAAAAGATAGATATAAAATGCAAGAACACTAATTTTAAAAACCATTTTAAAACGATTTGATCATGAACAACGGTTTCCGTAAGCCTGGCTCACATATTTATCAAATTTTATACAATTATATAAAATTGAAATAATCTGCACGTTGTCTTGATATATAGAACTGTCTGCTTTGGAAACGTCCGAGTAAGCTTAGTTTTGCTTGGAAAATTGAAAGCATGATTATTATACAGATTTTGTGAGCCCGACTAGTTTTGCCAGGAAAATTGAAAGCATGATTCTCATACAGATTTTGACAGCCCGACTTTATAAAAATGTAAAAGACAGAAAAATGGAAAACATATTCATATGGGAAAGAAACAGGCTTTCTTAATCAGTTTTTAGCTGAAACATGCAAACCGTTTAAAACGACCATTCACTGACTGGTAAAAACAAAATGCCCCAAATATAGACAAACACAAATACAACTTGACGCTTAAACATCTCAACATGTAGGTCGTTAGTTCAATCTAATTAGATCAACAGGCTAGTACGTGTTTTGCATATTTCAATAGGAGGCATGCGAAACATTCAACGCATGTGATCTCGATAATAAGTAAATAATATCGCACGAATTATAGTATATACAGTCTGTATGGATAACCAGCGAATCAAATGGACAACACTTGAGAAAACGAATATCTTCATACAAATGCAATCAGGACGTTTGAAACACTGTTAGATTGATTGTTTTGTGTCATGTGCCGGTTTCAACATGCTTTTAGCGATATCACAGCGTTCCCTTAGTAAGTTACCAGTTCTGTTTCATTTATCCTGACACCATGGAGTCGGTCGTAATGCTTACCCCAACAATCGTGAGCGCCATTGAGGGCAGCCATTACTACCATTTAAATGTATTTGATATGACCCGACCGGGGATCGAAGCCGCGACCTCCCGCATCCGATGCTGACGCTCTACCAGTACACCACCGAGGCGGTTGAACAATGTAAGTAAAGGAGAAAAAATACCTGTATAACCTTGTTATCAATATGTTCAAAGATCATCTGCTTAACCCTTTCTAACATACAGCAAATCTGCAGAAGACGACTTTGTAAACATCTAGGAAAAAACACAGAAAACCTCTATAAATGAAGGTATAATGATTGAAAAAAAATGAAAAGGCGAAATTGCTCATTTTTTGCCACAATGTTTTCAAAAGACGTCTGCTTCAGAGGCTTCAGAAAAAAGTCTGTATGTGGGGAAGGGTTAAAGGAAGTACTTTTATCATAAAATTTAGAGATAACGGTAACTTAATATGACTAAATTTGTCAGATATAAACATTCGTCTTTACTGTTAGGCACATCTAAGTATTCAAACAAGATGTTTAATAAAATTGTGAACTTTGGGTTCCAATCTTAAGTAGGTTTGTTTTGGGCATGACCGATCGTCGACTCTTGAATAGCGACCAACCATGGAACTTGTAAGTTACTTAAAGGTTTTTGATTAACCCTTTCCCACATATTACATATATGTGAAGTACATTTTGAAAACAAATACTCTGCCAATGAAATACAAATTATTTGGAGAATAATGAAAACGTTTTTAGTTGTCGCCTACTTATTTTACGTCAAAATATATCTGCCGGCATATTGGTAAGTACTAAGTACGGCGTATACATTTCAACTGGGCAGATATATGTTATGCAAACTACACATCAATACTTTCATAAGAATGGATTTGGGTGACGAAAAACATTGATCAGAAAATCGATGGCTTACTCCATATTATATCTAGTGAACAATTTCTACCTTTCGAAGGTGTATCTGAGGATACATATCATCGATAATTGTTATTCCTTGTCATTTCAAGTATGATTTATATTGAGATAAACGATGATGTATTTGGTGTTTTGCGACAGTATGTAAATCATATCACTGTAACAGTGCTCTAATCAGTGATCCTATGATGACTAATCATAAACGTGCGTTTTCAGAGGGCACTACACCATTTCCACCTCGAGCTAAATAGAACCTAGGACACTAATGCTCGAAAGAAAAGGTGCAACTTTGCATTATTGTTCAGATCAGCAACCATCTGCTCGATGTCATCAAAATCCTAACAAGTTTAAAAGTGCTTATACAAACTTAAATGACTTAAATGATGTAAATGATATCATCAGACATTGCACTGGCCGATTTGGATCTGCACTGTTCACAAAATACATCAATGCCCTTTTCGCAAGAATGAGCTTCTTTGATGTAAATGTCTTGTTTCTGTTTACGATTGAAGCTAACCCTATGGAAGCCAGCATTGGTAGTTGCCATTGACGTCGGCAGCACGTATTCTGGTTATGCCTGGCAATGGAGGGATGACTTTGAAAACAACAGGAGTAACGTTGAGTTCAATACTAAGTGGGGTTCAGGAGCTTTGCAGGTACATTGAACGTTATTTTTGTTCCAAACAAATATGGGGTCACATAACAAAGGGTCTTCGGGTGATTTGCGAACAGGAAAGAATGTTCTATGCGTGTATCACATTATTTTACTAGTTATAAATATTCATCTTCAATTTAGGCCATTGTTCTGTTAAGTCATAGTAGGTTACGTCAAATGACATGACATTACGTACAGTAGTGTAACTTAGATAATGATTCACTTAAATGTAATTGAGAAAGCGTTATTTTTGATAGGACTGAAGTAGCTTATTCTTGTCCAAATTCAAGGACCAGTTGCAAAAATGAATTTAGCGAGATACGTGTTTTAAATACTAAATATGTTCCTTAATATTTGTATTAATTTGCAGCTTCATAAAACAAAAATATGCTTACTGTTGGGCAAAATTAGGGACATAGACTCGTTTGGACACCAAGCTGAAGAGAGATTTTGCAACGAAATTGACATGGATCCAAAAACTGTCCACGACAACTGGTTCTTGTTCAAGGGGTTCAAAACCTCTACAGAATATGCGAAGTAGGTTCATTGTTAAAACAATTCATTCGTAGTCTAAACATATATTACGTGAGCAGTGAAGCAAAACTCTATGTGCAAGCGATATTTTGTGTTCACTTTTTAACTATGACTTTGATCTCTACAGTTCTTTCTACTGTTGTAATTTATTTGGGTACTTCGAGTACGGTCTCTTTTAAACTTGAAACAATTTCCTGTTAGATATAGACGTTGATTGATTCACTTAACCTTAAAAGCTTTCAATACTCACCCACAGAACCAATCGAAACCAACAGAATGTACAATTGATGATCGCTTTGGCAAGCAGTTTCCAATGAAAGAGGTGATGACTAAATTCATAAAAGCGCTAAAAGACCACTTTATGGATCATCAACTAAAACAGAGGTATGTTGACATGGATAAGATACTGTGGGTCATCACTGTACCTCAGATATGGTCAGACACGGTCAAAGCATTCATGCGAACATGTGCAGAAGGAAGAGGTATAATTCATCTTCCTGTTTTCTTTACCTAAACAATCTTCAATATCTGAAACTCTATGAAACATTTTGTTCACACTGTTTACTGCTGTTGAGACCCTTTTGTCTGCGTCGCGATAGCTCAATGGTTATTACAAAGGATATCAATCCAGCGTTCCTTGATTCGTATCCAGGCTTCGCCATTTATTCTGTCCGATGATTGACACATGTCAATGTTACTTGCATCATTCGTCTTTCTCCAAATGGCTAAATAGTCTCAACAGTTACCATGCTCTTCCTGCTGCGCAGTAAGCTCTGGTGTATTCAGCTCCTTATTTGCATTTTCAACAAACCTAACATGTTTACCACAAAACTGACTAAAGGACAGATGTAGATGACGACAACATTGTTGATGGTGTTGTTGTTTTAGTAGCTAACTTCAACCTCTTGTTACTTATTGGATCATCTATTACTTATAAAGTTCCCTATTTTTCTAACAGAACTAACATTTTTTCACCATTTATCGAGTCAAAAGAAGATATTGATTAAAGCAACAATGATGTTGATAAAGTTGAAGATGCTGACTATAACTTCTTGTTACTTGTTCAATCACCTGTAACTTTTTCGGTTACTTATTGCTATTTTCAACATAAACATCCTTTGTTATCATAAAACGATTCCAAAGGCAGATAGTGATGACGTCAACAGTGACAGTGATGATGGTATTGTTGCCGATGCTGACTTTAACTTCTTGTTTCTTCTTTAAACACGCGTTACTGAACCAGTCAGCTATTAGTTATTGAAATGTCTTGCGTTTTTCCTGATAAAAGTTAATCTATCCTCGCAAGAGTCAATAACGTACATTACAATTTCCCCTTCAATGTATTTCGAAAAACTCTGGCCGGGCTATAATCCGATTTAATTGCCACGTTGAATAAAGCACATACCTCATGTCCAAAAAAGTACAAATTCAGATACACTTTTTTCTTTGTCAGAAAAACATATAGTAAACATGTAGTACGACAAGCCCACTGTAATCACTGATTGGTTGACAGTTTACGTTTTGTACAATTGAGCTTGTGACAAATCGTTCATCACAAAGAATTCACTAAAAGAACTGAATAAAATGTACAGGCAAAGAACGATTCTACTGACAACCTGGATCTTAAGTCAAGATATCGCTTCTTTTTATTCGACAAAATAAAAACAAAGCATATTGATGTTTTAAGCCCATAGTGCTGCTTTTTTAAATGCAAGAAAAACACCTACTTACCAAACAATCCACCACGTTAAAAAAGGGTTAGTCTATATTGGCATTACTATCATGTTCACCCTAATAAAGGGATTACCTCTACTCCCTCTATCAAGCATTACTTACAGGCGACACATGTATTTCTTCGACTACGCTGGTATTGACTGTCTATATACAGACACAAAATATCAATTGTTAACCCTTATGAATACTGTTCTATGTTAGTTGATACGTTTTCGTTTAAGAGTGGCATAAAGAAGAAACGTCTTCTACTGGCTCTGGAGCCTGAAGCTGCAGCAATCTACTGTTTACATTTACCTTCCCAACAAAGAGCACCAATGAACAACTTTGGTCAAGTGGGTGACAAGTTTGTGACTGTAGATTTAGGAGGTACGTATTTTCTCAAATTGGTGCCTTTACATGATTACTACACCTTCAACGAACAAATTTGTCATAAATAATGCTTCAAAATGCTTCTTTGTATACATGCTAAGACGGAAGTATGCTTATAAGAAACATGGGACATCGCTTTTATTATTTTAGTACGCGCCGACATGTTTTCTGGTAAAGTCTTTAAATCATATTGAAATTGACGAAATCAACTGTTCCTCACACATTCTTTTTTGCCCATTGTGGTTTCAGGAATATATCAATGTTTAATTGTTATGAGTGCATCTTAATATTCGGACTGTTTCAATGTGTACCATTGTCTGTTTGCCCTTCCATTTAGCACTTAATATAACTACACGCATTAAGTTATGACGATGCTGAGTTTTTACATGGATTAAGTCCAACTTAGCAGTTTGGAAGAGTTCATATATAAAACTAGGTATATCAAGATTTAAAAAAAAAAAAAAAAAAGCAGTCAACTGGGTAGAGCCTGGTCAGACGTCGGGGCTATGCTTGCGGGGGATTGCTTCATACTTTTGAGATAGGCTTAACAAAATTGGTTCCAGCAATTAGAAGCTTAATATGTGTTTGAAACCAAGTCCACAGATTATAATGTATATGATCCTTCATACCATATGTTTACATATTTCACAGGGGGTACTGCTGATATTTCTGTCACCGAAGTATTACCGGAAGGGTTTCCGGGAAATGGAGACCTGGTCGGTGGACAGGATATTAAATATACGTTATTCCAGTTATGCTCCGATGTCATAGAGGGAAAAGCTTGGCAAGACACCTTTTCTGAAAAGAATGCAGATGCGCTCCTAGAGCTTAAAGATGAGTTTGAGAGAAAAAAGTTATGATTGGTTGTTGTGGGGCGAAAGATGAATATATTTCTCTCACACTCCCTTACGAAATTCAAGTCAAATTAGAGAGAGGAGAAATCACTTTGAAAAAAAACGTAGAGGCAAGTCGTTACTTTAAAGTAGAGGGGGCAAGTTCAAGTTAATGTCAGAGTACATTCGTGAAACACTTTTCGACACAGCAGTCCAGAGAATTTTAATGACGATAACCGATACCATGAAGAACGAGAGTGCTCTCTGTATAAGCACTCTGATACTTGTAGGGGAATTTGCTGAGTCGCCAATTGTCGTTGACAGAGTACGTCAAAGACTTGGAGAGCAGTTTCCAAATATTCAGATTTGTCTTCCAACTTCGCCATTCCGGTCTGTTCTATATGGTGCGGTATTGTATTGACATGATCCTTTCATTTTCAAAAGCCGCATCAGCAAGGAGACATATGGTATTAAAATCAACAAAGAGTTAAACGAAAAGTTGCACGACGAGTCAAAGCGTTCGACAAACGAAGATGGCGGACAATATTGGTTTCAAGATATATTTGATATCCATGTGCATAAAGATCAGTCGGTAGTTCTAAATGAAAACCAACCCTCCCACGAATATGCTCCTGCATATAACGACCAAACCGCTATAACATTGCTAATATTTTCATCTCCATTGAAAACCCCCGTATACACTACGGATGAAGGATGCAAACATCTTGGAAAAATACAAGATGACATTCCCGATACGACCGGCCAGTTGTCCAGAAAGGTCAAGGTAACAATGATTTACGGAGGGACTGAGTTAGCTGTTACGGCAACAAAAGTTGCAACAGGGAATGACTTTAGTGTAAGCATAAACTTTGATGTTGCATAAATATATACATTTCACTAAATCGAAGCCTTTTAAACATTGAAAAACATGTATGAATTAAATAGTTTTATGTTTAAGAAATAGCGATGAGTATAGATAAAACATATGTGATTTGGATGTTAAATCCAGATTGGAAATTCTTACATTGAACAATGTACCAATCCTTCTTTATACTACTATAAAAATGTTATAAGTCGTGATGTGTTGCTAATTGTTACCAGTTACTCATATAGCTCATCGAGATTGTGTACCAAACTTATCAATGTTGTCGCCTCGTCATTGGCCCTAAGTTAGCAAACCTTTAACATGTTGCCACATACATCAAATCTACAGCAGACACTTTTAAAAACAGCTATGGCCAAATATAGAAAATCATCTGAATGAAAGTTTTATCATTGGAAAAAGGGAAAACATGGTGACAAAAGAAGAAATTGCTCCCTTTCTTACAATGTTTTCAAAAGTCGTTGGCGGAGGCGTAAGAAAGCGGCCAAAGGTGGAGAAGGGTTAAACTTAAACGTGTATTATACTACCAAAAGTAAGACCTCATCAGAATAACTCTGCTTATCTTTGAAAGCTCTCATCTCAGCATGTTTTGATAATTGATTTGTTTCAGTGACATCAACGTTTTTCTGCAAACTGCATTAGGAAAAGAGGAAATAAACTGTAAAACTGTTTGTTGTTGGGATATCCAATGTAAAACAATTAAATAAAGACCATGAGGCTACAAAGTCTAAAGATTATTTGAGCATATTGAAATAAATTTGGAGACTTGAATTGTGGAAATAGGTTGGAATAAAACAGGTAGTTACTATACATATACTACAGTATAAGCATTAGTCGTCCAGCTTATTTATCGGTTGGTCTTTCACAGGAGCTATAACAGTAAATACTTTACAAATTATAGATTGATTTTTTTGAGATTATATAACGTTTTAAAGAGCATTTCAATTCTATTTAAGAGAAAGTTATCTTATCAAAGCTATTTGGAAGACGCACCACAACTATGATAGAAGTACTTAAATTGCTGCCAAATGCGAAAAAGGTCTTGAGACGAAATATACTCGACTCGCTTATTCCATATACGGACGCATGTGAAGTAGACGAATTTTAAAACATTGTGACAAAACGAGCATTTCGTTATTTTGCTGTAATGGTTTTAACTGTATAGGATTATTATACTATCATTTATAGAACTGTCAATTTAAAATATATTTGCACAGTTTTTTCCGAAGTCGCCTGTCATCGAGTTAATTAATACATGTAGTACTTAAATTATTGAAGTAGATGAGCTAGTAAACAACTATGGGGCATTTAAGAAAGTCGGGAACAAAGATAAGAAAATCATAAATTACATTACTATTTTGTCTACGAAGTGATGAATGTTATTCAATAGGAGACAGTCATAATTAATCACATTGAGCCTCCGTTTGAGTAATTTAAAAGATAACACACCCTGTAACAAATCATGGACAGTTTCTATGTAGTGAAAGTCTACTTTTTGAATAAATTTCAAAATATTGTTAAAATCTCTCTTTTTTGCCTCAATGTTTTCTGCTGCAGATACGTCTACATGTAGGAAAGAGGGGTTACACTATTATTTGTCGTAACATTACAATTTTTATACATAAATTAACATTTAAAAACTTTCAACACATTTATTAGAAATAGCTTTATCATTTTTTAAAACCAATACAGCTTCTAATCAAGAATTTACACTTGTTTACTCTTTGCTTGTCGAGTTGAAAAAATGTATTTACAAAATGACACAATACTCACTGGTCACGCGATCAACATATATAGAAATTGATTTGAAAGATCCATAATTCGCATTCGACATCGCTCGAAAGATGTTGGTACCCTACATATTAGTTGTAGTCTGCCGAGGTCTTCCTAGTGCCATAAACCGGAAATAATATATTACAGACAAGTTGGTGTTTATAATATCATCGCAATTCGATAAATATTGAAAATATCTAAAATATATAAGATAAGATAAGATACGAACATTGTTTATTAACGTGACCTGTGTGAATTTACATACACGAATAACACATTTTATACAAATGTTACCACACCCGGCACATTGGGCATATATGTCACCATAACATATATACATACTATTAACACATAAAGTCACATGAAATAAGTTATTTACAAATATACAATGAGTTGTAACAGTGTGTGGAATAAGACATCGCACTCAATATGCAATGTATATTTTCACACAGTTGAACACGATCTCCCCTTATGCCTCAAGGTAGCTAATTTAATTGTTATTGAACTAAATTAAAGTCTTATTACAATCAGTTGTAACCCCAATGTTGACCAATGCATTTATATTTAGTTTAACGTTATAACTTCTTCACTTCTCCTGTCATTGTCAGCTATGATAACAAATTAAAAAGTAACATCATATAGCCCGGTGCGTGATCGCACCGCACCGCTCATTGAAATACGCCTTGCTTAAGGATAATAACTTCATAATGGCAAGCTGGTCTCGGAAATATGCGGACACTGGATTTGTGTCAATATTTGTCGATTGGCTTACATAGCAAGAATGTCTACCTGTTTCGAGTACAATATAAATTGCAGAAAAGGGTAATAACGCTCATAAACACTTAATCGTTATGAAATGTCTGGTGATAAAAAGATAAAACAGTTGATAGTATGTTGTGATTTTCTCTCTTTCCGGCAATGTCATCTTAAGCAGACGACTCTAAATGATATCGTTTCAGCTAGCGTTTGTTATACTCCATATCTTTGTTTACGCCTTGACGAGAGCGCTGTCAAAGCCAGCGATATACCTTCTTATAGTGTACAGTTTGTAACCAGCAAATCAAATTGAAAAAATGAAAATATATCTTCAACCAAACGTAAACAGGACCTTTAAAACACTGTAAGATTGAGTTTTTGTTGTTTTAAGCTGCTTTCAACAGTTATTCAGTTATATCACGACGTTTTCTGGGTAATTTCCAGTACAACTGGTCAATTTATCGTGAAACCTGCGAGTCTGTCTTAATGATAACCCAACACCCCTAACACCAAGTAGGGCAGCCATAACTACCATTTAAGATTTAACCCGCGACCTCCCGCAATGGTGAAAGCTTTACTATTACAAAACCGCGGGGATAAAACACTGTTAGAAAAGGAGAACGTCTTCACTTCTCGAAAAGGTACCTTTTTAGCAAAGTTATCAGTAAATGAAGTAATAGTATCATAACATTCAGAGATAACGGCATCTTAGTATGACCTTATTTGTCTGACATTGACATTTGTCTATGCAAGTATATTCAGACAATATTTTAATGATAACTTTGTAAATTGGGTATTAATTAAATAAGTTTGATTTTAGCATGAATGGATAGAAATATGTATGACTTAACTTATCAATAGAGTTGGAAACAGTGTGGCAAGATCTGCAATTGCTCATCACACGTTAAGGTCTCAATAAACCTCTATAAATGAATATAGTTGAAAACAGTGAGGCGAAAGCTGGAATTGCTCTTTATGTATTCAAAAGTTTGGTTGGTTGTTTCATTAGGATGTTACGTCGCTTTCAACGTAATTTCAGTCACATTACGTCAGCAGTTCACATATTTATGATCGCTGGGTAAACAAACCAGTAACAACCCTAGAATATGTGCCTTGCCCATGTGAACTCCATCATACGAATCGAACCCCGGGCGCCGGGTTTTGAATTCTAGACTGCTCATTATGAGACACTTCTCCTTTTACCGCAATCTTTTCGAACGGTCGTCAGAAGACAGCAACCATACCAACTAACCAACCTGTCATATGACTAAGCTATTGTTGAAAGTGGCATAAAATATATTTATCCAATCAGTCTAGATAGAAAGAACTTAAATGTAACCCATTTCTTTCCCTTCTTACCCACTTGGCCTCCGGGGATTCCTTTCAAAAAGTTGTCATCTTAAGAGAGTTAAGAAGGAGTCCGCATGTTGGAAAGGAATGGTTACGGTCTCAATAAACCTCTATAAAAGAAAGTTTAATCTTTGAATAAAGTTCAAAACAGTGGGGCAAAAGCAACATTTGCTCATTATGTGTTCAAAAGTTATTTGGTTTGTTTTATTGGGATGTTATATCGCTTTCAACGTAACTTCAGTCATATCACAGCAGCGATTCACTTATTTATGATCGCTGGGTAAACAAACCAGTACTAGGCTAGGAACCTGGTTTGCCTTGCCCATGGGCACACCACCATGACCGCCTCGACACGAGATTAGGGTTAACAGAATTTTCTCTTTTGCATATTCACACTAGCTCAAGGGCAGAGCCCTTTTGTTCTATCAGTTAAAATAGAACTTTCATGCAACCCCTTGCTTTATAGTTGAAAACAGTGTGGCTAGAGCAGCAATGGATCATCATGTTTTCAAAAGTAGTTTTGTTTATTCTGTCGGGAACTAGAAAGGGCTTATTTTGAAGATCTTTTGCTTTCCCACAATATTTCAATATTTCTCAGCTGAAAAGTTTTAATTTCTGTCAATTAAAGGTTTACCTAGCTATTAACCCTTTCCCATATTCAACAATGGAAATGAAGATTGGTGTGTGTCTTTCAGGCCTTTAATGGTTTAAAGTGACTGTTTCTTCTCACATACAAGTCATGGTGGAGTGCCCTTGGGCAATGCACATTGTCATGAATAATTAAATTTAATTGCGCGCTAAATGACCTTAGCTGTCGATGCGCCATAAAACAATATACATTCATTCATTCATTCTCACATACAAACGTTTCCTGACACCTTTGCAGTAGACAGCTTTTGAAAACATTTTGGGGAAAAGGAGATATTGTTAATAATAAAAAATTTCACATTTTGCTACATTGTGTTCAACACTATTCCATAGTTTAACTTCGATTTATAGAGATTTTTCATATATTTTTTGTCTAGATGTTAACAAAGTCATCTGCTGCTGGATGTTTGTACATGTATGTAGGAAATGGTTATAAAAGAGCACCTGTCTACTTATATGCCGCTTTCTTTGATATGCTTTTGCAATGATAACTTTTATAAACAAATGATATTGCGCATAATGGTGCATGCAACCAATTATATTTTATATTTTTTTGTCCAATGCTTGCTGACATTTCTATTTTGTATTTTTTTGGTCCAATGCAAGAACACACTTTTATTTTGTGTTTGTTTGTCAAATGCATGCCACCAATTATATTTTGTATTTTTTTTGTCAAATGCATGTCACCAATTTTGTTTTGTATAATTCTGTCAAATGCCAAAAAAATTATTTCATTTTATATATTTGTTTGTATATATTTGTCAAAACAGACAAAACAAACACTATATTCTTTTCCCAACAATATTCTCAACTTTGTTTCGAATTGTTTTTATGACTTTTAACAGAACTTTTCTCTCACTGTTTTAATTAGTTATATTCGTTAAAGAATATCCCCCACCACTCTTACCCCCGCCCATTAAATAACAATAGCTTGTCATTCCTTAGAGCAAGTTGAAACTTTGTAAGAATGTGTTTCTTGTTGATATCTAGACCAAGGTCAAATATTGATAATGTCTGATAAAAAAAAACAAGGTCACTAGGCCAACTATAAGAAAAATATTGTGGCCTATCTAGTGGCCGCATTTTTAGTATGGGCATGTTGAAAATTAGTAAGAATTTTCTACTGGATGATATCTAGGCTAATGTCAAATATGGGTTATCAGGTCAAAGAATACTCTACTTAGCAAAATTCAAGAAAAACATTGTGGACAAATTAGATGTCGTTTTTCCGACTTAAGCATTTTAAACTTTATCATAATGTGTATCTTGGTGATATATAGGCTAAATTGAAAGTTCGATCATATGGAGGCAAAAAAATATGTCACTAAGCCACTAAGCCAAATTTAAGAAAACTCGTATGGACTCAAGAAGCCACATAATTTGTTCTTGCTAACCAAATAACTTCTTTAAGTATTAGTTATGGCTAACGTATTCAGGTTAGCTTAACAGGGCCGCCATGACTCTCTTGTTAATTAATATCTCCTTTATGCACAACATTTTCAAAGTGCGCCGGAATGCATCAATTACGTCAGTTGTAGCCTATATCAGGAAATGGTCGAACTGTTGATGTTTTCATGCAGTTCGATTGTAACTTGATCTAATTCTAATCATTAAAGTTTCTCCATATTAGTTTATGATAAGTTGCAGACTTTAAGACTGTGTTTAAAGCACTGGCTTAAAAAAGTAATACGTTTCTCTTGTTTCTATTAAAGTTTAATTGTTTGCAATTACGCTGCTTTCAACAGTATTCTAGTTATATCACTGCATTTGCTGTGTACATTACTATTACTACTGGTAGTATTTATCATCAGGCTAGTGCAATCCCCGCAACCATGAGCGAAAGAGAATGACACCATTGCAACCTTTTTGTAAAGTCTTTGGTATAAGATGACATTGGATCGAACCCGGGTCTCACGCTCCAAATGAAGACTTTCTAACCACTACACCATGGAGATGATTTCTTTCACAGATAGAAATGAAAATTAATTGTTTAGTAGCGAAATAATCTTGATTTACAGCGATTTGTTTACCAAAGTTTAAGTTATATGCACATAAAGATATGATAAAGAATTAAAATAATCCCCTGTAACCCTTTCCATCATATAGACGCTTTCTGACGCCTCTGCAGCAGACTGCTTTTTGAAAACATAGTGACAGAGAAGAAATTGCTCAAAACGAGAAATTTCTCTTTTTGCCACAATGTTTTCCACTTTTAGTCATAGGTTATCCATTCAATTATTGAGATTTTCTATTTTTTGACAAAATATGTTCAAAGTCGTCGTCTGCAGAATTGTCGTATGAGAGAAAGGGTTAACCAATATTTAATTTTCCTGGCAGACACTGCAATGTTTAGATTAATATATCTATAGGTGCTGCCGCTTTACAAAAAAAAAAACGTAAAATGATTGTAAACAGAAATTAAAGAGCATAGTTTGGTCATAAAAAAATTATTTTAAAAGTTGACTAGACGATGATAATCTTCATGTCATGTGTTTTGAATAATCATATAATGTTTGGAATTCGTATTACTGACGTCTATTGAAACGAACAAAAAATAATAAAGTAAAGACTTTCAGAACATTTATAAAAATAAATGTATAATGATATAGATTTAAAGAAAAACCGACCAAGATGACCCTTAATTGATCAGTTGCATGATGGTATAGAAGCAAATGTGTAACTGATAATATCGGGGGGGGGGGGGGGGAAGGGGGGAGGGGGGAGGGGGGAGGGAACTTGTTCATTTCATTTCTGATGACACACCAATCATAGTCCGAGATATGATTTAAATATTTCGACAAGTTTTAAAGTGGATCACCAAAGGAACATTCCTGTGACGTTTGGTTGTAAATGGTTAGGTGGATTAAGAGAAGATCACATTTGTTGTTATTTTAACCTCTTTTCCTCTTTAATGAACGTGGCTTCTACTATGACTGCTATTGTTTTTAACATATCAAGATGGCTTGAACATCATTTGAGTGGATTAGGAGTATATGTCATTTGAAGCTTAAAGTTTATTTTAGCTCATATCTGATGCTGAAAAATTATTTATGTCTTTCAGATATAAATATGACGTCTACCAATTGTGTACCGCCTTGGTGGTCTATTGGTAGAGCGTCCGTCTTAGGTGCAGGAGGTCGCGGGTTAGATCCGAGGCCGGGTCATACTATAGCCTATACACATGATAGTAATGGCCTCCCTCCTTGGCGTTTAGGGTTGCGGGGTAAGCAATTATTGACTGACTAGTGTCAGGATAAATGAACCAGTAGTACTTATAACTTACCCAGGAAATACATGATATAGCTTAAACAAGAAGGCCATAGTGGCCCATGATTGCTTACCTGAGTTAAGTCAACCACATAGTCAATGAAAATAATTCATTTTGCGGTCAGGTAAAAATGCAGTCTCTATAGAGCTAACAAGATATTTCTCAAACTTGGCCTAGTGACCTAGATTTTGATCGGTTATGACATATATTTAAGCTTAGCCTAGATATCATCAAGACATTCATTCTGACAAAGTTTCAACATGCTCAATTTAAAAATACGGCGAACAGAGTGTTAAAAATATTTTCCTTCAATTTATGCTAGTGACCTAGTTTTTGATCTGGCATGAACAATATTTAAACTTGGCCTATAAATCAACAAGATAAACAAACTGAATAAGTTTCATGAGATTGGATGATGTGGAGGCTTCTAGAGTGTTAAAACAAATTATTGACGACGAACAACGGGCAAACTATGATCACAAAAACTAACCATGAGCACTTTGTGTTAAGGTGTGCTAAATGTATTGAATGCGGCGTAACAATCAATAACTAATCGATCAACTGTGTACAGGCGCACTAAGGGATTCATTTATATCTCTATATTTTCTGAAAGCAGACAAACACTTTCATTTGAATGAAACTTGTCATTTTGCCTCTTTCCTGAACCTGCTTGGCTGCCATGTTTTTCAACCAATCAATATGGCTTGGACAATTTTGTAGAGGGTAACCCAAAGAACATTTCTACTTATTATCTTGGAATTTGACAAGTGGATTCAGAGGAGAGAATTTTAAAGTTTTGCAATTTTCACCCCTTTCTGATCCGCGGCAACCAAAGTTCAATATGATTTAAGTCATTGATCAATTTTTGATGAGAGTCACCAAAAGAATATTAATGTGAAGTTTGGTTGATATTGCACCACCAGTTTCAAAAAAAGAAGATTTGACCATTTGACGTACGTAATCACAATAGATAAAACTAATGCATTTGAATGATGGTCGAAGGGAGATATATTTGACTTATGTTTGGACTTGTTTAGCTCCCATGTTTTATGATAATTTCAGAGTCTCATTTTATTGCCATTCTTTTTGTTAAGATATGGGTATTAAGTCAATCAGTTTTTTATTATTGGAGACAAACTTGTGTAATCGAAGTTCTCCATTAGCACACAGTTTATTGGCACCGCCAGCAATGGAAATTGCTTCATCTTCTGTCTCTACACTTGTCAGTCCGTCATCTATATAAAAGTCACGCTGCACAAATGAAGAAGCAAGCGGAAATTGTTTCTCTTGACTTTTTCCGAGAACTTCAGACCAAAGTTAGCACTCCCTTGAGATGGTGCAGCTCCTAACAGATGAATTATCATACGATACTATAATGGTTCTGTGTTAATGTTTCCGTCCTCCCACAAAAAGAACCGTTAGAAATCCCTGTCACCTTCACTTACAAAAAACTGATGGAACATTTTCTCTACATCACACATAATTGCTATTGGTTATCTTCTGAATCGACATAGTATGCCTATAAGTCCATTAATCAGATCAGGGCCATTTAGCAAATGCTGATTAAAGAACGTCTCATGGTATTTTGCCGAACAGTCAAACACAACACGAATTGTATTTTTTTTGTTTTTGTTATGGTAAACCCCATGGTGAGGAATATAACACTGGTTTAAACTTTCAATCATTTCCTTCATAAATTGATTATATAATGTTCTCTATAGGTTTTGTCTTGAACTAGTTTGCGCTTCAAATGGCGTTTATCAGCTTGTGGTTTGTTGTTTGGCATTATGGGATGTTGTTTGAACGGAAGTGGCATCTCTAAATATTTGTCTTCTCTTTGAAGAATGTTTTCGCCCAACATATTAAAAAACTGAAAATCGTTTTTTGACACCTTATGTTCACTATTACATCTCAAACAAATTTAACAGGTCCTTTGGAGAGGATGGTGGTAACTCCTTTATTGATGTGCGGTGACAAATGACGTCTGCTGTAAGTTTATCTACAACAGGTTTAGTATAGCCTACACTGCACCATCAAAGATGTGTTTGAACTAGTTCTGTATATTGCCCTAGTAAAACCTTTAATGGTGCTAAAGAAAGTGGGCAATTATATCCTTTGAGTAATCCCACTTCACATGATTGTAATGGTACTAGATCAGTTGCTATGGACTGTAAATGAGGATATTCTTGAAAATGTTACTTTGACTGGAATATGAGATCGATCAGCAGCAATACAGTCTCTTGTATCAGCTTTGTTTATGGATAACCTATCCAGGGTCTTTGAGTAAAAGCATCTAATCTGAAGTACATAGTTCCTTGAACTATCTATGACGGTATTCTTAGAATTCATTGTTGATAGCTTAATTTAACTGGTTGACTTGATATGCTAAGCGCAGCAGCTTCATTTTAAATAAAGGTAGTGTCACTTTGAGTGTCTAAAAGAGCATACGTTAACACTTCTTTATCTGAACTATTCTCATGAGAGACCCAAACTGGTACAATCATTGAAGTGCTGTGTCTGTCATCTGTAGTAACACTTAATGAACTGAGATTTTGTGGATACTGGATTCTTGGGGGTAGTAAGACAGTTGCATAATACAGACGTGATTGTGTTGTGTGCCGAAAACTCAGGCGACCAACAGAAATGCAAAAAAGGCAGACTTACCTCAAGTTCGCTTTGATCCCTCACCACCGTTTTCATATACTGTTTTGGACCATTTCTTGTTAAAAACGGGCGCAAAGAAGTAAAACGTTAAGGACTTCTGTTAACTTGCATGTGTTCACGTGCTATTCATATAGAAATGCTGTATGACATGTCAACAGACGCTTTCATTAATGGACTTCGTTGTTTCATAGCAATTCGTTGAAGTGTAAGACAGGTAAGATCAGATCGGGGATCAAATTTTATTAGAGCGAAAAGTGAATTTGATAAGATAAGCGCGGAATTACCGTCAATTCTTACAAAGAGAAATTGTGTCTTTGTGTTTAGTACGCCAGATGCTAGCAATGTAGGAGGGGTATGGGAGAGACCAATCAAAACTGTGCGCAATATTCTCAACTTAGTGACATTACAGTGTCCTCTAAGATTGGACTATTCCTCACTAAGAACCTTGTTCTACGAAGTTACGTCTATCGTAAATTGTCGTCCTTTAACCATCAGTGAAATAAAAGATCCAACAGTGATATTACCAATTACACCGAATCATATATTAACTGGAAAATCTGATAAGCCTTTACCACCTCCAGGTCAATCTGTTAGGGACGAACTGTATCTTCGTTAAGGGTGGCGACGTGTACAATATGTGTTAGAACCATTTTGAATGAGATGGAAGAAAGAGTAACTAAGTAAAATTTCTCTACGACAGAAGTAGCATGAACCTATACGAAACTTGCGTGTCGGAGATATTGTGTTAGTAAAAAACATAGACTTGCCACGTAACCGGTGGCCTTTAGCGAAAGTGATTGATGTAGTAATTGACGACGATGGACTAATGAGAAAAGTTAAAGTGATGCTTACAAAGACATACTCTTCCGTGTTAACAGTGCTGAAACGTAATGTTCATAAGTTGGTTTTAATAGTAGAGCAGTAATTAATGTGTTTCCCAAAACTTTGGATTTGCAGTCATTTAGACTTGATACAGCTAAAACTAATGCCCTAATTATTATTGAAGTGGCAGTTAGGCTAGAGTTAACGTTCTTGTCATTGTTTACTTCACTTTGAAGGTATAATGTTGTAATTGGATAACCAGTACTGAAAAACATGTTTCATAAGCAATAGTAATAGATGTAGTTTATTTGTGAAGTATTTAGATAGAAAGTGACACTCATCAATCTGTTTGTCGTTCGTTTGGTTTCATTTCTTTTTCTTACGATGGTCCTTTCCCATCATTTATAGAATGAATGAATGTATATTGTTTTATGGCGCATCGACAGCTAAGGTCATTTAGCGCGCAATTAATTTTAATTATTCATGATCCCTGGGTAAAACAAACCAGTACTAGGCTAGAAAATGTGCCTTGCCCAAGGGCACTCCACCATGACCGTAGTGCCGCGACTGGGGATCGAACCCGGGCCTTCATTTATAAAACAAAAGAATGGTAATAAAATGACATTCTGAAATTATCATTAAACATGAGAAACAAAGGAGCTAAACCTGTCTAAACAAAAAGCAAATGTAACAATGATTATCGCTCTTAGATCAACGTGACCTAAAAATAAGTAAAACGTATAACATTAAAGGTCAAATCTTAACTTTAATTGTTGCAGACATTGCATTTATTCTCAAATTCTCACATACAAGGAATTTGATTCAAATTACTTTGAAATTGTCATAGTCTGGAGGAAAGCAGGATAAATCTAAATGTAAGTACAATTCTGATATTAAAAGCAAATCTTAGTGGGAAAAGTAGAAATTAATCATTGAGAAATTGCTGTCTTTTCCTAACCATTCCTTAACACATGCTTCTGATACATGAGTAGTAGTCTGTCACATTTTGAAAATGACAAAAGGAAATATTGCTCATAATGAGCAATTTCCCCCTTTTGTAAACATGTTTTCAACTATATTCTTTTAGCGCATTTTGCTCTATCTCAAAATGCAATTGTCTACTGTCAATAATATTCATATATTTCCCACATTCAACAAATTTGTGGTAACGTTTTGAAAACATCTGGGCAAAAATATTGAAAATCTCAATTAATTTAAGTATCATTATTGAATAGAGTTGAAAGCATTGTGGTAAAATGGGAAATTACACATTTTGAGCATTTACTCCAATTGCCCTTATGTTTTCAAAAGATGTCAGACAGCCTCTGTTTGTGGGAATGTGTTATATAAGAAAGAATCTAAAAATGTTTTACATGTATACATACAATAATTTACTATTAAGTTTGTTTGTTTCCTTTATTTACCCATATATTTGGAGATTTGTTTACATACAAATACAAGTTATGAATATAACAGTTTAACAAATCAATGGAAAGACATATTTCTATCACCCAAACTCACATTATCATTATTCAGTCACTCACACCCTCATTCACCCAAACACCCATTCAATCACACCCTCGTTTGCCGAAACACCCATTCACTCCCACACGAATTCACTCAACCATTCACACATGGCATATCACTTTTCAAAATGTACACATTGAGCCCTGTTTTACTTCATTATAGTTTGTGATTGACATCTTTGTTATAGGAATATTAAAGCTTACATGTATGATCAGGTATCATATAGCTTAAAAACACCCCTCGAAAAATACCTTTTAAATGAGTGCACTAGGAAAACTGCAAAATTCTTAGTAAAAGCTTATGCTCTTAGGAGAAGCAGGTCATATAGTCGTGTGTAAAAGTGCAACAAGTTATTTAACATTTACCATGAAGTATGTGATAGCTTTTTGTATGACAATGCCATATTATCGTATCAACTAATTTATGTATAATGATTGTGACTATATATGTACATTTGTAGCTAACTTTGTATAATGGTGACATATAGGCCCATGGGGCCGGGTGTTCTCTTTTTTCTTTAATGTTTCATTTACTGATGTATATAACACATGTCACGGTAATAAACAACTTACTTACTTACTTACTTACTATAGGTATCTGAGCAAATGCCGCTCTTATTTATAGTATTTGGTATTGATATTTAAGTATATGTGAACAGGACAACATGCCTGCAAACAGTTGCGACAGATAAGTATCAAAACCTGTAATTATCTTGAATACAATATATATATATATGTGTGTGGGTTCATTCCAAGAACTTTTCTCAAGACAGACTCATGTTCGATGGTTAAATTAAAATACTAAAAACTTGTAACTCTTGGCTAATGGCAGAGTAAAAGACTACTTCTTGAATAATTGTAGGGAAGGAGAAATCTCTCATATTAAAAAAAAAGAATATTGTTTGAAAAGGAGAATATACTCATAAATGCTTTATTTCTTCATTTTCAAAAATATTTTCTTTTCAGGAATTAATTTATACTATCATTTGTTATGATGTTAAATGTTAGTGTCCCAAAGCTCTATGTACTTGAAACCAAGTATTATTGTTTAACTCTGTCCCACTTGCAGATGACATATCTTTAAATAACATTGTTGCAAAATTAGAAAATCCTGACAAGTAATTTTCTTTTTGTCATAATGTTTACGATTGTATACAATTATAACATGAACATTGATGGAAGTTGCACAGGTTTTCGCTCAGTTGTTTTCTAATAAGTCTGCTGTATTCTGATTAATTTGAGAAAATGCTTAATCATGTTACAATATTTTTAAAAAAAGTCTTATTTTTCAGTTTATTTGCTTCATGTGTGAAATGATAACAGCTATTTTTGAATTAATTTCACGTGGAATGAGAAAAAATATTGATTTTCCTATCATATCTTCAATTGTTGGAAATTAGTTTCGAATAGATCGAATACTTATAGACAATTTGAAAAGGGCTGGGGATTCTACTACCCGTGATTTTAGGTGTGAACACTGTCGCAGACCAAGTATGTGTCACTGAGTCCATTGGTCATTCACATACTTGAAAATGGATGGCTTATCTCGAACCACATACTTTTAAATATGTCATAATAACAACGTGTATAGTTTAAATGATTTTAAAAAGACAACGGGAACAGTATTGTGATATAATGTTTTTAACTACTTTGTTACAAGGCTACTGTGTCGTACCACAAACATGGTAGGAGACACGAGAATCCGTCGTGGACTTGTGGGAAGCGTCGGTGGTTTTGAACCGGGCGTCCCGGGATTCATCCCCGGTTGCAGTTCCATCTTCAGTTGCGGCATTGTGGTTATGGTGGAATGCTCTTTGGCAAGGCACATTATTTTAGCCTAGTACTGGTTTGTCTGCCCAGGGATCGTGAATAAATGAACTGTTGCCGTGATATAACTGAAATAATGTTGTAAACGATGTAAAACAAAAAAAGAAAGGTATGAGACACAGTCACACACTGTTTAAAATAATCAGATCTGTTTATTTTGAATAAATGTAGTCTTTATCCAACAACAAGGCTTAAGCAGAATTTGTTTATTTACTGTATTGCATAATTTCGAAGAGGATTTTTTCAGTCAGGAATGAAGGACTGTCGACATCCCCAGCGATTAGATGTGATAAAGGTTTGTTAGGCCTACTCACCAACACTTTAGAATATGGATTGGAGTTGCTTCTATTTAAATTGTTCAACCAGATACACGTCTCTTGTAGTCATTATGTGGAATACAGTTAAACACGGATTGTTGTTTATGTAAAGGGCTTTACTGTAAAGTCGCATGCGTCTCACATTGAGCGAGACGATTCTCGATGTTAGTTCAAATGAAAATTACAAAGCACTTTGATGACCTTAAATATCGATTTTTCAAAATATAAAGATACACTAGACGACATAACTTTTCAATCCGTTTGACAGACCGCTTTTTATACATACCAAAAATGGCGACTCCCATGATTTCAGGTTACAATACACTAAATAAATTCCTTCTTTGTTTCCATGTAAATCGACCAGTGTCACACGTTCTAAGAGTTTCTCATGTAGAACACAATATATCATTGAAAAGAGTTACCTCTAAGCTTTATAACAATCCAAATAAAATGGGGGGGGGGGGGGTCATGTATAATGCAATAAATAACTCACCAGGCGAAAATGGTTACCGTCATTTTGGACCAAATCGGGACCAGACAAAACCGGTGTTTGGCATTCTCTTCTCTCATTTTCATACGAGGTCGAATAATTTAAAGGTATCAAATCCAGCATTTCCAGTGCATCCTATACACATTCACAATGAATTTAAAATCAATATCATATATTCAATGCATTTTTGAGATGGTGTACACTCATTTCTATGCAGGGACTATTTCGGTGTAGATCAGCATTACTGCGCATGTATTTGGGCTAATTTGACCTTTAGCCAGTTCCATTTCAGAAGTTAGATCTCATGCGATCCCACCTTTGATCGAAAAAAAATAACATTTATGTTTGGTTTTTTTTTCCCGTATTAACCCTTCATGTAAACATCCTAACTGTAGAAGACGCCTTTTAAAAATATATAGGCACAACAAATATTTATCAATTAAGCTTATTTATTCAAATCAAAGAAAAACAATATTGTGATAAAGAATTTTCTTTTTGTCATAATTTTTTTTAAAAGTCATCTGCTGTAAATGTTTCAAAATGTGTCTGCAATTGGCAAATGATTAATCCTTTAAAATGTGTAGTAAACGACTAAATTTTATATGATGTACAGAGCAATGTGATCATTACACAGATGAATTCTAGGAAAAGTATCTTTCTGTATGTTATCTGTCTTAGCTCACCTGATCACTCATCGTATGTCGTCCGTCCGTTGTATGTCGTTCGATGTCAGTTCAAATGTCCTGCTCTGAAACTGCTGGTCGGATTTTAAATCAATTTTACAGGAATATTATTCATTATGTGGCCCTCATCAGCAATCGCTCAAAGCATTTAATTCTTAGTATAACTTTGCTGCTTCATAAGAAAATGTCAAAAAGGGCTCGGTTTTCGTATTTGTATAGAGTAAAAACTATTGAAGTTCTATTAAATCAGGTTAGGTGTATATATAGGACCATCGTGGTCTACTTGTTTTGGGGATTACATTAGTATTGCATTGTACTCAGAAAACCTACGAAAATGTCATCATTTCAAATTAATTCCTTGTGATGTCAGATTTCAGTAAACTAACAAGAGGGCCTTCTTTTTTTAGCAAATTGAATCTTTCGTTTGCGATATCTTAAAATAGGCTACTACTATCGGTTGTTTACGCCTTTGTATTGAATTTGAAGCCAGACCGTGTACGGGGTCACTTATTTCAACATTTACAAACTACTAAATTGCGATAGATTTAAAACGCTTGCATTTATTAATACGGGTCCAGGGATCAATTTTGACCTTTCAGTTGTTTCTGTTAACAGATAAATTATAGCATGTTAGCATAAACCAAAGTAATTCATACACCAACAATTATTCATGAATTATATCGAAAAAAGTTTAAAAAATAATTCGTTACCAGTAACTTCAGTACTTTAATCATCAATGTTATCATAACATTCAGAGATAACGGTATCTTAGTATGACGTAATTTGTCTGATAAAGACAGTCATCTGTACATGTATATTCAGAAACTATTTGATATGAATCTTGTGTATGTGGGCTTTCAACATTAACTAAGTTTGATTTTGGCATGGTGAACCGTGTACTCTTGAATACTGACCAATCATGGAACACGTAAGTGACTAAAGAATGTTCGTATTATTATTATTTCGTTTTATGTTTAACGTTTGAATTATTATGTCCGATTAACCCTTTCACACATATGACATATCTGTAATACACTTTAAAAACAAATACAGGCAATATTATGGAAAATCTATGCTAATGAAATACAATTTATTGTAGAATATTGAAAACTTTTATAGTATTCGTCTGATGATGTTTCGTCCAAATATGTCTGCCTGCATATTGGTAAGGACTAAGTACGGCATATAAATTGCAACCCAGACACAGAGGTGAGCTTTGAAATCTACACATGACACCTTTCATAAGAATCACTTTGGGTGAGAAGACACAGGTACTTAATGTACAGGACTTTTCTCTTGTTGAAGATGTATCGGATGATTCCATCGTTAATTGTCGCTATTATGGCATTGTAGTTGTTGCATGTCATTTAACGTGTGATATTCATTGAGAGAAAGGATATATTTATTGTTGTTTTGCACTTATATGGTAATGTATGTAAATCATATCACGTTGTCTGTGCTCTTGGCTTATCAGTGTAGATATTGGAATTTTGCCCGTTTATGTCCACCGCGAGAAGAATTAAACCTGGGATGCAGACGCATGAGTGTATAGGAAAAGGTACAAGTTGGCTTTGTTGTAGGCTCAGAACAGCCTTTAAATCTGCACAGTTTTATCAGAAACCACACAAATAAACAGAAGCTTATAAATATAGTAATCATATGCCAATAAAGTGAACACTGTAGATCTTGATCATAACGTGCGGATACACAGGTCGATCTGGGTCTGCACGGAACATAAAAGTAAACTGGTGCATTTCCCTAGGACGAGCTCATTTAATGTTCATAACTGTTTCTGTTTACGATTGTAGTCATGCATACGGAATCCAGAACTGGTAGTTGCTATTGACGTCGGCAGCACGTATTCTGGATATGCCTGGCAATGGAGGGATGACTTTAAAAACAACAGGAGTAGTGTTGAGTTCAATACTAATTGGGGCTCAGGAGCATTGCAGGTACTCTGACCTTAAAGTTTGTTATCTTTGTTTGACAGCTATGAGCCACGTCACACGAAAACCGACTTTCGTGGTTTTGCGAACAGAAAATATCAACAACAGCATACGTGATCTTCATAACCTGGGTAATCCCATAATTGTCCCCATAAGTTGTACCACGAAGATTATTGTTAATACATATAATATTCTTTACTACAAGCCATACAATGACGTGAACATTTACAAGGGTTCGAATTTGAATTTGTTTTAATAGCTGGGAAGGAATTCATAGAAATTGTGCACTTTGTGAAAAAAAAATGAAATTTGGCATGCTGTTTAGTATGAACATAAGCTATTCAAAAACAACCGCTTACAAGTTAAGGTAGTCATCCAGTGACGGTTATGCACAATATTCAAAATGGCCGCCATCGGAAACAAGAAATGTTATGTTTATTGTACTAGATTATTGTAATTAAAATACATTTTCCATGTTTTGGGTGCAAGGGAACCTTTAATAAGGCTGATATGTGTTTTACACCGCTTTGAACCATTTTTCAGTTTTATCCCGGCCTTTTTTGTGGTAAGTTTCCAGTAATTCTGGTTGATTTATCTTAACACCAGCTAAACGTCAGTCGAAACGCTAACTCCGCATCCCTGAGTGCCAAGGAGAGCAGCCATTACTACCATTAGTTAAATCATTTACAAGGGCTTTGATTCATAAAAAAGAATGTTTGAGCGGGTAAGTGAGTTGGTGATGTAATGTCCGATCAAAACATTAAGGTTATATACAGACATTGACTAGTTCTTTTGGTGGAGTAAACCATTGACTATGATTGCAAATTGCCAACAGCTTGATTTAAACTTGGAAAAGGTTAAGTGATATGTGAATATCAGTCTGCAGTCTGCAGTTTAAACAATTACAAAATTATAGCTCCTTTTCGTTTGACTTCTTAATCTTATTTTAATAAAAATGGACACGATTTTTGACAGTGAACTGAATGATTCAACCTAAACAAAAATATATTTAAAATCGAGCATCATTGTCATCATTTGTGCAGCCCCCTTCGCAATTGCATAATGTTCTACAATGAAGTCCAGCTCAATGGCATTTACAGTTACCTCTACAGGCAACCACGCAGCCACAGTGAAGTAGAATGGAGCATGCCTTACTGACATCTGCCAAATAGGTTCAATATGGTACCCACTCTTTGGTTCCGGTATTCCACTCCCATCCCCATTCACCAGCTTTTGGAATCTCAGGTGTTTTCAGAAGAGACTGCTTCCAGACGAATGATGCAGTGAGTTGAGCGCGCTTAGCATGCTTGAACAAAGCATGTTGTGTTGGGGATATTGAGTCAAGAGATTTGAGTCCATGGGTAAACATAACATTCCCTGCTTCATTTACCGTGACGGCATCGCAATCTTTACTATACATGAGTACAGTCTATCGCTCAAGTCGTTGCATATGAACTGAGTCAAGTTTCAGACTGGGTCTTTGGTGATCGCAATTAGGTAGCACCCACCTCAGGATAGGAAACCCATGCCTTCCATGCAGTCTTTTTTCCAATTCCCAAAATTGCTGACACAACGTCGAATCCTGTGAATGCATGGAAGAAGGGAAGTGCTTCACAATAATGAGGTCCAAGCATTTGTGAAATTTGATGGATGGGTATATCTTTATATGATTTCCCTGTTCCGAATCCTATCCATAGCTCTGAAAGACCTATCTCGTGGAAAAGGTTTATAGCCAACACAACCACATCGCTATCTACTGTCTTTAGATAGGCCTTAGTGTGGCCCTGCTTGGCAATATGACGCAAGTGAAGCATCATTCGTGTGTCAGCTTCTTCTTGCTCACACGGTGATAGTTCTAATAGGTCTATTGCTTTATTACTAATAACAATGTTAGCCTTTGTTGTAATGAAGTCATATGGCGAATGAGCTGTGTACTTCTGAAGCTCCTGACTTATGAACTGAAAAATTGTCTTTATTCTGCCAATCTTGGAGGAATATCTGCCATTCGGCTCCTATTGGCAGAGGTATGTTTGCTGAGACTCTTGTTCGTCGCCTTGCAGTTTCACCTCGTTTGGCTCGAGTTTGTGACTTAAGACTTTTGTCTATATATGTGTCCCATACAGCTCTTCTCGTTGTGCTGCCCGTCATCTGACTTTGCAAGTATGGGAGCAATTGCATCTGTGTGTATTCTCCAAATACTTTGGCACGCTGGGGTTTAATAATGTGTTTTACTGCCGCCATATCAAGAACAATCAAAGACGTATCTTTCACTGCTTCAGAATGAAAAGGAACAGGCATACCTAGTGTACAGTATAGAATATCAGACTTTGTTCCTGACCGCAACTTACCTCGTTTTGATAAGGACGGAGGTTCACGTTGATTTTCATGTTTGTAGAATTTGTCTATGTTAGCATTAGGTCGTAGGGATATAAACAATTTAGTGATGAGAACTGCATTTGCTTTTGCAGATCCCAGCTTATCAACACCGCTCTTTAGATCTGCAGGTGGCCTGTTGTTGAATGTAAACAAGTTAGCCCTCGGGATAACGTCAGACAATGGCTTTGAGGCTTTTTCTATTCTGTTACCGACAAACTGGCTAAACATGTTTTTACCGACACTCAGAGCTGTTCCTAAGCTTAGTACGATATCAGGGTCCATGACTTCCCCAGTGTCTAATGTGATGAGCTCTCTACCCGTCTCACTAAAGGGATTTACGATTGTGCCCTCCTTGACAATATCACACAGAGCTTTATGATGGCTAAGGAACTGTATATGTTCAGAAGCTGAGGATTCCGGATGTTCCACACTGTTATCGTTTGAGGCAAAGAAACAGGGACACTCAAACTCACCAAATGCCCTTAATACTTCAGGTGTTGATAGCTCGATGACCTACTTCTCCTCTTTCTGGCCATATAGGCCATTTGCTCCACTATCCTCCTTAAAAATAATTGATGCTATGTTCCTAGCTCTGACCAAGTGCCATAAGCTTTCTTGTCACCAACTTGACTTACATAAAAGCCCCATGGACTGATGGGTGGATAGCTTGAAGTTGTGCCATATCTTTCAAAAAGGCAGGCTTCCATCGGGCAGAGTTTGTAAGCCCGAATGCAAACAAACATTGGAACATATCACTGCATGCACTTAATGTCAAATGCCAATCACCAACTCGTTGACCACGGATGAATCGACAGTTAATTAACAGATAGTCTCTCACTGTTGTCCAGTTGCAAATTGTGGGAGCATTACTGATGAGTCTCTTTTCCCACATCTCAACATATCGGCATATGCCTGGTATTTCTGTTCATGAAGCCAAGCAAGCGTGAGCTGGTAAGCGTGAGCTGGTAAGCGTGAGCTGGTTAGTCACTTTCTATGACTGCCACCTGACCAGGATTCACAAAATCTATTGCCTTCTTAACGACAAGCATTGCATGCTTCTGCATAGACATTGTTGAAGCCTTCTCAAAGAAGACAGAAAAGACCCTTGGTTTAATATCATCTATACATTAGCCATGGGATAAGAACCCAAAGTATGTCACTGATGTTTCTTCAAGATTGCCCCCCTTGTTCGGTCAGGACTTTGTGGACTTGCCTAAGCCACGCTTCATCATGCTCCCTTGTACGGAGATTTTCAGAAAATGCAGGGTTGGCAGTTACTTCCTGGGTTGACGAAAGTACGATTTACCTAGCATGTCCATCAATGTATGGCACGATGGCAAAGTCAGCAGGAAGACATCGATAAAAACTGACGGATTTGTTCATTACTGAGATGCATGCTTTTTACCAAATTTATACCCCAGTGTTCTTAAATAGTTCATTTGTTAAAATATGGTATCAAACCACGTGCTTAGTTCTATTTATAGGATTTGTTTGGCTGTTACATACCTCTAAGTTACTCCACCGTACGTAAGGAAAATAACTGTGAAAAAAATAGCATCAAGTTTAATAGACAACTGTATTAAAATGAAGTATTATCTTCTCCGTGGTATAAGTATATCGACACACTTTGAAAGTTATTGAGCTAAAGGTTAGTTTTTATGGATGTAAAGTGCGCTTTAAACAAATAACTGGATACAAAAATAAATTCTTACCATTAAAACATACAAAATGTGGTAATATGTGCTAACAGGAGCCGATATATGATAAAAAAATCAAATGGCGGCCACTTTGGATTTAGTGCATAATGGCCACCAGGGGGCAACTCCAACTTGTATGCGGTTATTTTTGGAAACCTTATGACTATATCTTACAGTATGCAACATTTCAAAAAACTTGTCACAAAGTGCACAATCTTCTCACAATATTAGCAATTTCCTCCCCGCTATAAGCATTTTTAACACTTTTAGACTGGTTTACAAAACATTAATGTCAAGGAGCTGGTTTAGAGCGTTATATTTGGAATCTTATTTGTTAGAGTGCATTAGATTGACATTTCAATATGCCAATCCTTAACCTCAAGGCCAAATAGTGTGCATACCTGAGATGAAAACGATAGGGATATATAGATGGATGTGGTAGAATAACCTTATAAAGAAATAGATTTCCGAGGTAATTTGACACTTCCATGTTGACACTACATAGAATGGTCTTCTCTGTAGCAATGCCTATGCTGAATGAATTAGTCACGTACAAATATGTTGTAGAAAAGTAAACTGCTTTGGAACGAATCAATTTTAATTTGGGGATTAATTTTGATGGGTGGAGGTTACAAAAGCGACCGGGTAGTTATTTGCATTCTGGCAGTCAAATAAATCAAAACGAATAGGCTCCCCGACATTTTAAATCCTGCAGGGTTGAGTGGATGGCAGTTTCTTACGCATACCCTATAGTGTTTTTCACTGTAGGTTTTTGAGTTTAGAATTCAATTATAAAAGTTGATCTTATGGCTTGACCAACCTGTTGTCGTGTGTACTGGTTGATATGGAGTAAGTGTGTCGGACTGTTGTTGTTTGTATCTTAGGTTCGGTGTAGAGCGTGCCCGGCCCTTTTCATTTTGTCGTTTTTGAGGCGGTTGATTTGACAACCGCCATAGAGCCAACAACACGCGCATTTTACAAAGGAAGTTTTCGGCAATCCGTTTAATATTATAAAATACTGCATAAACCAAATAACAGCTACATATAGTTCCGTCGTTTTTCAGAGACGTGGTAACCAATAATTATACAGTGCTATTTTGGCTAGATTGCTATATATATATATATATATATATATATATATATATACTTAAATTTGAGAAATATCGGACTTACATTGAGTTAAAACCTGTAAATTAGCCTTCGTCATGTTTAATAAGAGTATTGCGCGCTGCATTCGCCATGCAATGTGCTCTCTACATACTATGCAAATCTATGCTAACTACCGATAATTTAATCATAGGAAAAAATACTATCTTAAAACTGTCTAATTAATTTGCTCTAACAAACACAAAAAGCAAAAGCAATGTAACGAATTTTGAAACAGAAGCTGTATTGTAACCTTTCGGTGGTCCACTATTTTGAAAATCATCTACGTAAAAAAAAACATATCCAGATATAAAATGTTATACTTTTCAGAACATAACGAAACACTTTGGGAAAATGAGAACCTGTTCATTATGAAAATATTATGCTAAGCAATTTTGTTTGGATATTTCTATCACAGAACAAGATACGCTGGTAAACCGACCGCAGACTAGGCGTCTATGCGACGTCAAAACAAAACAAATGTACTCGTCTACACGAGGAATGTGCCGCATGACTTCGATGTCGGCACATGCTCCCAGACGATTAGCTAGGAGGCATGGATAGTGTCTTTTTCAACGGTACGTGGAAAACATTCGCCAGAATATCCTTACTACTGTTGGTCAATAACAGCCCTGTTCGGAGAATGTGAAAATAGTCCAATGAGAAGAACCAATACACTGATGAACTCCATGCGCAGAAGATTTAGAGCTGTAACAGCGGTGTGATACCAGATACATGAGACGTACTAGATACCGAGAAATTATTCCCAATTATTCTTAAGTTTACTCAAAGGGAAAAGTTCTTTATACTCAAATAAAAAATGTATATACAATGTATGAATTTAGTTTGAATCGATAAAAACATGTTTATGCGTTTCGTTATCACTTCGGTATACTTTAAACGTATTGTGCAATGTTAGTGACGTCACATAATTAACTTGAATATAAAATTGTAATTCTAGATCGAATACAAACGCAATCTGACACACACTGATAAAGATATCTTGAGACCTTGCTCAGTATGCATGATTCAGACTCTAGCTCAATGTTGCTGTTACAATTTAATGTCTTAGACTCAAAATGTAACCCGCCGTCATCTTGTCATTAGCATATTGTGCTTAAACAAAAACATTTCGTCGTCTGTGTATTTAGGATTGTGAGTCTTTTGACTTTTAAGATAGGCCTTACGATTGATTAAATAATTGGGGTTTAATGCCGTTTTCAACGATATTTCAGTCATATCAAGAAGACCAGTTTACCTAGCGCGTGTTACCAGGCCTTCACGCACAAGTACTCCACACATCATTCTTCCCAGGCAACTGACTACTTTCCCATTTATACTATTTATATGATTGGTGACAGACGAATGACACTAGTCACAATGACTTGTGTCAATCATCGAAAATAATGGATGGCAGTTTCTATGGTGTTCTATAAGGTTTTTCTTAATTTTCACCTGCCGAGCCACGATAGCTCAAATGGTAACGACGAGGACCATCACGCCATAGGGCCTAGGGGGTCCCAGGGTCGAATCCCGGCTAAGTCATTCATTCTTTCCGATGATTGACAAAAGTCGTTGTGATCAGCGTCATTCGTTCTCCACCAATGGGCAAAACAGTAATTTCGTTTCAAATTGCAAGGCCTACATCGAGGTACACATTGCAAAATGTTGTACACAATCGCCACTACAGTGCCTTCGGCGCTTTGATTCTTCTTAGAGTTGACATGGAGCATGTAAAGCCAATACATTGATGTAGATCTAGTTTCAGATTGTTATTGACTGCCGGTAGCTATCTTCCCTTCTGGGGTTTTCCGACATGTTTAGGTCTTCTAATGATGTATTAAACTTGCTGTTTTGTGTTGTTATCATATGACGTAATAAAATGACGTACAATCGCAATAATTGATGCTTATGTTTGTTTAAACATATTGTATCCAGTTCATATTTACAATAATAACAGTATAACAATAGTAGGTTGAAATGGACTGGAAAACAAGCAATGTTATTCCTTATATTAATTCTTTTCAAGGAGTGTACAGCTACAAAATGCAAAGTCAATCAGGGTATGATGTGCACAGTATGATGAATAATATTAATACAATTAAGCCTAGTAGTAAATTGTATAAGAACTGTTAAACCAATGCTTATGTTGTTTTTTTCATTTTTAGTCAATTTGTAATTAATCAACTTTTCTAATATGTAATACGTGTATAACACTATTATACTTATTATAAATGTTCAATTTCATTTTATTCATCTGTCAATTTTTCCTCTGTTATCGTACATATCGTACAGTGTGACAACTTATAGGTATGAACGCAAAAATGTAAACAAATAGTACAAATAGTATTCACACCATGTGTATAGCTATTTTAACACAGATATAGGCAAATTAACTATTCAAAGAATCAGATAAGAATATTACGAACTTACGGGATTAGTGATGCCTTCGCTGTATGAGTGAATTCTTTATTAAAGCTGAACTAACGTGGAGCAATTTAAACAATTAAGGAAGGAGTATTGGCTGTTGCATTTGTTTTACAATCTTGACGGTAATATGGTATTGCACACATTATGTTTCCGTGGTATTAGTAATAAGATAAACACACACAACTGAATATAGATATAAGCGCAATTGAGTAAGCGTTAGATTTCATAGGACTGAAATAGGCTATATTTGACAAAATGCATGGACGCATTGCACAGGGGAATTAAGCAAGATACGTGTTATGTTCCTAATATTTGTTTTTATTTGCAGCTACATAAAACAAAAACATGCTTACTGTTGAAAAAAAATGAGGACATAGACTCGTTTGGACACCAAGCTGAAAAGAGATTCTGCAACGAATCTGACAGGAATCCAAATACTGTCAGCGGCAACTGGTTCTTTTTAAAGGGATTCAAATTAATTCTCTATAGAATATCCGAAGTAAGTTCGAGTCATTAATATAGAAAACTCATTAGTAGTTTACAAATTAGAAAAACATCCGATATGCACAGTGAATATTACATGGGCAATCAATATTTTACCTTCACATTCTAACTAGGGCTTTTCAACTTTTCTTGCTGTTTCTTTAAATCATTTGGGTACTTTGAGTATGGTCTCATTTAAACCATTTAAATTGGTATATTTGTCTGGAAGAAATGGTCGTTGGTTGACATGCTTAACTTCAAATGTTTTAAATATTTCACCCACAGAACAGATCGAAACTAACAGATTGTCAAATTGAAGATCACTTTGGCCACCATTTTCCAATAAAAAAGGTGATGACTAAATTCATAAAAGCGCTAAAAGACCATTTTATGAAGCGTAAACTAAAGAAGGAAGTGGACATGGATAAGATACTTTGGGTCATCACTGTACCACAGATATGGTCAGACACGGCCAAAGCGTTGATGCGAGCGTGTGCAGAAGAGGTACAATTTATTGTAAAGTTTTTGACCAAAAACAATCTTCAATATCGGGAAGGTTATCAAACGTTTTGTTCAAACTTTTAACCACATTTTGAAACCCCTTTGCCTGCGTGGCAATAGCTCAATCGGTAATGAACACGGTTATAAATTCAAAGGTCAGCGATTCGGATCCCGCCTCTGCCATTCATTATTTCCGATGATTCACAAAATTCATTCTGAATTCCATCAATTGCCTAAATAGTTTTCGGTCTGATATTCATACTGTTCCTTATAAGCTTTTTAGACTGTACCCCTAAGGGTACTGTCTACAGCCATGTGCATTTTAAGAAATCGTACAACAATTGGCTCCCTGATTATAAACAGTATGACAGAGTAAAGCTGGGAACCAAAATCGAAATGGCATTTTTTAACCCTCAACAAAAAAGTATTGTCAATTATCAGGCAATATAACTGCATTTTAGAAAACATTGGTGAATCAAGATATCTGAATTTTGAAAAAGGAATGTAAAAAGGCAGCATTAGTGGTTGAAGTATTACGTTTACAATTTTGCGTTGAAGTTTGAATTAATATATTCATAAACAATGTATGAATATATACCAATGTCTTACATGTTTCAATCATAAAGAGTTTAATCTTTAGAAACGAAATCATATTGACACTATTAAAATTCATACGTTATTATGTTTCTTAAAATTTCGTTTAATATAAAATCGTAGTACGGCAATTTTGATGATATCACGTCACATTTTCAATTTTCATTGTCGATCAGAAGTGGTTTCGTGGATGTTTGGTAGTATTAACGATAATGCCTAACCCCCTAACCCTAGACGCTTCGATGACAAACTATCTCCCAACTAATTATCTAGCCAATCGATTCATTTTACTGAAAGAAGATGGTAAGGAACGACAACTCTGCGAAGGAGAACTTGCAACTTCCGTTCAAAATGAAAGTAGAAATCTGACAAGCTGCCCTGACGATAGATTGTTATTGTTTTTGTGGAGAAAAGACACATGAAGTTTTATATTGAGGAAGACTGACAGGAAAGAAATGTGTGCACGCCTGAAATGTTTATTTAGCCATCAATCCGTAAAACGTTCGAGGTAGGTCTGTCAATTAAACTGTAATTTGGAGTGGAAAACTTTTTTTTTTTTTTTTCGCCCTTTGGTGTATCGTAACCGGATATGAAAATAAGCTCACATGTATTTCATGTACACGTATGTCTGAAAATAGCCCAATTCCTGTAAACATTCGCTTGTCCGTGTTATTATCTGACATATGTTAATTATTTAAAAAGGGTGGCATATGAAGGAAAAATAAAATGAAGGACTTCGGAGACTTCGTACATATATTTAGAGACATATATATACATTATATATTTCTATTTAGGTCTCTGATATATTGTACAAGTGTATACTCGTTCTTGTATGTATACACTATTTAGGCTCATTTAAGGACTTAGGAGACAAAGTGATGTGAAAACTGCTTTCAAACTTAAGTGTGTACAATTATTTGTATTGATGATATTATGTATACAAAGTTTTATTATTGAAAAGAATGAAGAAATACAATGTATATTTATAAATGAATTTTCCAGATTTTGTCTATACGTAGATGGAGCATATGCATGATGCTTTGCCAAAAATGTTATTCAATTAACGCACAAAAACATATGTATATGTGTATCAAGTTTGTGTACTCTATGTTATATTTTGTCTAGTGAATCCATTGTCGTATAATAACTCAAAACACACAACTAAGTTTATAAAATATTTAATACACAGTCTGTCAGCATAGTGAGCCGACGGCTATGCCGGTCTACCACAATAGTCTAAATCCCCTCTTTATATAGAGACTTCTTAACTCTTACATAAACGGTGACCTGTGTATTCTTGACAGGTGGTTACGTTTATCGTAGACAGTCATTACATTAAGATGTAACCTGTCATTCAGAATACTTCATATATACGTGAACACCCCGTCCTAAATAAGAATAATATCCATTATTCTACACCTCCCGATGTCAATTTGAAAAAAAAGAGAAATATCCAACACTAGGCGTAGGCTGAAAACTAACATGAAAGGTCATTAAACCTCAAATCAACAATAATATTTTAACAAACAATAAAACATGATAAATAAAGAATTGACGTTAAACACAAAACTCAACGTATGGTGAGAAATAAACATACACATAGCCATAGTATTCAATATTAATTGACAATATAATAATAAATGAGTGTCTTTAGGTATCTTTTTAGAATCTGTAGTGTCTGCAACTTTAAGGTGACGCAGAATGGCACAAAATCGTTGATTGATATCGCCTCAGGCTGGGGTTTTTTCCCTGTCTTTCCTGTATCGTCCCATCGTCCGATCGTGAAGAATATCTTGAAAGTGCTGTAGGGGAATTTGTTTTGACATTTGACTTAAAGATTGTGGGTTCCGAATGATAATTTTATTTCCATATCATTTGAACAGTTCTTAAACCAAAATGAGGTTTTGAAAAGGAATAAATAGTACACGCATTTAATGTTAATAGTTGTACAGCGTCGGTTGTTTAGTTGTTGGAAACCTCGCCGGTTGTCGTCGGTTGGCTGGAGAATAGTGGAACATTGCTCCGAAATAATCCTACAAACGTGTTAGCTGTCTGGTGCCCACGCAGTTTCGAACCTGCGCATGCGTAGTAGCTGTCTGGTACCCGTTCGATGTTCCGCTACCCTCTTAATATATATATATTTTTTTTTTTTTTGGAACCGAGCTCTATGAATAATTGTCATATGCGCCATTTGGTAAGGTCAGAGGTGGAAAGTTCAGATTGGCTTCCCTTCTCTTTCAATGGGTTTTCGTTCATGGCTGCATGTTTCTCATAGGCCACTGCTAGTTCGTGAATATTTGACATTCATTCCTTTATTTTTAGTCAAACCTTTAATTAATGCATAGTTATCTTACTTATTAGCAAATGTGAACAATGTAAACACAGGATTACGGCCGCGTTTATAAAAACCCTGATTTAACCCAAAGATCGTCGTAAACGATTGTTTATTACGGATGATGTAAGGTTGCAGCGGCAAAGGATAAAGGGAATCGCATGCTTGACCCGTAAACGTGTCTGTTAGAAAATAACTGCCTCCGGTTTTAAACGTAATTGAAATTTAATAGGCGTAAATGGGGGAGATAATGTCTTTAACTGACCGTTCGGTATTGTGTGGAATTTGCTTCAAGCAAACATCCGCGTCCTTAATTAAGGACTTTTACTCGACAGGTGTCATATGTGGGAACAATGGTATTTTATTTTACACAATTTTCCAATGAAAAGAACTTACATCATTAACCAATGAGAAAGACTTATATAATTAACCAATGATAAAGACTTACATAATTAACCAATGATAGGAACAGATTTTATCTGTCAAAAAAAATGTAGGTGCGTGAAACATTTACGTTATTCGATAATATTTTAACCTTAATCTGACCGCGGAGGTTATTTCGGTTAAACGTGTCGTACATAATACTTGAAATTTATGCTAATCGCTTTAACTTAATTTGGACTAAATTTACCCATTTGCAACTAGGTAACTATAGTGTTCATGTATCTACATTTACAGATTCTGTAAAGGGGCTACAGGCTTCTGCTGAACTTTCTCTTTATATTCTAACTTTTCTATGTATTTATTAATACAAACTTTGTAAAATGTTATGTTTACAGGACTCTATATGTTCTATTCTCGATATTCTCGATTCAACACTCCTTGTAGTCCACTATTGAGTAATACACACTTTTTGTAATTATTCATACAATAATTTATTGAAATCATCCTATTTCCATTGATTCACAGGACATCTACTCTATATTTTCTATTCTCGATATTCTCGATTCAAAACTCCTTGAGTTATACACATTTTTAATTATTAATACAATAGTTTATTGAAATCATCCTATTTCCATTGATTCACAGGACATATTACGTATTTCTATCTATTACTTAACACTTTCTTATGTATTTACTAATACAACTTCTATAAAAGGTTTTACAGGACATTTCATATTCTAGTTTCAATTCAACATTCCTGAGTTATAAACGCTTCTTTAATTATTTGTTTAATCATTTTAATTATTCTACTTCCATTGAACTCTCGCAAGCTTCATATTGGGACTTATTCCCATTATCTTTAACTGTTTCTGACTGTAACGAATAATTGTCGGATGGGGCATAGTGCTCTCTGTCGTATTTTTGCCTCCTAAGCAGTTGGAATAAAGTTAAATTATCTTCTGAATTTTCGCTATCGTGTGATGTTTCGTTGTACGAAACTTCGTGGCGCGAAACTTCGCCGTTGGAAAACTCACTTCTTGACGATAACTTATCTCGTTGTGTACGTGAGAGAAACCTTTTCCCGCGGGAATTGGGTTTACTATTGTTTCGAACAGTCTCGGTTAATTCTGAACTACTTGTTAGTTGGGGAAGTACATAGCGACAATTTTTGATCGGGCTTGGTTGTAAATCTTTTGAAATGGGAATATCTTTGCTAATCGTAATAAGCTGGTTGTCTAACTGATTTTTATTTAACTGCCAAGGTTTTTGGGCCTTTAATTTGTATGACTCTGAAATATAGTTTCCAATGTGGGGCCAGTTTACCCTTACGGACATGATTTGTTATGTAAATTGCGTCGTTTATTTGTATATCGACCTCGTGTCTGTTTTTATTTGCGTATGTATTTCGGGTCGACCGTGACTTAATAATTGATTTATAAACGTCACTGTAAATTTGATGGTTGCGTTCCAACATTTCCTTGTGGAAATTAGTACCATAGTATTTAAGCCTACGATCAAAACGGTTATCTATAGGTAGGATTGCGTCGCTTCCGTAAAGGAGGAAATACGGGCTTTGTTTCATGCTTTCTGATATGTTAAAACGTAATCCACCAGTCATGACATCCCATAAATCCCGATTTTTGGGTATTAGTTTTGTTAGGATGGAATTTAGAGTGGCATGGCTCCTCTCATTGCGACCATAAGAGGCAGGGCAATACATCGTTGTTCTAGTATGATTTATGTGTAATTCTGCCATTGTCTCTTGAAACATTTTTGCAATAAAACACGAACCATTATCGGTTTTTACCTTTAAAGGGCAACCGTACCGCCAAAAGATATTTTCAAAGAATGCATTTACTATTGTCTCTGCAGTTATGTCCTTTGTAGGGATAACTTCGGGGAAAGCTGTAAGCTCGCAGAGAAAAACGACTAAGTATTTATTTCCAAGAGTTGATTGTTAAAGGGGCCTTGACAATCTATACTTACTTCCGCAAATGGTATGGTGGGATACTTACGTCGCCCAAAGGCGTTTAAATTTGTTTCAAATTAAGCGTTTGACACGGGACGTATGTTCCCACAAAGGAATTAATATCCTTGAATAAATTGGGCCAGTAAAAATCCTTTTTTATAATTTCATACATTCTGCTTATGCCTGGGTGGCCAATTTCATGTCGAGCTTGTAGGACTAGATTTCTTAGATGTTTAGGAATGTACATGCGGGTAATGATATCGTTATCAGGGTCAGTGATGAAATAGAGTATATCGTCGATTATAATGAATCTTCTAGTCTCATTCTTTGTTAATGAATTTGTCTTGTTAATGAATTTGTCTTTAAACGATCCTTTAATTTTGAAATATCTTCGTCAATGTCTTGTTACTGACTTAAGTTTAATTTTGATAACTCTGTGATTTCAGAAATTTTTAAAGGTGAAGGTTCTTTAGAAGCCTCGGCTATTTGTTTCGCATTTAAATCAGCATTATGAATTACGTTTATAGTATGGGGGTTGTATGAAAAAAGTGTATCCGATGTGTGTGATATTTCGCGCGACATATAATCAGCTGCTATGTTTTTATGTCCGGGTATGTATTCAATCTTGCAATCATAACAGGAAATATTCAAAGCATAACGCTGTAATAGTTTATTGTCAAAATTTGCAGTCAACAGGTGTACCAACGGTTTATGATCCGTTTTGATAGTGAACTTAGCTCCCTGAAGGTAACAATTTAGTTTCTTTACTGCATAGTCGATTGCAAAAGTTTCCTTCATTATAGTGCTATATTTTTTTTTGAGTTCTAGAAAGTGCATGACTGACAAAGAATAAAGGTTTTTCACCATTTTCTAAACCAGAAGGGTTTTGCGTCAAGACTGCCCCGACTGACTGATCTGAAGCGTCACAATATAAAAGGTACTCCTTAGAAATATCTGGATGTGATAAAATGTACATTTGTTCTAGCCTTTTTATAATTTCTTGAAAACTGTCAGTGCATTCCTGCGTCCATTGAAATTTAAAATTTGTGTGAGTTAACTGAGTTAAAGGGATAGCTACTTCTGCGTATTTTTTTATAAATCTTCTGTAATAACCAGTAAAGCCTAAAAATGATCTAACGTCTTTAACACTTTTGGGGATTTTGATGTTTCTAAGAGCCTTTACTTTTTGTTGGTCCGATGCAATGCCATTTACGCCAATTTCGTGGCCAAGGTATATAATTGAATCTTCAAAGAAGGTGCATTTCTTAGCTTTTAGCTTCAGGCAGCTTTGTCGTAACCTTCGGAAAATCTCTTCAATGTGCATTAAATGGTCTACTTCGTTTTCACTGTAAATCAAAATATCATCTAAATAACTAACCGAAAACATATCTCAGCCTTTAATAACTTTGTTTAAAATGCTTTGGAAACGGCCACCTGCCAAATTTATACCAAAAGGTAATCTATTGAACTCATATAGGCCAAAAGGTGTAGTAAAGGCTGTCTTTTCCTTGTCGGACTTCTTAATTTCAATTTGGTGGTATGAGTTGGATAGGTCTAAAGTTGTGAAAAAATTTGGTTCCTTTTAAGGACGATAATATGTCGTCCGTCCTTGGTAAGGCGTAACTGGTGCACTTAACTACAGAATTTAGGCGGCGGAAATCAATACACAACCTTTTAGAGCCGTCCTTCTTGTCTACAAGTATGCATGGTTGACTGTATTCACTATGAGAAGGGCGTATAACTTAGCATCAAACAAATTCCCGATTTTTTTCTTTAAAATATCCCTTTCCAGAAATGGAACGCGATATAGTCTGGATTTAATGGGTGTGTCATGCTTTGTATGCAGTGCTTTTTGTTCGTAAGGGTATTTACCTAAATCGAACTCATGTTTGGAAAAAAATATCATGGTATCTGTCTACTAAATTGCCTACTTTTGTACTCTTGTGTAAAGGGACGTTTATTTGTTTTCGTGGCGAGGTCATATTGACTAAATCGCCACCGGCGACATTGCTATTGACTGAGCAGATATTCAGAGCTGGTCGCTCATGGTGGTCAGTTGTCAAGCTTGTCACGGATGTTTCCTTATCGATCGGTTTAACACGCCCGAGGACACATCCTCGCTTTATTTTGATAGTTTTATTTGAGAAATTTGAAATTACTACCGGAACACGACGTGTGTTTGTTACTGTAGAGAGACTAGGTGTTAATTTGATATACGGTTCGTTGGTTAGAAATCCTTTTTCTACCGCAGTGACTTCATATACAGAATTTTCCGGAATTGAGGGATTTTGCTTTAGTTTAGATGGGAGTCTATATGATGTCTGAGGTTTAAGAGTAACTGTTTTACAAAGACGGACTAAGGAAGCTATACAGGCATCGTTTTGCAAGGGCACATATTGGTCCTTTATTATAATACAATTTAGATCGAAATATATCCTACAACTGTTTTTTGCCAAAAAATCCTTGCCAAGAATGCAATTGCGTGATGAATTATTTGCAACGATGAAAGTATGTCTAATTTTTAATTTATTAATCTTCATTTCTAAATGTGTCGTGCATAAAACTTTGAATGCGTCGCCTGATGCTGAACTTAGCCTTATTCCAGTCTTGTTTAATTCTACCTGTGGTTTGAGAGATTTGAAAATACGTTTGTGTATTAATGAAAAAGATGCACCTGTATCGACAAGTGTTCTTAAAACTACATTATGTAACTTGATTAAGCAACTATTGGGAATATCGTTCTCCTCCAAATGAGTGTTGAATTGAATAGAATCTAATTTCTTCGGACTGTCGTCCCGTTTACAGCCGAAGTTTAATAGTTTTTTTGGTTGTGATAGCCGTTATCTGAATTTGTTCTCAATTGTAAATATTGTCTACAATCGGATCTACGGTGACCCAGTTTCCCGCAAAAGAAACAACGGATCGGAGGTCTGAAGTCTCCCCTTTTTTCGTAATTTTGCCCCAAACCCCAATCAGTTCCCCTATTCGGTAGCTGTCTATCATTTCGAAATTGTTGGCCGCGTAACTCGATTTTGATTGTATTGACATGTCCTAAACGCTTACGGCAATTACTGCTGACATGGCCCCTTCTATTACAAAAAGTACACATATTATATCGCCTAATTGCCTCTACCTCCATAGGCTGTTCAGAATTTAGATTTTTGTACTTTTCTAGGTTCAAAAGTTTGCCTTATCTCATGCGATCGTTATTTATATCTAATTCTTATATTGAACTCATTTATTGCGGACGTTACCGCGTTTTGAAAAGAAGTTGGGTTTTCCCTAGTTAATTTTTGTCGAATTGATTCGTCTGCTAGTCCGTCGACAAAAAATCCTACCGTCTGATGGTTAACTAATCGCTGTGATTGGTCAAAACCTGCATACGCGTCTTGTGCCAAAACGAGAATGCGTTCGGCGAAATCTTGTATGCTTTTAAGTTTATTCTGACGTATATTCCTAAGCTAAGGCAGTTTTTAGCTGTGCCCATTCCGCATGTGGAGACTCATGAATATTTCGAAGTATGAAATCGGATACCGTTCCCGAGCTAAACCTATACGCGACGAGTTTCTTTTTCTGGTCCGGAAGGTTATTAACTAACGCGCATTTCTCTATAGCCTTAACCCAATTTTGAAATTTAGAATGTTCGCCGTCAAAAATAGGAACAAAATCCGTCGCGACATGTAATCCCAAGTTTACTAATTGTTCTAAGATGTTTTGAAAAAGAACTTTGAAATCATCTCCATCTCCGTCATTTGCCATGTTGTTTGACTAAGAATAAAGAGAAATATTCACTTACTATTTGTTGTTGAGCCGTATAGAGGTTTTCTTTCGTGTTGGTCCTGATCACGTGCGCCAAAAAGACCTCTGTCGTATAATAACTCAAAACACACAACTAAGTTTATAAGATATTTAATACACAGTCTGTCAGCATAGTGAGCCGACGGCTATGCCGGTCTACCACAATAGTCTAAATACCCTTTTTATATAGAGACTTCTTAACTCTTACATAAAAGGTGACCTGTGTATTCTTAACAGGTGGTTACGTATATCGAAGACAGTCATTACATTAAGATGTAACCTGTCATTCAGAATACTTCATATATACGTGAACACCCCGTCCTAAATAAAAATAATATCCATTATTCTACACCATGTCTAACTGACACTGCCTTGGCATCATTTATAAAGTTATATTGTCATAAAAGTAGTGAGGCTACACTGTTTCTAGGTCTAAATTACATTAAACTCCCATCTTCACTGGATGCAAATGCATTATAACCCCCAAATAACTTAATGCAGATCAATAATTGCAAAATATCTATTATAAACAGACTATTTTATTATTCAAATCATAGCATACGTATATATTGATAAAAAATGGTTTTGCGCAGACATGTATACACATCTTGATTTTATTTTTATTGTGCAATCAGTAACTGTATGTATTTTTGTTTCGTTTCAGATCATGGACATGTTGACAGATTATATAATGCACAATACGCAACATTACTTGGGAAGAAGATTCATAATGTCAGTGTATGAGACATTTTTACAACCAACCTATATGTATTGGAATAGTTGGGGTATATTAACTGTTATCTCCGGTTTGGTTTTTAGTTGAATCAGAGAAATAAAAGACAAATGGCAAGTCGTGGACGCAACAAAACGGGTAGAAAACAAAAACAAAACGACGTTATTGACATTCTTCGAAGCTGGTAACAGCAGCGAGTCGTTGTGAAAAATATTCTGGATGAAAGTGTTTATTCTGTAAAGGTAACTCGGAAAACAATAACGGAATGGAAGGACAAATATCTAGGCTATATGTAAACGACACAAATACGAATCAAGGATGCACAATGTGATCTGTTTTTGTTTACTATAATACAGGAAGATAACTGTGTAATTAACTAATTACTATGAAAAAGACATTCAAGTAAATCATTTTGAGCTATAATACATGATGACACTTGTACATGATAACTAACATTAAGTAGATCATTTTGAACTACATATTGTGTCACACATGGGGATCATTTGTTTTGTTAAATGATCAAAGATGTAAAATTAAAAAGTAAAATTGTAAGTTTACTAGCATTTGTCAACAGTAAGAGGCATGAGTAAAAAGCATTGTGACAAAAGGAGAAATTGCTTGTATGGAGCAATTTCTTCCTTTGCTTCCATGTTTTCAAAAAGCTGTCTGCTGCAGAGGCGTCAGAAAGTGTCTATTTGAGGGAAAGGGTGATTGAAATAGTATAATTAGCTCCAATGGCTGAAAGCCAGTCGAGCTTATGTCATGACTAATTGTCCGTCGTGCATTTGTCAACAGTAAGAGGCATGAGTAAAAAGCATTGTGACAAAAGGAGAAATTGCTTGTATGGAGCAATTTCTTCATTTACTTCCATGTTTTCAAAGAGCTGTCTGATGCAGAGGCGTCAGAAAGTGTCTATTTGAGGGAAAGTGTGATTGAAATATTATAATTAGCTCCACTGGCTGAAAGCCAGTCGAGCTTATGTCATGACTAATTGTCCGTCGTGCATGCGTTAACTTATTGCTTCAAACGACTTCTCCTCCCTAACCACTTGGCCAATTAAAATGAAACATCCTAGGAAGCATCCTCTTAATGTCCTCTCCTAAATTCCTTCAACTTTTTGGGATCCATGCAAAATTCTGGTTTCCATGGCAACCGAACGAAAAAAATAGTGAACACTTAAAAAAATCTTCTCCGAGGAAAGTGTCAGGTCGATTTTCAAATAATTTTGTAGAAATGTTCCTTGGGTGACCCTCTATCAGATTCCTTCAAGCCAAATTGATTGGTCGAAAAACATGGTCGCCAGGGGGACGGGGCTATTTTGCCTTATTGGCTATAGTGAAAACTTAAAAAATCTTCTCCGCCGAAAGTGTCCGGCCGATTTTAAAATAATTTTGTAGAAATGTTCCTTGGGTGACCCTCTATCAGATTTCTTCATGTTAAGTGGATTTGACGAAAAACATGGTCGCCAGGGGGGCGGGGCTATTTTGCCTAATATGGCTATAATGAAAACTTATAATATCTTTACCTCAAAAAGTGTTTAGCAAATTTTCAAATAATTTTGTAGAAATATTCCTTGGGAGACCTTCTATCAGATTCCTTCAAGCCATGTTGATTAGTCGAAAAACATGGCCGTCAGAAGGTGGGGCTATTTTGCCTTCTATGGCTATAGTATAAACTAATAAATCTTCTCCTCCGAAAGTGTCAGGCTGATTTTCAAATAATTTTGTAGAAATGTTCCTAGGATGGGGCGGGGCTGTTTGGAGATTTAATTTTTGCCTAATGGTCGTGGAGCGATACTGGTCCTCTTGGGCTTCTTGTTTTTTAAATCTGAACAAAGCTTTCTCTGTCTAGATATAAGAAGAATTAATTTCACAATGAAATTATTGATCACAAAAGGAAAAAACACATTATGAGATTTAACTTCTGACATAAAGTTTAAAGATTTTCTGTTGCATCATTATTGTCTACAGCCTATATACATTCAAAGGTCATTTTACTATATTTTTCTATGTATATTCAAATTGATATGTACTCATCAGGCAACAGAATTTTCATGGACAAAATATGTCCCCAATTTTTCAATTGTTGAACATAGTAATGGGAAGAAAAGTTTGAATTTTTTAATAAAACTGTACATTTTGACCTGTTGATTTTTTTTGCAAACTTCAATGATTGGAAGAAATATTTGAACGGAAACAATATCACAGGCTCTTTTTAAAAAAAAAATACCCAAATTTAACCAATCTACAGCAGACAACTTTGAAAATATCTTTGCAAGCTCACTTTGGTACAGCATGTTCCTATTTTATTACTCGGTTTACCGTAGCTCAGTCAGTAAAGACACGGGCTGTTAATCCAGGGGTTGTGAGTTCGAAACCCCAGCTTGGCCTACATTCTTTCCGACATTTGACGTGACTACCACCAATGGGCTTTCAGACTATGTGGAAAAGCAGCCAGTTGCTTGGAAAGAATGTTGTGTGAAGTACTAGTATGAGAAAGCCAAGAAACATATGAGTAGTTGAACTGGCTGCCGTGATATGACTGAAAGATTGATGAAAATGGTGTTAAACCCCAATTAATCAATCAAACTATTTTATTACCTAATACTTTGAGACTTAGAAAACTTGTTCATCTAATACCCTTCTTCTCATATAAATTTTGATGTATTTTGGTTGTATTAGAGAATTGGACATTGTTGGTTAAGTTACAGGTCAATTTGACAGAAAATCCACAGGTAAAATGTGTCTATCCTTGTAAGCCTGTGTGACATTCTTACGCTGATCCGGATCAATACTTTACGCAGAGTCCACAATGTTGTTTTGCTCGCAGGGCTGCTCAAGTTAAAGAAAAATCATAGTTAACACTCTGGAAGCCGCATGTTTTACTTGAGCATGTTGAAACTTCCTCAGAATATTTGCTTGTATGATATCTAGCCTAAGTTCGAATATGTGTCAGATCCAGTAAAGAACTAGGTCACTTAGCCAAACACTGTAGAAAAATCTTGTTAACACTATAGACACTGCATTTTTGTATTGAGCAGTTTGAAACCTTGTCAGAAAGTTTGTCTTGATGATAGGCCAATTTCAAATATTGATTATTAGCTCACCAGAGCACAAAGTGCTCAAGGTGAGTTTTTGTGATCGCCTTTTGTCCGTCGTCTGTCGTCAACATTTGCTTGTTAACACTCTAGAGGCAACATTTTGCATCAAATCTCATGAAAGTTTATCAGAACATATAAATCCTTCAAATCTAGGCCAAGTTCGAAACTGGGTCATGTCGGGTTAAAAACTAGGTCACTAGGCCAAATTTAATGAAAATCTTGCTAACACTCTGGAAGCCACACTTTTGGCTTGAGCATGTTGAAACTATATCTGAAATTTTTTTCTTAGTGATATCTAGGTCAAGTTCGAATATGGGTCATGTCGGGTCAAAAATACGTCACAAGGCCAAACTTAAGGAAAATCTTCTAAACACTCTGGAAGCCGCATTTTAAACTTGAGCATCTTGAAACTTTATCAGAATATTTGTCCTGATGATATCTAGGCCAAGTTCGAATATTGATCATGTCAGGTCAACAACTAGGTCACTAGACCAACTTGAAGGAAAAGCTTGTTAACACTTTGGAAGCCACCTTTTTAACTTGAGCATGTTGAAACTTTGTCAGAAAGTTTGTCTTGATGATATCTAGGCCAATATTGGTTATGTCCGGTCAAAAACTAGGTCACTAGGCCAAATGTAAGGAAAATCTTGTTAACATTCTGGAAGCCACACTTTTGGCTCGAGCATGTTGAAATTTTGTCAGAATGTTTGTCTTAGTGATATCTAGGTCAAGTTCAAGGGTCGGGTCAGGTGCACAACTAGGTCACTAGGCCAAATTTTAAAACAATCTAGTTAACACTAGATTGCATTTTTGACTTGAGCAGCTTGAAATTTTGTCAGAAAGTTTGTCTTGATGATATTGCCATTGGCGCTGAAAGAGTAAAGTCTTAAATAGCCCATTCTCAGGTAAGCGATTCCAGGGCCTCATGGCCTCTTGTTTTGGATAAAACATTAGGGCACTAAGCCAAGTTGGAGGAAAATCTTGTTAAGACTCTGGAAGCTGCACTTTTAGCTTGAGCATGCTGAAACTTGGTCAGAATGATTGCTTTTATTATATATAGTTTGAATATGGGTAATGTTTGTTAAAAAGTTAGGTCACTATGCCAAGTTGTAGAACAATCTTGATTTAACACTTAAGAGACCACAATTTTGACTTTAGCGGCTTGAAACTTTGTCAGACAGTTTTTCTTGACGATATATAGGCCAATTTAGACATTGGTCATGTTAAGTCAAAAATTAGGTCCCTTGATCAAATTTCAGAAAAATCTTGTTAATGCTCTGGAAGCCATGTTTTTAACTCTAGCATGATGAAACTTTACCAGAATGTTTATCTTGATGGTATCTAGGCTAAGTTCGAATATGGTCTGGTTAAAAACTAGGTCACTAGGCCAATATTGAGAAATATCTTGTAAACACTCTAGTCACCATTTTTCTCTCAAATGTTCCTTGGGTGACTCTTTACTAAGAGTGTTAAAATTAGGTTGATTCTTCAGATACTATAGATAGTAAAAAGCTTTGCTACAGGTACTATTTTACCCTTTCTACACTACAGACACCTATTGTCTAATCTTCAACAGATGGATGGTATGAGGAATTTCTACAGTTTACTCAATGTTTTCCTCGCACATCAATACTTTTAGTTTCATCAATACAGATTTACCAATATCTTTAGTTAAACATTTTCAAATCATCTGCTGTAGAGTTTATCCATGTGATAAATTACCTATCACTAATGTGTTTGTTTATCTAACTGTATCTACCGTTTCAATAATTTAATTATAGATCTCTGGAAATAAGGTTAACCCTGTCTTAAATAAATATTTGAACTATGCATTTCTGCTTTTTTGTTTACAATTTTTGAAATTATGTGACTTGTGTTATAACCTTCCAAAAAATGGAACAGTTGACCATCTTTTTTCCCCTCATACAATGGGTACCGTCCCACAGCACTTTCAGTGCTTTGATTTGATAAAAACAACGTGTTAAGATGTTGTTGTTCTTGTTGTTGTTGTAGCTGACTCTGACTTACGTATTGAGTCATCCTTTACTTATTCAGTTCCTTATTTGTATTCAACCAACCCAACATATTACAATTAAACTATTTAAAAGGGAGATAGTGATGAAAACAACAATGATGGTGATGCTGTTCTTGTTCTTAACGATGTTTACTATGACTTCTTGTTACTTGCTTAATCACCCGTTATATAATCAGTCCGCTGTTACTTATTGAAAGTGCCTAGCGTTTGTCACGACATCAAGTTATTAGTCGAAATTCTTTCCCCATAAGAGCAAAAGAGCTATCTTCTTCAAAAGATTTCGAACTAGCGTGCACAAACAATGTTCTTGTTTTGGTAACCATGTAAAACAAGCTCACACCTAATGTCTAAAACCGTGAACATTAAACAAGTTTCATAATTAAACGGTATTTGAAACGATAGCGATCAATCTATGCAGGTAGAAGATGTATTCATACTGTGTGCATTATTGCCATGGTATCCCGTAGAGGGAATTTTCTCAAAAAATCCTTCTTTGTAAATGTTCCATATTTCCAAACAAAGTTGCTTGCTAAGTTGCTAAAGTCAAACACAAGAAACGTTTGAATATGCATTACGTCGCCCTTGTGTAACTAAACCCGCATTCAATTTAATTGACTAAACAGATTTACTTGTTTGTCAGAGAAACATACCGAAAAAATTTGATCATCAGATAAATATCAAATATCGATAAGCCTATCTGCGCTCTGAAACAATTCATTCGTTAATCTCCGTTAGGTTCCGTTATTAGTCGCCGGGCAGAAGCCCGCGACTTCTATTTTTAATAGCTTTTCGGAAATCACATGGGAGGGCGGCTTATTATTAGAAAGAAACAAATCTAGATGATTTGAACATATTACAATTGTGGTTGTTTACGAACACTAATAAATGACACATCTAAAATGAAATAAATATTCCGATTTTTTAATGTTTGCATTTTTTTTTATTTCACTCGCATTTAAGTTTTTTGTCTTATTTACGAAGACAAAAATGGTCCCTTCAAGACGTGAACCAACACCCCCTAATGCAGACTCTTATGTGTCATCATTGAGGTCAATTTCGGATTCTCCTTTTAATAGCAATTTTAACTTACTAAATGTTGTTTTCATGTTCAAAGAGATGTCTTGATTTGTGTAGAATTCATTTAATAATGTTAATCCATGAATATCTAAAGTAGGAACTGTTTCTAAGCTAAATATAGACCCTATTCTGTTGTGTAGTTTCGTGACCTTTAACATCGATTTTCGCGCATGCGCATTTCGATATGAAAAAGCGAGTGATATTATTTTATTTTAGACAAGTACAAGACGAATGTTTGACGCAAAGCGTCAAAGAGAAGCCGCAATATTTCGTTGTACATGTAGAAATAAGAAAAAAAGAACATTTTTAAATCCACAAACAATAGAACAATTTAAACTGTAGACGGTAATGCTGATATATTTCTCCTTTTGAAGACTTTTGTTTTCTTCAAATTACCTCCCTTTAAAGCAATACCAGGATATTTACCTTGTGATTCGAATAAGATTGACAAACATTGAAATTATATGAATGAATACTATTATTTAAATAAGTAACAACAGCAAAATTAAATTTAAGCCAGATAAATGTGTACACATTTCGTTAATTTTTTATAGATACCCTAATGTATAGGTATGTATATAAAATTTATAAGCAAATGTTTTCATTACTACGTTCCTAATGTTTGAATAGACTAAGGAAAGTCAAGAATACATAAATAAATCAATGCAGTCTTTTCCGGCGACATTGATGCCTTGCATCAACTTTCTCTTGTTTACCGATAATTGATCACACGCTGTGAACGGGGTAATAAAACATTTAACGCCTCGGGGATAGTCGTGTCGGACATTTAGCCAAATAAACTGATTTATAGCTTAATATGGATAAAACCAAAACATCTGTAAATTAATAGTATTTATTAACACACGTTTCATGTTAACCAGCATATACATAAGCATCTCCATAAACATATAAGTATGCAAAATCTCCATGGCTAAATCATGGATGTTGAACTAAATTAAATAACAGTTGGATAGAATGGAAATCATTAATTAATTAATGATTAATGATTACTGTCTCCAATTTATACATTGTTTTTAAAACCAGTGAACTATTGATGCGTCAAAATGCGTATGTATGGGTAAAGTCTGATATTTGTAAATTGCGCTCAATAGAGTTGATTGAATTTTAGTTTTTAATTCACAACATAGTAAGGTGGATTTTATCGTAACCTTTTTCCACATACACACGCTTTCTGACGCGTCTGCATCAGACCATTTTGAAAACATTGTTACGAAAGCATGAATTACTTAACACGAGCTTTTTCGACTTTTTCACAATGTTTTCAACTTTATTCGCGGTTAATCACATATTTAATTTAAGTATTTCAATAAGCTTTTTCTTTTTTTCGCACTTTAGCTGCGATACCTCGATCCTTAAACATTGTCTTTATTTCGGAAAACCAGAAACAGAAAAAAAAAACGCATTATATCATTTACGGCAGGAATGTTTTACAGCAGTAAATTACCAATTTACGTTCTGTTACTAAATGTATAATACCCCTTCTATTCGCGATTGTAGGATAAAGAGAAACAGGATAAAAATTAACAGGACAAAAAGCAACGGACAACAAGAAAACAGGATAAAAAGCAACCCATTTTCCAAAATACAATGCAAATCAATATTTTTAAGTCTACAAATATGAAAAAGATACAAACTAGCAGAGGATTAATGTGTCTTCTTGATATTGTAATGATTTTCTTTAATTTTGATACATTTTTGTGTGTTTAAAATTGATCAAAATAATTGAGTCTGATTAAACTATTTACAAATCTACAATAATATATGTAACTCAATTTGAAGTGCTAATATTTGTTTCACTTTGCAATGCTATTTTACGTATTATGCATATCTGTGTGAAGATGTTTGAAATAGCGTAAGGAAAACATTGTGGGAGAAGAGACATTACTCATAATTAGCAATTTCTCCCTTTCACGCAATTATATATTCTGTCAACAATTATTACAAATATTAGAACTTTTGCTAGTCTTCTGTCAGATGTAAAAAAAAGGTTGAAGAAAACATTATTAGAAAAAGGAGAAATTTATTATAATTAGAAATTTTTCCTGTGCACGCAATTATAATTTCTGTCAGATATTCATAAGGGGTGGAAAGAAACATTATGTGGTAAAGTGGAAAAAATCATTGTAATTTCAGATAAATAAAGTTAAAATTTCGCATAAACAAAACATAAATTCTAAATACATTTATTGAAATGTGTCTATTACATGTAACAAATGTATTCAATTAAAGGAAAAAATAATTAAACCTGAAATGAAAATTGCTTATTATCCTGTTTCTTTTTGTCCGATTACCCCTATTCGCAGTTGTTAAAGATACATCATTTCACATTGAAGATTATCGTATAGATCATGTATATATTATTAATGATTATGTAATAGGGATACGCGACTCGCTTCAGACCCCCTGGTGATAACAAATAGCGCGTTAAAGTTACAGCTACTCATTGTTTCCATATGGTAAATTATCCCCAATAGCAATTGCCGGTGGAATAATCCCTCCACATGGCTATATATTTCGAAAATTCATTTTCGTTTATGCTTACCTATAAATTATAGAAATTTCTCAGTGAATTATAACCCTATAACCCTATATATTCTCACCAATGAGATTATAACGTTTACTTCACGCAACTACTTTTTTCTCCATGTTGTTGACATCATTTATGAAATTACTGAGTCTCAAAACAAGTAACAGCTTGACTTAACGATACAATAAAGATGACTTGTGCATCTAAATCTGTGATAACACATTGAATAGGCCCATTAGGCCTACATGTAATGACGTAAATCAACACAAGTCACTGTTTATATTAAAATAATAGTTGTAGAGATTTTTAAAATCTTATTGTGTCACTGGTTATTAGAATGATTATCTGATCCCAAGGAAACCCATTAGTAAATGTCAGATCTAAAAGAATGTACAAATTTGCTTGTGAAAAGCAAAGGATTATATTTTCACTCATGGCTACGCCACTCTTGAAAATATCAGCTTTGCTTTCCACTCGATGAAAGAAATTTTGATAATACACTGAAACAAACAATTATCCTCTATATAATTTTTATTTTTTTCCACTTAGTTTGCCTTTATGTTCAAAGTTGTCTGTTGCAGATTTGTTGTATGTCGGAAAGTGTTGAAAAATTGCTGGTCTGCTGCAAACTACTTTTGTCTCCATGTTGTTGACATAATTTATGAAAAACTGAGTCTCAAAAACAAGTAACAGCTTGACTTAACGATACAATAAAGATGACCTGTGCATCTAAATCTGTGATAACACATTGAATAGGCCCATTAGGCGTACATGTAATGACGTAAATCAACACAAGTCACTGTTTATATTAAAATAATAGTTGTAGAGATTTTTAAAATCTTATTGTGTCACAGGGTATTAGAATGATTATCTGATCCCAAGGAAACTTATAAGTAAATGTCAGATTTAAAAGAATTTACAAATAATGAATATATGTATCACTTGTTGAGAACAAGGGAAATAACATGCGATTGAAAGTACGTAAAATGGCGAGCGTTACTTCCCTTTCCCAGTGATGTCATTGAATGAATACACAAATCGACATGTTTTTCTAGACGTATATGTATGCAAGAACTTGTACTTTACTGTAGATCTATTGGGTTTTTTAAGATAGTATATGCAATATATTTCTCTAGCTCAAATGATTTTTATATTAATAACTAGTGTGGATAATCGTGCTTGTATGGCTATAATCAAGTGTTCAAATCATGTTTACAAGGGAGGAACATGGGAATGAAGCTAGATTTTCATATTTACACATTGTGCTTTTTTGCGTTATGTTTTCATGCATAAGTATAAACAAATATAAGAATGTTACGAGTAAAATCATAAGATAAGAGTTTTAGAGTAGGCATAATTATTAGATATATATAGGAATAATGTACGTCGGCTGTTTTCATCCTCAATATAAAAATCTAGCCATCTTGTAAGAACACAAGTTCCCGTTTTGACTAAAATTTTCTCTTCGCCGATAACATATATAAAACATAATTTCCTTTGCAAATGGGTTCCATCAAATAAATATCTGCGATATTATTTTGACAAATGAAATAATTATGATCCTTTACATTTAAAAGATATTGTTAAAATACACAGTTATTTTTTTTAGCGAGAGCTTCCAAACAATTCATTATTTCATCCGCGCAAATAACTGAAGAAAGAGTACCGTAGATATAGACCTATGGTTTGCCCGGAATACGATTTCAGCTATAGTGTGTTACTCAAAATATTTCCTTTAACAAAGTAACCTGAGTTTTTATTGATATTAGCGTTACATATTTAACCAAAGTGTCTACTTTAAAAAATCACCTAATATGTCAACCGTATTACGCCAACTGTCGTGTATTTCGACTAGGTTCCATACGGAGAATAAATTACGACTTGGGCTCCATACGAGGAATTAATTACTAAGTCTGCATAAGTTATGTGACTTTTTTACATCTCAGCACTTTCCGAAAACTCATTTCAAGCATTAAAGAAATAGAATAATTATTTGTTTCGGTGTATTATCGAAATGTCTTTCATCTCGTGAAAAAGAAAAGTGTTATATTTTCACACGTGGCTTCGCCTCTCTTGAAAATATCACCCTTTGTTTTCATTCGATGAAAGAAATTTTGATAACAAACTGAAATAAACAAATATCCTGTATAATTGATTTCATGCGTTCGGTTCAATTGAGCCTGAAGCAAATTGTTTTTCAAAAGAACTGGAAGCAAACAATAGGCCCAAGAGGCACTGAATGATTTTGCTGATATACTGATTATAATAAGTCAAGATAGTATTTCTTTGTATACGACAAAAAATAATTATTGTTTAAACCCACAGTGCTGTCTTTTTTAATGCAAAGAACATCACATAATCAAATGCATCCCGTGATTTAAATAATACAAAGACGACAATTTATTATGAGATTTAAAGTGAATTTATGGAATATCCATCCCATGTTGTCGCGGGGAAAAGACTTTCTTTGAATACTAAAATTGAACTATTCCCCTCCTTTTGAACAATAAAACCCGTTGTGTAGCGTAAGTGGTGCTTATTGACATTACTAGCATTCCTTAGCCTAGGAAAGGATTGTCTCGATAAAGACGAGAAATATGTTTCTTCGAATACGAGACTGCTAAATGTGTATATAGAGACACAAAATATTAATTGTTTATCCCTTTAAATACTGTTCTTTGCCAGTTCATATATTTTATCTTTAGAGTGGAATAAAGAAAGAATGCCTTCTACTGGCTCTGGAGCCTGAAGCTGCAGCACTTTACTGTTTACATTTACCTTCCCAAGAAAGGGCAGCAATGAACAACTTTGGTCTAGAGGGAGACAAGTTTGTAACAGTAGATTTAGGAGGTATGTCATTTCTTGTATCGATTGGATGATTACCACGTCTTCGACCACCAACTATGCCATAATCAATGCTTCACTTTTGTCTTTAAATGCATGCTAAGATGGAAGTTTGTCTTTAAAAAACATGTGACATCGCTTTGATGTTTTAAGACAACGCTGCAATTTATTTCTGATTTAGTCAATGCTTTATATTGAAATAAAGGAATCAGCTGTTCGAGAGACACGTGAATTGTTCTCATTATGATTTTTTAAGTTGTTGTAGAGGATCGATGAATATGTAAAATTCACGGTTATGAATGCATCATAATTTACTTGAAACAACCTGTTTGAATGTGTTTCAATACGTATGTATATCCTTCCATTTAGCACTTGATATTACTGCATGCATTTAACCAAGAGAATGCAAAATTGCATTTGGAAGAGTTCATAGATAAATCTAGGAATATGGAGATAAAAATGTCGAGTTAAGCAGCAAACTAGATAGAGCCTGGAAAGACGGTACGGCTGCGCTGGCGCAGCATTGATCTCTACTATTGACACAGGCTTAACAAAATCAGTCCCAGCATTCAAAACCTGTTATTTATGAACCCCATGAACCAAAGTACATATTTAATAATTGATGTGCTTATTTCTACAATATGTCTACATAATTCACAGGGGGAACTGCTGATATTTCTGTCAATCAAGTATTACCGGAAGGTTGTCTGAAAGAACTTTGTCCCGGAAATGGAAACCTGGTCGGTGGACAGGATATCAACAACGCGTTCTTCCAGGCTTGCGTAGATGTAATAGATGGAAAAGTTTGGCGTGACACCTTTTGTGGCAAGAATACAGAGGCGCTTCTACAGCTAGAAGACGAATTCGAGAGACAAAAGGTTGATATTGGTTCTGACGGTGAGAATGATGAATATATTTCTCTCTCCATCCCTTATGAAATGCAAGACAAATTAAAGAAAGGAGAAATAACTTTGAGAAAAAACGTAGAGGCGAGTCCTTACTTTAATTCAGAGAATGGAAAGTTCCAGTTTAAGTCAGAGTTCATTCGTGATATACTCTTCGACACAGCAATGCAGAGAATCTTAATGACGATAACCGATACCATGAAGGACGAGAGTGCTCTCGGTATACGCACTCTGATACTTGTAGGAGGATTTGCTGAGTCGCCAATTGTCGTTGAAAAAGTACGTCAAAGACTTGGAGAGCAGTTTCCAAATATTCAGATTTGTGTCCCAACGTCGCCGTTCCGATCTGTTCTAAAAGGTGCGGTATTGTTTGGACATGATCCTTTCGTTTTCAAAAGTCGCATCAGCAAGGAGACATATGGTATTAAAACCATTTCTAATTTTAACGAAAAGGTGCACGACGAGTCAAAGCGTTGGATAAACAAAGATACAGGAAAAGATCAATGTATCGATATATTTAGTGTCCATGTCAGTAAAGGTCAGTCTGTAGTTCTGAATGAAAACCAACCCTCCCAAGAATATTTTCCTGTATTTTACGACCAAAAGCAAGCGACAATGCCAATATATTTATCTCCATCGAAAAATCCCAAATACACAACAGATGAAGGGTGCAAACAACTGGGAGAAATAAAAGTTGACATGCCCGATACGACCGGCCAGTTGTCCAGAAAAATCAAGGTAACAATGATTTACGGAGGTACTGAGTTGGCTGTTACGGCGACGGACGTCACAACAGGGAAAGACTTTGTAGCATCTATTAATTTTAATGTTGCGTAAATAACATTTTAACCAAATCAAACTTGTTATAATTACTCAAATAATTTAAGGTATAGGCCTATAAATAACGATGGTTATTGACAAAATACATGTGATTTAAAGTGTTGAAATAGCATTTAATCATGCCAAAAGAGAATATTTTCTATCGAACAAATTGTATCAATCATACTTCATACTAGTATAAACACGTTACAAGTCGTGATGTGTTGCTAAGTATTACCAATTACTCACATACCTCACCGAGATCGTGTACTAGAAGACATTATGTTACATAGTATAACATTTTGTACTATAGATATGTTTATAAAATGTGTTTATTGTAACACAAAAAACTGTAAAGTTTACGTGTAATTAAAATCAGTTCTGTTCTGTTATCGCCTAGTCATTGGCGCCTACAATAGCAACTTTTAACCCTTATCACATACAACAAATCTGCAGCAGAAGACTTTAAAAACAGCTCTGCCCAAATTTAGAAAAGCTCTATAAATAAAAGTAGAGAAATGGAAAAAATTAAAACGTGGTGACAAAGGGAGGAATTTGTCCTATTCTCAAAATGTTTTAAAAAGTCATTTGTTGCAGAGGCGTTAGAAAGCGACTATAATTTGGAAAAGGTTACACTTAAGCGTTTATTATAATACCAAAAAAAAATGCCCAATCCAAAGAGCTTTGCTTTCCTGTGTTTTCAAAATTGGTCTACTGTCGTGAAATCAACGAACTTCTGAAAACTGTACCAGGAAAAGAGGTCTTAAACTAAATAACTGTTTGTTGTTGGATTTCTTTTCTAATTTAAAATATTATAGTCAGATCATGAGACCTGCATTCGCTCATATCAACACATTATCTGATATGATAATTCAATGTTAAGTACGTCTGATGTAGCAACTAGTGAAGTACCATTTGTGTGTTATAGTGAAGAAAGCATTTTGGGAATAGGTAACTTTGTCTTTTGCAGATAGCAAATATAATCTGTGTCAGTGAGTGGATAAAATAATGATCAGTAGCGTCCTTGGAAAAACATGTAAATGGATTGATCATATTGAAATTAATTTTGAAACTTAAATTGTAATAAAAGCTTTGAATAAAAAAAAAAAGTAGTTGTTATAAGCATTGTAGTTATAACTGTTATTAATGTATACTGTCATTTATTAAATTCTTGGGAATTTATTACATTTTTAATATAATTGAAATCATATCATGGCGACAGTACACTAACCGAATATTTGTAGGTGACTGACCAGTACTAAATTAGCTTTACGAGTTTAGCCCAATAATTCCGATTAACAATACGCATGTTAACGTTGTCCTCCTGCATTATATTGCGGACACGTTAATACATAATTCGCTCCGTTTCACTCGGAAACAGTTAGGTATTTGGCATTTGCCAATGTCCGTGGTTGATTTACATAGTATGGCTTGGTAATACGAACATTAACGAAGGATCGTCCGAACGATGTGGTCCGTTTTCCGTTGTCATTATCTTTTCACAATACAAAGTGCAGAAAATAGGATTATTTTCATATAGCGTGTCTTGGAGCTGGCTGCAATGTTCAGATGAAGTTGGCATTTAGGCCAAGTCTACAGCTTAACTCCAACTGTATATTGCTCGATATTAGAGAGTTTAACTGGCATCCTGACATATATCAGGTGAAAGTGACACAGTCTGGCTCCCAGACACGCTAGCCGGATTCCCCGGATTTATCGCAGCCGGCTGCAAAACCCAGCCGGAGTTGGGTCGACAGAGTGGCTCTTACCCTCGTTTTGGCGTGCCTATTGTTCGAGATAGATGGATTAGACGGTGGATTGATGCATGCCAGGTGAAAGCGCCTCAAGCTGACTTCCTGTTGCATGAAGCCTTGTTTCGCCAAGTTGTGTCAGCCGGCTGCCATGCACAGCCGGGGTTGGGATTTCCCGATAAAGTCCTGACTTTGCACCCGTCCTGTTCGAATTAGAGAGTTTAACTGGCAATGTGACATATGTCAGGTGAAAGTGCTTTACTCTGGATCCGAGTCGCACTAGCCGAATGCTACCCGGATTTATCGCAGCTGGCTGCAATGTTCAGATGAAGTTGGCGTTTTGGCCAAGTCTACAGCCCAACTCCCACTAACTCCGGCTGTATTTTGTTCGATATAAGAGAGTTTAACTGGCATCCTGACATATGTCAGGTCAAATTGACACACTCTGGCACCCAGACACGCTAGTCGGATTCCACCCGGATATATCGCAGCTGGCTGCAAAATCTAGTCCGAGTTGGGCCGACAAAGTGGCTCCCACCCTCGTTTTGGCGTGCCTATTGTTCGAGATAGATAGATTTGACGGTGGAGTGATGCATGCTAGGTGAAAGCACCTCACTCTGGCTCCGAGTCGCACTAGCCTGATTCCACCCGGATTTATTGCAGCTGGCTGTAATATTCAGATGAAGTTGGCGTTTTGGCCAAGTCTACAGCTTAACTCCGGCTGTATATTGCTCGATATTAGAGAGCTTGACTGGCATCCTGACATATGTCAGGTGAAAGTGACACACTCTGGCTCCCAGACACGCTAGCCGGATTCCCCCGCATGTATCGCAACCGGCTAAAAAAAACAGCCGGAGTTGGGTCGACAGAGTGGCTCTCACCCTCGTTTCGGCGTGCCTATTGTTCACGTGTCAGGTGAAAGCGCCTCAAATTGACTTTCCTGTTGCATGAAGTCCTGTTTCGCCTAGTTACATCGGCCGGCTGCCATGCACAGCCGGAGTTGGGATTTCCCAACAAAGTCCCGACTTTGCACCCATCCTGTTCGAATGAGAGAGATTAACTGGTATTGTGACATATGTCAGGTGCTTCACTCTGGCTCCGAGTCACAATAGCCGGATTCTACCCGGATGTATCGCAGCTGGCTGCAAAGTTCAGATGAAGTTGGCATTTTGGCCAAATCTACAGCCCAACTCCGACTAACTTCGGCTGTATGTTGCTCGATATAAGAGAGTTTAACTGGCATCCTGATATATGTCAGGTGAAATTGACACACTCTGGCTCCCAGACACGCTAGCCGGATTCCACCCGGATCTATCGCAGCTGGCTGCAAAATCCAACCGGAGTTGGGCCGACAGAGTGGCTCCCAACCTCGTTCTGGCGTGCCTATTGTTCGAGATAGATGGATTGGACGGTGAATTGATGCATGACAGGTGAAAGTGCTTCACTCTGGCTCCGAATCGCACTAGCCCGATTTCAACCGGATTTATCGCAGCTGGCTGCAATGTTCATTCATTCCGATGATTGACAAAAGTCATTGTGATTTTCGTCATTCGTCTTCCGCCAATGGGCTCAATAAATAGTTTACGTGGGACACGGTTTCCTAGAAAGAATTGTGTATGAAGTAATGGTGCCATACATCCAGGACACAACGTTAAGTGACCTGGCTCCCGTCATATAACTACAATACCCTTGAAAACGGTGTTTAACTCCAATCAATATGTGCAAAAGGTGTGACACTTTTATAAAAACAAACAGTTTACTATTAGAAAGTTTGGTCTGTTTTTTTATCTTTGACAACTTCATCCTTGTACCACATATATATTTCAATGTAGACTGACATTGTTATGTAACTCGCGCCACATATATAGTTCAATGTAAGCTTAGATTGTTATGTAACTCGTACCACGTATAGTTCAATGTAAACTGACGTTATTATGTAACTCGTGCCACATATATATATAGTTCAAGGTAAACTGACGTCGTTATGTAACGCACATATAGTTCAATGTAAACTGACGTTGCTGTGTACCACATGTATAGTTCAATGTAAACTGACGTTGCTATGTAACACGTACCGCATATATAGTTTAATGTAAACTGACGTTATTATGTAACTCGTACCACGTATATAGTTCAATTTAAACTGACGATACTATGTAACTCGTACCACATATATAGTTCAATGTAAACTGACGTTGCTATGTAACTCGTATACCATATATAGTTCAATGTAAACTGACGTGGTTATGTAACTCGTACACCATATATAAAGTTTAAGGTAAACTGACGTTGTTGTGTAACTTGTACCGCATTTATAGTTCTATATAAACTGACGTTGTTATGTAACTCGTACACCATATATATTTCAATGTAAACTGACGTTGTTGTGTAACTCGTACCAGGTATAGTTCAATGTAAACTGACGTTATTATGTAACTCGTACCACATATATAGTTCAATGTAAACTGACGTTGTTATGCAAGTCGTACATCATATATAATTCAATGTCAACTGACGTTGTTATATAACTCGTACCACATATATAGTTCAATATAAACTGACGTTGCTATGTAACTCGTACCACATATATAGTTCGATGTAAACTGACGTTGCTATGTACCACATATATAGTTCAATGTAAACTGACGTTGTTATGTAACTCGTACCACGTATAGTTCAATGTAAACTCACGTTATTATGTAACTCGTACATCATATATAGTTCAATGCAAACTGACGTTGTTATGTAACTCGTACCACATATATATATATATAGTTCAGTGTAAACTGACGTTATGATGTAACTCGTACCACATATATAGTCCAATGTAAACTGACGTTGCTATGTAACTCGTACCACATATATATTTTAATGTAAACTGACGTTGCTATGTAACTAGTACGTCATATACGGTTCAATGTAAACTGACGTTGTTATGTAACTCGTACACCATATATAAATTTCAAGGTAAACTGACGTTGTTGTGTAACTCGTACCACATATATAGTTCAATGTAAACTGACGTTGTTATGTAACTCATACACCATATATAGTTCGATGTAAACTGACGTTGCTATGTACCACATATATAGTTCAATGTAAACTGACGTTGTTATGTAACTCGTACCACGTATAGTTCAATGTAAACTGACGTTATTATGAAACTCGTACCGCATATATAGTTCAAGTAGACTGACATTGTTATGTAACTCGTACCACATATATAGTTCATGTTAACTGAAATTGTTATGAAACTCGTATCACATATATAGTTCAATGTAAACTTACTGTGTTATGTTACTCGTACCACATATTTAGTTCAATATAGACTGACTGACATTGTTATGTAACTCGTACCACATATATATATATATATATATATAGTTCAATGTAAACTGACATTGATATGTAACACGTACCGCATATATAGATCAAGGTAAACTGACTGTGTTTTGTTACTCGTACCACATGTATAGTTCAATGTAAACTGACTGTGTTATGTTACTCGTACCACATATATAGTTCAATATAGACTGACATTGTTATGCATAAACCTTTTCACACATACAACAAATATGCAGCAGACGACTTTGAAAACATGTTGGCCAAAATATTGGATATATTCTGAAATGAAAATGAAAGTGAAATGATTGAATAGCGGCGAAAACATTGCGGCAAAAGATGAATTGGCTCATCATGAGCATTTTTTTTCCTTTTGCCACACTGTTTTCAAAAGTCGTATCTTACATATGCGTCAGAATGCGTCTACAAGTGGGAAAGGATTAAATTCATGAATTCATGTTTAATTTATTTGCCCAATGGCTAATAACAATTAGTTGCTTTTATTTGTATAACTAGATCAACTACATCTTCATGCATCGATAAAGGAAAAATAATACAAAACAATACAATACAAATATTTTATTGTGATAAACAAACAATTCAAATATAGCCAAAATACAATCTGAGAAATTGACTTTTACAGAAGAACATGCACATACATATTCAACAAAGTAGACTTATTGGAGAATACTTTAGTGAATGTTTCAATGGTAAAGTATAGATATGTCGTTTAATGTATTTAGTTCTAATGAAGTTGAAACACACATTGACGTAGCATTCTTGAAATGTCCTCAAACTGAAAATATCTATCATTTTTCGAAAGCCTTAGTCCGATTGTTTATTTATTTAGATTGAGCTGAGCTCTGAACAAACCAATGTAAGGTTTAAACGTCCAGTACAGATCCAGATAAGCCAGCACATCCGCGCAGTCTGATCTGGTACTGCACTGTACGCCGCTAAGTCATATCAAGCTTCAAGAACTTTTTCCACACTTGTTATCACAACGTTAAGGGTGATTATCCTTGAACCTCGCTAAATCGTTCTGAGAATAATTGCTTTGTGGCGAATATAGTCTGTAGGGATGGGACGAAAACGACAAACGGTCGGACGTCGCTAGTGTGGACCGTTTTCTCTCTTGTCGTTATTTACCCAGCCAGGGGTTATACAGTTTTAACCTGCATACCCATTTTCTTTCAATTTGTTCGCTATTATAGTTGTATTTACACGGCGGGGAACAGTCCGACGACCGTTTCATTCTCGTATCTTCTATCAGAGCGGTGACGACGTCATTAAAATACATCGAGATGACCACGAACACGCACAGCACGATGGCGAACGATGTTTCTGATATTAAAAAGAAACAACAATGTATCATGTTAACTTAACTTAACTTAGAATGGTCAGGGACCCAAGACGGAATATGTGAACAGTAAAGATCATGATACACAGGCTGATCTGGCTCTACACTGTTCACAAAGGCCAATTTGTATCTATTAGCACGTGCATGATCAATTATACATGCTTGAGAGTTTAAGTGTTTGATATTTTTAAGTTGAACTTAAGTTGAATCTCTCAGCATACTAGCAACAAACTGACATGACAAGAGACGTGTTCTACTATATAAAGTCAAATCAGGTTAAATCGATTTAATTGATGAATTGATTCGGGTTTAATGCCGTTTTCAACAATGTGTAAGGTCATATCACGGCGGTCAGTTCACCTACCCAAGTGTTGGATCATATCACGGCGGTCAGTTCACCTACCCAATTGTGTTCTGGCATTCTAAAAACCAGTACTTTAAGCAACTCACTCCTTTCCCACATAGACTGTTAGCCTATCTGTCAGTTCACCTACCCAAGTGTGCCCTGGCATTCTAAACATCAGTACTTTAAGCATCGCACTCCTTTCCCACATAGACTGTTAGCCTATCAGTCAGTTCACCTACCCAAGTGTGCCCTGGCATTCTAAACATCAGTACTTTAAGCATCGCACTCCTTTCCCACATAGACTGTTAGCCTATCTGTCAGTTCACCTACCCAAGTGTATCCTGGCATTCTAAACATCAGTACTTTAAGCATCTCACTCCTTTCCCACATAGACTGTTAGCCTATCCGTCAGTTCACCTACCCAAGTGTATCCTGGCATTCTAAACATCAGTACTTTAAGCATCGCACTCCTTTCCCACATAGACTGTTAGCCTATCCGTCAGTTCACCTACCCAAGTGTGCCCTGGCATTCTAAACATCAGTACTTTAAGCATCTCACTCCTTTCCCACATAGACTGTTAGCCTATCCGTCAGTTCACCTACCCAAGTGTGTCCTGGCATTCTAAACATCAATACTTTAAGCATCGCACTCCTTTCCCACATAGACTGTTAGCCTATCTGTCAGTTCACCTACCCAAGTGTGCCCTGGCATTCTAAACATCAGTACTTTAAGCATCTCACTCCTTTCCAACATAGACTGTTAGCCTATCCGTCAGTTCACCTACCCAAGTGTGCCCTGGCATTCTAAACATCAGTACTTTAAGCATCTCACTCCTTTCCCACATAGACTGTTAGCCTATCAGTCAGTTCACCTACCCAAGTGTGTCCTGGCATTCTTAACATCAGTACTTTAAGCATCTCACTCCTTTCCCACATAGACTGTTAGCCTATCAGTCAGTTCACCTACCCAAGTGTGCCCTGGCATTCTAAACATCAGTACTTTAAGCATCTCACTCCTTTCCAACATAGACTGTTAGCCTATCCGTCAGTTCACCTACCCAAGTGTGCCCTGGCATTCTAAACATCAGTACTTTAAGCATCTCACTCCTTTCCCACATAGACTGTTAGCCTATCTGTCAGTTCACCTACCCAAGTGTGCCCTGGCATTCTAAACATCAGTACTTTAAGCATCTCACTCCTTTCCCACATAGACTGTTAGCCTATCAGTCAGTTCACCTACCCAAGTGTGTCCTGGCATTCTTAACATCAGTACTTTAAGCATCTCACTCCTTTCCCACATAGACTGTTAGCCTATCAGTCAGTTCACCTACCCAAGTGTGCCCTGGCATTCTAAACATCAGTACTTTAAGCATCTCACTCCTTTCCAACATAGACTGTTAGCCTATCCGTCAGTTCACCTACCCAAGTGTGTCCTGGCATTCTAAACATCAGTACTTTAAGCATCGCACTCCTTTCCCACATAGACTGTTAGCCTATCTGTCAGTTCACCTACCCAAGTGTGCCCTGGCATTCTAAACATCAGTACTTTAAGCATCTCACTCCTTTCCCATATAGACTGTTAGCCTATCAGTCAGTTCACCTACCCAAGTGTGCCCTGGCATTCTAAACATCAATACTTTAAGCATCTCACTCCTTTCCCACATAGACTGTTAGCCTATCTGTCAGTTCACCTACCCAAGTGTGTCCTGGCATTCTTAACATCAGTACTTTAAGCATCGCACTCCTTTCCCACATAGACTGTTAGCCTATCTGTCAGTTCACCTACCCAAGTGTGTCCTGGCATTCTTAACATCAGTACTTTAAGCATCGCACTCCTTTCCCACATAGACTGTTAGCCTATCTGTCAGTTCACCTACCAAAGTGTGTCCTGGCATTCTTAACATCAGTACTTTAAGCATCTCACTCCTTTCCCACATAGACTGTTAGCCTATCTGTCAGTTCACCTACCCAAGTGTATCCTGGCATTCTAAACATCAGTACTTTAAGCATCTCACTCCTTTCCCACATAGACTGTTAGCCTATCCGTCAGTTCACCTACCCAAGTGTGCCCTGGCATTCTAAACATCAGTACTTTAAGCATCTCACTCCTTTCCAACATAGACTGTTAGCCTATCCGTCAGTTCACCTACCCAAGTGTGCCCTGGCATTCTAAACATCAGTACTTTAAGCATCTCACTCCTTTCCCACATAGACTGTTAGCCTATCTGTCAGTTCACCTACCCAAGTGTATCCTGGCATTCTAAACATCAATACTTTAAGCATCGCACTCCTTTCCCACATAGACTGTTAGCCTATCCGTCAGTTCACCTACCCAAGTGTGCCCTGGCATTCTAAACATCAGTACTTTAAGCATCGCACTCCTTTCCCACACAGACTGTTTGCCTATCCGTCAGTTCACCTACCCAAGTGTGTCCTGGCATTCTAAGCATCAGTACTTTAAGCATCGCACTCCTTTCCCACATAGACTGTTTGCCTATCCCTGGAAGTCGAATGTCGCTTGTTGCATTGACTTTCGTCAAACGTCAGATAAAATGTAGGTCGAGCCGGTATTCGGCCTCACAACTTCTGAATTGACAGCGCGCTTTGCTCCCGGCCGAGCTACTGATGCTTGACTGGTAACGCCGTCCGTTATCAATTAATGTTCGGCCATTGATTCAATCTTATGGTTGACAAAAACCATTGCGACAAGGTTATTAGTTGTTCGCTTATAGGATAAAATATAGTCTGTGTCCGAAGGTAGTGTGTGTAGAATGGTGTATTGAGTAGTAGATCGAGAAGGTCGAGAAGGGGCACACATGGTTTGATTAAATTGTCGACACTTTATAACAGAAATAACTGTTAAAAATGGCGTTAAACTGCAGTCTGTTATTCTACGAAGTCCAACCTTGGAACGATCAAATTACACATCAATGCAATACGATGCATGAATAGTGTTTGTTTTGTTTGTTTGGAGTTTAACGCCGCTTTCAACAGCTTTGGTCATATCACGGCGGTCAGTGCACCTACCCATGTTTTCCTGGCTTTCCCACACCAGTACTTACACAACATTCTTTCGAAGCCACCATGAATAGTGTATATCAGAAACATTCTGAATGTTTCTATGTCTTATTAAGAAACAATGCCGATCAAGATCATACTGAATGGATGCGCAAGCTGATATGTACCTAAACTGGTAGCAAATACCGTATAGTGGGTTTTGCGTCGAGCCCCATTCTAATGTAATATTTATTTCAAGTCATATGGTACCAATAAGTTATTAAAGGAGTTTCGAAGGATTTTTAAAACATAACAGTGGATTATGTCCTGACAAGGTCACTGTTCCAAACAAAGAGGGTTATCAGCATATATCAGAGCTCTAGATAAGGGGCGTTTTGCATGTTCTAAAATCCTCATTTGACCCGTTAACCATATGTTGTTGGTACTCAAAAGAATCGGCTCAGTGAGACGATTATTTTGAGTACCACAAGATAGGGCTTGTTTTAATAATAAGAGAGAAATTGTGTGGGAAAAGAGTTGAAGACCCCTTTATCTGGACCTCTAATTTAAACGTTTACATTTTCTGTTAATTTCTGTTAATTACCGGTAAACCTTTATTACAACAATAAACAAAAATCTTTCTTGTAAAAATAAAATATTTTATGAAGACACGTATTTTCTCTGTTTGGACAATTAATGTTTTTTATCATCAGCGACAATTGGTGACATTCACATATTTCGCTTACAAATTGTGCCCGTGACTATTTTAATAATCATTGTAATTATTTCGACGGTATGAATTGATCATGTATGCTTCATATTACACGGCATAATATATATATATATATATATATATATATATATATATAAAGACATGTAATTAATAAATAACTGCAAGTTCTAACCTTAGTTATGACCAGTGTCTTAAAAATAAGTTTGCTAAGGGGAATCGTCCTTCGGCCTTGAGTGTTGCAATGTAAAGATTAGAGAGAACTGATTCGCAATATAAAGATAGGACGCACTACGCGTCTTGCACTATTGGACTCTTAGTGCATCTGTGTGCAGTGAAGATTTAGCGTGCGTCTGTGCATCTGTGTAGTCTGACCAGAGTCTTCACCGTCCGCGTTTATGTTATATATACCTAGATGTATATTCTGACGACAATCTTCGAAGTGTAGCCCTAGTAGAGGCTCGCCAATATAACTTCAAATGATACCTAGACGGAGTGTAAATAAGACCCTAGCTCGCTAGACGCGGTAAGTAGAGTTTGGACCCAAAACCGACTATTACACTACGGACTTTGGTCCAGCATGTTATTACCAGATATTACATGCAGGGCCAAAGTCCATTGCGTTTAGTTTTAAAACCCAGGTTAACTTACCTAGATAAAGCTCCTTAACTTAGGTCGACTCGGGGGTATGTCTTAAGAACCGGACGGTAAAGTGTTTAAAACTTGATTAACCGGTTCCTATGTTCACCAACCAAGTCTTCCGCCATGTTGCCAGACTTAGCTGTACTATTTTCGGATAGGTTACCCGATATTATATAGCTCCTTGGGTAGTGTGACATCGAGTTTACCCGACGAGGCTGTCTCTTGTTAAAACGAACGCCACTCGAGACAACTCGGGTCAACGCGTGTTGACTCTGGGGCTTATGCCGAATGCGGTCTGTGTAATAGTAGCTTTTAGGAAATATTCGGAAAAGACTACATACATGTACAAAGCGACACACTTAAGATACTAGCACCGACGATTGAATGAAAGGCAAAGAAACAAATCAGATCTATTTCATCGACAAAAGTTTAAACACATTTTGCGTAGTTTTTACGGCATTACCTACAGTTTCCACAAGCGAACACTTATGAAGTGGTTTTTTTACATATCGAACCAGATTGCACAAGCTTAGCTTAGATTAGTTACCTCCCCTGATACCACGCTATCGCATATTCAGCATTAGCCCCCAAATCAAAACGCGTTGACCCGAGTTGACTCGACAGTCCAAGGACTCCTCTCAAAATTATACTCACACCCGTTATCCGAATACAAAGAACGCGGATTGGTGTCACAAAACCGGATATCGCGGGAATGGCGGACAAAACGGTGAGTTAACAATTAAGTCAATTATTTATAAATGATAAGTTCTAGCTAAATCCGAATAACGTATACTTAAGGATGAATAACTGCGTCGCGCACAGACGAAATCTTGGTTTAAATTGCTTTCTTGAAAGTAAAGAAGTATATCCACAAATGTTGTATTGCAATAGTTTTGGTTAAATTGTTTTGAAGTAGTATTATCAAAATTAATACGAGTTTTTATCTCTATTAATGTCATTATTATGTCGAGTAAACTTTGCTCGATCAGATGTATAAGTTACAGAGTGTTAAATTGCTTATAGATTGTAAAATATACATTATTTTAGGGCGGGGATATCGTTATTAGGCCACAACCTACATCGGACAAGAATGCTACTGAACGCGGATCTGATAATTTCTCAAAGCACAACTCGGCTTTCACATATTCAATTTACAGCATGTCTTTGTGTGTTTCTAATGTTATTTCGAATGTTAAGTTTAAATTTATTGGGTTACCATTGAGTAGCAATTAAGTAACGAATACGCACTTATCTTTTTCAGATTAGGTGATATCAATTATGGAACATTTCATGTGTTACCACTGTAACCGAAAGCAGTCGACATTGGTTGAAATTGTCGACCTCTGCATCAGTACACACAAAGACAGTGAATTGAAATAAAGAGAATTGGTGATCGACGACCAAGCTGGTATGTAAAAATACCAAACAAAAATACACAAACGTATCATTCCAAGACAAAAAAGATTGATAAGAGCATTGAAGTCCGGGGATCCAAAGTCTATATTTTAGATAAAAGGTCCAAAAATAAGAAACTTAATACTCCTGTATTAAACTAGTTATGTCAAGACAAACATATATAGCAATATATATGACAATGATTTCATTCGAATGTTTCTAAACGGTTCTTTATTACAAAAGATAAAATACATATACATGTTACGTTTAGTACGTTGAAGACATATCAATATATTTAAACTTAGGTTTTAGACGTTTACGCTCAACACAAGAACTAAGAAGACCAATGTTCGATCACAAAGACTTGTAGTGGGCTTATGTATTTTGCTATTTTGGTATCTGCGATAGCGTTACGACTGATGATTAATCATGGCAGTGCTCGTAAATATCCTGGAAAAAACATTGATGTCATTAACTTCTAATGATGCGAAAAAAACCTTCAAATCTCATTTCAGAAATCATTGTTTTGACCTAACAGAGACACTAGAAAACACAAGCGCAGAATGTCACGAATCAGTCAACCTGATTAACCAGATTATGGGGGATAGGGGCGTAAGAGACTTTCATGCTAGAGCCGACTATAAATTCTGGCCCATCATCGAAGAAGTTTAACGGACTTGCCGGACTTTTAGATATCAAATATTTCAGTAAACAAATGTTAGATTGATAAAACATATTCAGAACAATATCTTGTGGAGTCAAACCAATAGAGATGCCTTATCACATAGAAGAAACTCCTGTTTGTCTTAGTAACACTTCGACGCATCTGAACGTTAACAACAATGGAAAGCAGTGTATAAATAAAGAAATTGCTTGTAACGATCGGTTTGTTATTGTTTAACAATGATTTACACTTCGTTATAAAAGTCTGTCTTTTTACCATACTTCAACATATTAGATGTGAGAAAATAAGCCTTTCTTAAGGCGATTACACTCCACAGAGATAATGCATGTAAATGACATATATTGTGAATAGAGAAAAAACAATTATTCTGAAGTTATTCTTAACAAGACTTACAAAATTCTACTTGTATTTGTGTTATTAAATATATTATCTAAACCAACAATGACAAGCCATTCTTGTGATGTAGCCTGCATCATATCGTAAATATAAAAGCCAATTAATCACACATAAAATGTAAAGACATTTTTAATTACAAACTGCTCCTCCGTATTACATTGATGGAACAGACCACCGATTAGTGATTTGCAACGTATAAGGATGATAATGTTATCTGTCAAGGTCATCTTTCAATGCGCTCACGTCTTCAATTGTGAGAAAAAGTAGTACCACATTCCTGACATTTAATTACAAACTGTCAACTACATTGCCGTTCATGAGAGTTCTTCTCGTAGCGATTCCTAAATTTAAATTCCCAAATGTTTTCAAAAAGCCGTCCGCTGCAGAGGCCATAGAAAGCTTCTATATGAGGGAAAGGGTTAAACAAACAATACAGATTCAGATGAGTCCTCTCGTAAAGAGCTGTCTCACCTGAAATCAGCATTGTTTGCCTTTTAGTTATAAAAATATTCTAAAAAGTTCATTACATGAAAAATGGAGCCGCCCGATTTTGAACATGGACGAGTCTACTTTAAACAATTCGGCCACGAAATAGTTAATTACACTTCAAGTGTTGTGTGATCAGATCTACGCAACAAATTTCGCAAATTATTAAGCAAGCAATGACCAAAGTCTCGTAGTTCCTAGATTTAAACATGTGTAGTTATATTTAAAACTAAGGTTAGCGTATGATTAAATAAAATCTTCATTCGGGACCATTGTCCTTAGTTAGTCTGACTAGTTAAGATCTTATCTGGTACCGTTATTGAACTCTCATGGGGGAGAGGTAATTGTCATTTTATGAAAGATGTTTAAAGATGACGAACATGGGGTTTAGTAGTAAGTGAACAGTGACATTATTAAAACAAGAGGTTCATGACATTATTCTGATTGACACAATTTAGTACTTTCCCACATGGAATGAATCTGTAATATAGGCATATAAGTGATCCATTACTACTCCAAGGGGTCGTGATTTCCAACCAATCAACATAATATTATCACACTTTAAAGAGGGTCACCAAGGGATCATTTCTGCTACATTATTTTGAAATCGGACCAGTATTTTAAGATGAGAAGACTTTCAGTTTTGTCATTTTCCGCTATGTTTGTGTTGCATTGTGGCCATGTTTTTCAACCAATCAGTATGGCTTGAACACGTTTTATAGTGGCCTTTGGAACATTTCTGCCCAAATATCTTGAAGCCATGCCTGCAAAAAGTACATGAAAGGATTATTTCTGCAAAGATTGATTGGAATTAGTACAGTACTTTGAGGAGAGCCAATGTTAAAAGAAATTACTGACAAAAATTTTTAAACGATGGTGGATACTGGATGATCACAAAAACTCCCCTTCAGCATTCAAGTGCACTAAAAACAGAAACTGATTTCTGATCTGATTTCTTAAGATGTATCTACCTTAAATAGGTAGTTAAGTAATAATACACACACAACAATTTATATATTGCAGAAACCACCATGATTTGGACATTTTTAAAATCAAAATTGTGGGAAATAGGCTAACTTTCTTGCTTAAAACAAAAACATATTTTATTATTTCTTGTCTGCATATGAAGCTAATGATTTGTGGAATCATTGTGACAAAATTGGAAATTTTTCACTATATGAACGTTTTATATTTCCGCCTTAATGTTTGCGATTATTTCAATAAATATACAGTGAGACCTGTGTAAAGGGACCACCTTTGGTACGACTTTTACATGTTCTTTGTTCCATGTGCTCTTTATTGTCAAGTTATTTACGCAGAAAATGTAATTGGGGTACTAAGGTTGCTATAGACTGGGAATTGCTATTCCAATGTCGTTTTTAGCACAGGTTCGAACAAATTTCATTGATCGAGATTTTACGTATGCTGCCTAGATATTTTCAGGATCATATTCTGAAAGGTTGTTGTATGTGGGAAAGTCTATACAATAAAATATAGTGATAAGTGTTTTCAACATATTGGGTATTTTTTTGGCAGGAAATTTATTTACCCAAGAGGGAAAGCGAAAACAAGGCTTGAAATCGGATCATTCCGCCAATACTGAGCGTGATTACATGTTTGTGATTCAGGTGTCTCCGGCCAGAAATAACCGAATTTCATGAACAATTACCTACTGAATCGAAACCATAAATATTTGTGTTTCCAGAGGGATGTTTCAACAGTAACTGTGTAATAACGAAGGTATTCACACATGACATTTGTCTATAAGAATTGGTGAACTATTTTATAGTGTGACTGTACGGTCAAAATCCGTTAAAAACTTTTTTTACCGCAATAGTCGGGTTAAATTGCATTGCAATTGAACCCTACAAAAACTATTCATTTATGCCAATCATTATTTGGTAACATACAACAAATGGACTTCTTTTCATTATAAATACTGTATTTCTGTCAAAAGCGTTTCCCCATTTCTTTTCTCAGGTCATGGGTCATTAACAACAAGAAAAATCTTTAAAAAAGATAAAAGGCGATCAATATGAGAAAACATTAAGAAATGGAACATGCGCATATTATTTGATATTTTGTTTTACTTAGAAAACAATAACGTTAAATATGTAATATTTCGTTTATAAATGTTTTAGTTCATATATATACTATGGTTTTGATATGAATGAGAGAGAGAGAGAAAAGCTTGCCTCTGCCGGGAAGCGAACCACAAACCTTTCACTTGACAATCCAAGACAACATCCATTACACTATCGCGACATGGCGTTAATTTGTTCAAGGCCGAGAATTCATCATATGACTGGGGATTACGCGAGGCTCCCAAGAGGTGTATTATGCAACACAGTATAAGTTTCAATTTACGATAAATAACTGAAAACTTATCATGTTTCAATTTTTTTTAATATTTTGCTCTTGAATTCTATATTTCATACGTTTTCACTGATTTTGTTTCATTGAAATTTATTTCTTAAGGAAAACAATTAAAGGTTAGTATGCAGAACATTTCATTTTAAAACTTCACCTTATTAGTGCCTCTCGTGGGATCGCCAACTAAATCAAAACGTTTCATTTTCCTTATTTCTTCGACATTATTCATTAAATATAACATTTGATTGGTCTACAATCTAGATCATGTGTTTAACATCAAGGTCAAAACCCACGTTAATCAGCTATCGCCGAATAAAAAAACAAGCAGCTAAATCATATGGTCTAGAAAACATCAGTCATTGCAATCGGAGTGTAGCCGTTATTAGTTATGTTAAAATGAACTTACGGGTATTTTGTACGCTCATTCTTTAATCTTTATGTATTTTTATTAGAAAGAACGGTTTTCGTATTGGAGATTTCCTAGAGTTACAATGCTTTTTTTTTTTTTTTTTCATTTTTGAAGAGCGGTGTCAAAAAAGCATATTTCCTATGGTTTGATAGCTACCATGGTAGAAAGACACTCTAGAACTAGTGTAATAAATGTGCCTGGTGGTATTGGACAATGAATATATGAGCCGTCTCGCGAGAAACCCAACATTGCGGACTCTGCGTAGAGTATCGATCCAAATCAGCCTAAGCAGACATAATGTTGGTTTTCTCGTGGTACGGCTCATATTTAATTTAAACATATTTAATTCTCATATATTATTACATAGTAGGTAACATAACAAAATATACAATGGAGAAATGGATTGGACTGAAAGCTCATAGCTTATTGAAGGTCCTCTCAAATAAAGATTGATTTACAGGAAGATCGGTGAATATTTAACATGTGCAGAAAATATCAGCTTACTTTAGCTTTGTAATTTATGATACAAGAAACATATACATAAACGAGAGTGGAGAGAGAGCCTCATAATCATTGGTAGTGGTTAGTCGCCAAGGGATTATTATTCTATTGTCGACTCGTGGAATAATTAAATAGTGTTGAAAAGTGGCGAAAACCCACTTAAGCTAATCTGAAAGGTTGCCGAATAACGGGTTTCACGAATAAAAGTGCATGTCACACCACAACGTTTTAGCCCAACGCGTTAAAAATAGTTGATACGCTGGAAAACGCTGAACTTTCACGGAAAAAGCCAAGAGGAACCATGCTTTCAGCATGTCTATAACGCGTTGATAACGGCTTCATAGCGTATGCCTGTTCGTGAGTAGCGTGTGAGGATAGCGCTCAGCGTGTGAGGAGCGCATCACTGATTTACAGATAAAATATGACAGCGTATCGCCAGCGTATCGCCAGCATACGCTAGCTCGTCAGTAACGCGTTAGTAACGCACTCGACGACTGAGGAACGAATGCCCAGCACTTGAGTAGTGCGTTCCAACGCGCGCCAACGTACTGCAACGACCACGTGATAGTGTGTATACTTAGCTGACGTGCTACGTCAGTACTTCATTCTTGCAGTAGTCTCCGAACCGTAAACATCTTCTTCAACTTCTTCTTCTCCCCCTCAAACCCTCTAAGAAGTCAGATATACAGAAACGTGGACGTGGTAGAGGCAAGAAGAGTACCCCGAAGAAGACTTCTCCTTCAAACCCGTCTAGCAGAAGCCGAGGAAGATATAGTTCAGGTCGTGTTGGAAGAAGACGCGGGCTCGCGCTCGCCTTCTCCAGCTCGGTCGTATGATGACTGTTCACTCCGAGGCCTCTGTGATGTCCAATACCTCCCTTGACTATGCAGATTCCGGTGTGTCCCATGCCTTCACCATGCAAGGTGACAAGCACAAGAAGAGCAAGCAGATAGCGTCGCAGAACCAGCTGTCGCCAGTAGAGGAGGAGCTGATGTGTGAGTTTCTGGAGGCAAACCCTCTGATGTGGAACAACCGTATGCAGGAGTATCGGAGGTCCGACAGGAAGGGCCGACTCTGGGCGGACCAGGCGAAGGCGCCGCATAAAGACTCAGTCAGGCTGGACAGGAAGAAGAGAGGAGGCGGTGCGCCTGAACTCACAGAGCTGGTGTGTGCAGAGCACCATATTGATGAAGATAATGCTGAAATTACCCCCATCCCCCGCCTGCACCTGCTCCACAGTTCGCAAGGGCAAGTGTCATGCCGAGGACGAGCTGTTAGGGACTCTGCAAAAGAAAGTTCATGAGTCAGGCGACATCATCAAGAGCCTGACCATCCAGCAGCCCGTGACAGAGAAGCATGCATTTGCTTACTGTGTGCGGGACAGTCTCTTGAGCATGCCCAAGGAGATGTTCTGCAAGGCCAGACTGTCCATCAGCAAGATCATCACGAAGTGCTGGACTCAGGAGGACACCACCTTCCAACCTTCAGCACCCATGGCTCCCCCAGTGCGTCCCCGGTTGGCGTCTCAACCCAGTGCCAGCTGTTCAGGGCAGTACCAGCCACACCCCATCATATGGAGACATCAGCAACCCCAGGGAGTGAGCGTCTGGTCCAGTGCCAGCAGGGAGTACATGGACAAGTACCACCAGCAGCCACTCCAGCAGCAGCTCGAGGCGCAGCAGCAGCGCTAGAAGACGCCCATATCCAGCTCCACCGTGCCAGTTGCTGTGGGTCAGCGTCACTTGTGCTGAACCAGGGACTGGACAACAGCATACCAGAGCTCAGCTTCACTGCTTTCCTGACCGACATGTCGTATAGCACTGCGGCAACTGAAAACCCAAACCTGGAGAGATCAGTTGACCACTAATACTAATAAAGATTGCTACATACTTTAAATTTTATTATATTTATTTGTTTAATTCCATTTAATAAATGTTAAAGTTCAATACATAATTATTTTCCCCTTTAAAGGCTCAGGTCACACTGTCATGATTTGGAGCTACGAGTTACCACGAGTTATAACTCGCCATAACTCTTCGTTTGTCGTGTAGGACTCGAACACATATATCTGTACATTCTCGACTCCATTCTTCATGTAATAAGAGTTTTGAAATACTTTGATAACTAAAAGGCAAACAATGCTGATGTAAATATGCTACGAGTCTAGCTGCGAGTTAGAAAGACATGAGTACGATCCCTGCTCGACATGTGCCCGACACGTAACGGCATTTACTCGACATTGCTACGAGTGTAGGTTGTGTTGTTTTTGGGTGCGCATATTTTCATCAGTTCACCTGTAGACTTCGGTCACACCACAATCATGCCCCAAAAGAGGAAAGGTAAAATGCTAGTGAAAAAGAAGGTGTCCGTGGAAATAGAAGTTGAGCCCAACATCTATCCAAAGGTGGAACGTCAATCATGCCCTTGGAGCTAAGTATTAAATATCATAATTTGGTTGAATACAAAAACAAACACTTGGGGATATCCTGTAGAAGGTATAATTTTTGGTTACACGTCATAATGAAACAAAACTATATTTAAATTTAAATAAACAATTTCTATTTAGTACAATACACATATGAAATATCATAAACAAAATCTTAAAATCATCATAAAATCAGAGGTGCTCTGATGCTTTCGTTCTCTAGATCATCCTGTCTTGCAAAGGAACTGAACCGGTTGGAGAGTTGGCCCAGTGCTTCAGAAGATTCCTCTGTATCTTGCGTTTCTTGGTGGAGGTGTTGGGGCCATTCACTGTCAGGGTGTCCACCAAGTTCCGTCCCTGTCTCCATGCTCCTGGGACGTAGTCTCTATTCTGGTTCTCGGCACGGTCAATCTGTTGATTCTGGAGTCCTGGGTAACGGATCCTCATCAGGCTGTGCAGGACCATACATGCTTTTACGATCCGCTTCACGGTATCGGGGTCATGCTGCATGATAGTCAGCAGAACTTGGAACCTGTTTGCCAGGATGCCGAAGGCATCCTCCACTACCCTCATCGCTCTAGAAAGCCTGTAGTTGAAGATGCGCTCTTCATTAGTGAGACCTCTCTGGCTGAAGGGCTTCATCATGGTACGTCGCAGAGCGAAGGCATCGTCGCCGATGAAGAAGTAGAACACATCCTGGTTGTCGTTTGGAAGAGAATCTGGTGCAGGAAAACCTAGCCTGCAATCTTCCGCAAATTCTTCAATGAGCGCCTGATGCTACTCCAGCGCCACCAATATCTGCCCAGATGAATCTGTAGTCCGCATCTTCAAGCGCCATCAGAACAATGGAGTAGAATCCGTTGTAGTTGTAGTACATGGACCCACTATTTCGAGGACACCGGCATGCAACATGATTTCTACCAAGGGCTCTAAGTGTATGGGGTAGGTTCCCCTTTCCCAGAACTTGTCAGCAAAGGCAAGCCATGCCTCAGGAGTGATTGGACAAATCATCATGTCTGGAAGGTATTCGTCGATGATTGCCTGGCAGACTTCTCTGACGACGATTGAAATGGTGTTGAGGGGGACCACCAGCCGAACTTCATCGAGGCATACTTTGTTCCAGAGGCAAGGTGTCGCAAAGTCAAGGCAAGTTTCAGACCAGGCTCCATCGGCTCCCTGTAGACAGTATAATCTTTGGTGATCCTTGGACCCACTCTGGCTAGCACCTCGTCGAACATTTCAGAGGGCATCCGCATGAAGTTCATAAAGGAGGCCTGGACCTCGTTTCGGAGTTCCAACAGCAGCTGGTCGTACAGGCCAAACTGCCGTCGCCTCCCAATCCATGCCCTCACCCAGAACCTTCTCCTCCTTCTCCTATTGGCTTGGACCTGGTGGAGTGCCAATTCTAGTAGGTTATGATGATGTTGGAGAACACAAAGATATATTTAGCGCAGCGGTTCCAGCTCCATCTTCAATGCTGTCTCCAGGAGAAGTGATGAAGATGTACCAGCAGCACCCTATATATATATATGCACGCTGGATAATACGCTAGCACACGCTGAACGTGTTACCTGGTCGTTATGGCGCTCTCACACTCTGCCGTGTAGGCCTACCGTCCACCTGCCGGGCTATTAAAAAAAAACAGAGTCCAGAACGTTGGGTTTTGAGCGAACTTGTCCCCGGCCGCAAAAAAAATCATAAAATTAATCTTTTCACCGTTTCGTTGCCATCTTCTGACCGTTCTCACCGGGCGCATACCGGGTGTTGAACGTGCTTCTACCGTCTTCACCGCCCAGATTGACTTTTGTTGAAAATTTTGGCCGTTTCCATACCGGGCCCATACCAGGTCTCGAACGTGTGCACCGGGTTTGTAGCAGCCACCTACCAGTCACTTAGCGTCCCCTCACCGCTCGGAGCGTCCTATGAGCGAGTCCCCGGACTGCTGACGTCATGACACGACTGCCATAAATACCCCGATTTGAACGGCAACGGTCAGTCCGCTCTCCATTTTTCTTCAAGGAAACTCCACGACACTTCTCCTCATCTTTTGATCACATATTTACTGCATTATGCCACTCAAGAAGGGTAAGCCTAGGGGGGAGGGTCAGGCAGACGCCGTGGAAGCAAAGCAGCGGATGTACCAGCACCACCACAGAAGAGGGCCAAGAGGAAACCTCCTTCTATTGTCTCTGATGTGTCTGTTGATGAGGAAGTTCATACCTCCTCTAGTTCTGAGGAAGAACAGCCTACTGCTGCTGAGGCTCAGGCTCAGGATCAGGATCAGGATCAGGATCAAGAACAAGAACAAGAAAATTTACAAATTCCTGCTGCAGCACAAACATCTACAGGTAATAAAAGTACTCGCAAGAAGAAAGGGACACCTAGGCAGGTGTACAGAATTGATGACCATCTACTTGAAGAGAACATTTTAGAATGGAAAGTTCTCATGTAATCATGGAGTTTACTTCACATGTATGGTTTCTCTCCTGTATGTATTCATATCATGTTGTCCTGCCATGGCACTTCACCCGCCTCCGAATTGCACCAGTGCCGAAGGAGGTTTCTTTGCTTCTTCCCCTCTCTGTTGTCGATGTTGGGACCAGGCTGTCTGACGGTGTCCTCAAGGTTTCTTGCCGCCCTCCACTGACCAGCAGGGTTGGCATGGGCACCATGCCGGTTGACCAGTTGGTTCTGCATTTGTGGATAACGGATCCTCATCAAGTTGTGCAGGACCATGCACGTTGTTACGATGAGACGGACGGTAGCGGGGTCGTGGCCCATGGTTGTCATGAGCACCTGAAAACGGTTGGCAAGTATGCCAAACGCGTTCTCAACGACTCGCCTTGCCCGAGACAATCTATAATTGAAGATCCTCTCTTCTTTGTCTCTGCCGCGCCCACCATAAGGTTTCATGAGATTGGGCTTCAGGGCGAAGGCGTCGTCAGCCACTATGAAGAAAGGGACATCCTGAGTGTCATTTGGAAGTGGTGTGGGGTCCGGTATGTTCAGCGAGCCATCCTCGAAGCACTGTTTCAGCTCAGATGCGTTGTAGATTTGAGCATCGGATGCTGCGCCCTTGCCTGAAAATACATAACAACAAAGAATAATATTAGAAACATAATTATGCAACAATAATAATTAATTATGAGCAATTTAAATTGATTATTACCTTCTTATTTACCTGATCATATATCAATCATCTCATCTGGGTAATAAATAACATTGAAATTTATATTATTTTATAAAAGCAGTACAAAGTTATACTTGTGATATAAATTAAGGTACTTACCACCAAGATCCGCCCAGATGAATTTGTAATCAGAGTCGACCAATGCCATCAATATGACTGAATAGAATCCCTTGTAGTTATAATACAGGGATCCTGAATTGGCGGGGCATTTGACGCCGACATGTTTCCCTTCCAGAGCTCCAAGACAATTGGGGAAGTTCCACCTCGTCAAGAAGCCATCTGCAATGGCTTGCCATTCAGCTTCTGTTGATGGTGGCTTCATGACCTCACCCATGAACTCGTCGCAAATAGCCTTGCAGACCTCTTTGACGAAGATTGAGATGGAGTTGTTTGGGATCCTCCAACTATACTGTAGGTCTGTGTACTTAGCCCCTGAAGCAAGGTGTCTAAGTGTCACGGCCAACGATGTTCAATCCTGGCAAATATCTCATCGAACATGTCGGGGGGCATCCGCAGAAAGTTCTTGAAAGCCTTCGGATCTTCTCTGCGTAATTCAACCATGAGCTGGTCGTAAATGCCAAACTCACGGCGACGCCTCACCTACCCCCTCGTCCAAGCGCATCTCTTGCGTTGGCCTCTCCGTGCCCTTCTCTGGTTTCTCCTGACAATGTGGTCATTGACGTCCAGGTCCAACTGATCACGCTCACGCTGGGCAATAGCCAACATGTATATGAGTCGGACCCTGTCAGGACAATCCATGGTCAGTTGGTCAGTTGGTCACCGACTCATACGACCATGTACACAAGAAAAAGTAAAGCTAATCTGACGAAACCCCTCTATATATACCCAATAATTAGTGACAAATGGTGGCACACGGTGACAAAAGTAAATTTGTTGGTAATGGCACGTTCATATGACGCTACTGTGAAGGTAAGGACACGTTATGGACCCGTTATAGGACGTTATGGGAACGTCAAGGCGTTAACAGGATGTTACCCATGCGTTAGGAAGGCGGCGCCGTCAGAATCAGGCGGTACCGCTTTGGAAACACCCGTTGGCAGTCCGGTATGAACACTGTAATGAGGACGGTATGAATACGTTATGAAGACGGTGGCACGGTATCAACACGTTCATGACACGTTCACAACCCGCTTACAACCCGTTGCAGACGGTGGATTTTTTTTTGCCCGTTCATCACCGTTCTGTAACGGTTTATGAGCGTGTTGTGAACGTGTTCATACAGTGTGACCGTTTTCATAACGTATTCATACCGTCCTCATACCGTTCAACACCGTCCTCTTGCCGCTTACTTGTGGCCGGTGCCAGCCGGCCAAAGTTTTGAACATGCCCAAAACTTTCGCCGGGTCCCACCGGGTGTAAATAAGCGCCAACGCCCTATTAACGTGTTGCCCGCTTTGATAACGAACCACCGTGTGCCCTCGCCGTTCTCCACCGTCCGCAGACATTTTCGCGCACGGTGGCACACGGTAGGCCTACACGGCAGAGTGTGAGAGTCACTTTAGACAGTCGTTGAACGCGCTAGAGGTGCGTTATACATACGCTGGCAAACGCTACAAGCGCGCTACCAATCCGTTTTCAAAGCGTTGGGGGCACGCCAGAGGTACGCTAGCCTTCCAACCAGCGTGCCGCCAGCGTATGCCAGCGAGTGAGTAGCGGGTTGGTATTTAACAATCGTCTAGCGCGTTCGACGCGTGAGTAACGACCCTCCAGCGTTTGCCAGCGTGTGCAGTCACACGCTGGCAAGCGCTAGAAATTTTAGGTATGTTGAAACATATTGTTTTGCCTCAGCGTGTCCCAGCGTGAGAGTAACGCGCTCAGCGTGTTCCTAACGCTGGCCTAGCGTTGGTCAGCGTTTGCCAGCGTGTTGCCGAAATTCCAACACGTTACTCAGGCGTTGGGCTAAAACGCTGTGGTGTGACAGGGTCATTAGTCAAATATCTCTATTAGAAGATTATTTCTTTGATATGGGTAAACAAATGGACGGTGTGTGAAGTTTGCTTGATCTACAATGTATACAAAAATTGTGTCCACGAAAGATTAATGGCGATATTTCTGCGTTTGCGTTTTGATTGGTTGAAAAGAGATTTTCATAGCAAAACATATTTCTAGAGAAATGACAAAATAACCTTCTCGATAAAGGAATCTGATATATATGGTACCGTAATTTGCGTGTAAGGGAACTTCCACTTAAATATATGGCCAAGAATAATAAATCCATGAAAAGATAAAGTACTTTCAATGAAAACATTACATCATTTACACAATCGGAACTCACCGAGGTATTCCGATTGATCACTTACAAACTCATTTCTGCCATTTTCCTTTTGGGTATTTATTTATCCTTTTCATTTCAATGTCGTCACCATTAGAACACAAGTTGACGTCAACAATCGAAAAACCCTTATCGACTCATTTTAAAACTTGTAAACGACAGACAATTTGAATGGGTCCATTGCTCTTGTGTTTCTATATCGAATGAGCGACCCTTCGGAAGCTCTGTCTAACCTTTGAAGTCTTTAAGGCATACACTTAGTTTTCTGTTGTTCATTCCAACTTCATTACACTTTTCATTAATACCAAACCCCTGATTTAACCTTGAACCACAGTAAAAGTTCGCATCCGTATCAGTTTTTATGTTAATTTCAAAACACCATCGAGTTGCAGGCTTTTCCTCGCCATTTTTAGCTCACCTATGCACAAAGTGCAAGGTGAGCTTTTGTGATCGCTCACCGTCCGTCGTCCGTCGTCGTCCGACCGTTCACATTTTCCTACAAACGACTTCTCCTCCTACACCAATTAACCAAATTCAAAATAATTTGACAGGAATGTTCCTTGGGTGGATCTTTTTCAAACTTGTTCAAAGAATTCTATTCCATGCTGAACTTTGGCTGCCACGGCAACAAAAAAGGGGAAATTAACCAAAACTTAAAAAATCTTCTTGTCTGAAAGTAGAAGGCCCATGCCTTTGATATTTGGTATGTAACATCATCTAGTGAACCTCTATCAAGATTATTCAAATTATAACCTTGGGGTCAACATGACCCCTCCCCGGGGGTCACTTGTTTAACATAGACTTATATAGGGGAAAGACTTTAAAAGTCTTCTTGTCTAAAAGTAGAAGGCCCATTCCTTTGATATTTGGTATGTAGCATCATCTAGTGAACTTCTACCAAGATTGTTCAAATTATAGCACTGGGGTCAAAGTCAAAATGACCCCTCCCCGGGAGTCACTTGTTTAACATAGACTCATATAGGGAAAAAACTTTAAAAATCTTCGTGTCTAAGAGTAGATGGCCCAGGCCTATGATATTTGGTATGTAGCATCATCTAGTGGACCTCTACCAAGATTGTTCAATTTATAGCCCTGGGGTAAAACATTATCCCATCCCGGGGGTCACTTGTTTTACATAGACTCATAAAGAGAAAAAGCTTAAACAAACTTCTTGTCTAAAAGAAGAGGCCCCAGGCCTTTGATATTTGGTATGGACAACATCTAGTAGAACTCTACCAAGATTGTTCAAATTATAGCTCTGGGGTAAAAAAAAAATCCCCGGGGGTCACTTGTTTTACATAGATAGGGGAAAATGTTCTTGTCTCAAAGTAGAAGGCACAGGCCTTTGATATTTGGTATGTAGCATCATCTAGTGGACCTCTACCTTTATTGTTTAAATTTTAGCCCTGGGGTCAAAATTTACCACTCCCCAGGGATCACTTGTTTTACATAGACTCATATATGGAAAAAACTTAAAACGTCTTCTTGTCTAACAGATATTTGGTGTGTAGCATCATCTAGTGGACCTCTACCAAGCTTTTTCAAATTATAGCCCTGGGGTCAAAAATGACCCCTCTCTGGGGTTCACTTGTTTTTTCACAGACTCATATACGGGAAAAACTTTAAAAATCTTCCTGTCTAAAAGTAGAAGGCCAAGGCCATTGATATTTGGTATGTAGCATCATTGTGGACCTCTACCAAGATTGTTCAAATTATAGCCCTGGGGTAAAAAATGACCCCTCCTTGGGAAGGGTCACTTGTTTTCCATAGATTCATAGAGATTTTTTTTAAAAAATCTTCTTATCTAAAAGAAGAGGGCCCACTTTTTGATATTTGGTATACATGTAGCATCATCTAGTGGACCTCTACCAATATTGTTCAAATTATAGCCATGGGGTCAAAAATGACTCCATCCCGGGAATCCCTTGTTTTACATAGACTCGTTTAAGGGAAAAAACTTTAAAAATCTTCTTGTCTAAAAGTAGAGGCCCTTGGCCTTTGATATTTGGTATGCATCATCTAGTGGACCTCTACCAACTATGTTCCAATTATAGCCATGGGATAAAAAATGACCCCTCCCCAGGGGTCACTTGTTTTACATAGATAGGGAAAAAACTTTAAAAAATATTCTTGTCTAAAAGATATTTAGTATACATGTAGCATCATCTAGTGGACCTCTACCAAACCCTAACCCTAACCCTAACCCTAACCCTAGTTCAAATTATAGCACTGTGGTCAAAAATGACCCCTCCCCGGGGGTCACTTGTTTTTCATGGACTCATATAGGGGAAAGAACACTGAAAACTTTTTAAGTTTGATTAAATCAGGTGAGCGATATAGGACCATCATGGTCCTCTTGTTGTAAATTGCAGCCGCAACGGGAACATTCACTGTAGCTGAGGCCATGTTTAAATAATCTTAAAATATTGTATCTTCATTAGCATATAACACAACTAATTGTCGATGTATTTACCACAATAATTTAGCAAAATTTGCACATTTCCTTTCAAAAACCCAGAATTTCTGTCAGAAAACAGGAAAACATGCCATTTAAAGTCTGTATAACATAGCATTTAATGCTTTCATTCCAAATCAACAAGCATCTAGTAACTGAGATCAAAATTAGGTATGGTAAATGTTGAGCATGAATACAGGTTGCAGAAGAGTTATCATTATAATCACTACTGTTGTACAATATATCACCATAATTTTTTTATATTTTCTTTTTTTGAAGCTTATGTTCCCTAGTTCCCTAAAATTATGCCAATGTTCCCTTGTTCCCTGAAAGTAATTGGCAATGTTCCCTTGTTCCCCAAAAGTAAATGGCCATGTTCCCTTGTTACCCAAAACCCCTGGGAGACCCTCACCTATACTCATAGTAATAAAGAAAAACAAGTAGTTATTCTAACAGTTTATCAGCTTCTCATAACCTTAAGCATCACTATCAAATAAATACAAATTACGGTAATACAGGTAGATAAATTGACGGCGAAGCCGGCGATTTTTTCCCGTCAATAGGTAATGTGTATGGACTTTGCAAATTGCTATACCGTCTATCCAAAAATTGTGTCCTAGGTGAATTTTTTTTCGATTTAGTCGCGATACCCTTACGTATTGTTTTGCTGAAAAGAAAATATCGAAACAAAAAAAACTTCTAGAGGAAATAATTAAATATGATACGTATGAAAATGTTTACCCGAAATACTAGGTACCACGTATACTCATATTACACAAGGAAATTATTTAGTGGTCTTCGACCTCTAGTATATCTTACGGACATGCTAAACGAATATCACCGCCACTGAAATGAAACAAGCGAACGGATCCTACTATTGAAAAATAAATAAAACAAAAAAGTAAACAATTGCATGGATGCAAATTTACGTGTGCATTATTAGGTGAGCTTTTTTAAAATCATATTTTAGTTGTGTTGGTTGTCACAAGATGTTTGTCTGTTTCTGTCAAACTGACGCCAATAATAATTTTTGGATCTAGCCGGAAACTTAAAGTGTTTGTGGGTGGGGTATGAAGGATCGATCGACGCAGACGACACGAGCCGAATTATATGTTTATTGGTTCCTATAAATTATAAAACCCTTTCCAAAATTCTGACATATTATGAGACATTCGTAGCATTTGAAAATGCTGTAGCTAATAGAGAAATTGATCATGACTGGGACCACTAAAAATTAATGCGATTTAGTGGCCCAGATCATGATTAGCAATTTCTCATATATGATATTGCCCCAATGTTAACAACTGTATGCAATAATATTAATACTTTCGTTTATAAAGAAATCAATATGTTTGTGTAGATATTTTCAAAACTATCTGCTGCTGAGGGTTAAAGTTAGGATTCCATTTGGATTTAATTGACATTTAAAAGCTGTTTTCACTGTAAAATGTGTAGATCTATTTCGAGCTGGGACCTTTGCACACACAAACATTGTTAATGTACCATGTCACACAAAAACTGACCTTTAAGCCTTTTCCTCATACAACACATCTTCAGCAGACGACTTTGACAACATCTACTCTAGACATCTGTAGAAATGAAGGTATAATTATTGAAAAAAAGATGAAAACATTGTGTCAAAAGGAGGAGAAAATGTTTGTTTTATTATGTATCTGTATCTATAGGGGTCATTTTCAATATCTCTGAAGGCCAGTTTGTGTGTGACATGGGCACATCATGGCTAAACTTATGTGGTGTCAATGGTATTGCTATGTCTGTTTTAGGTTTGATAATAAGCCATATATATAAGTATATATAATTATATTACAGCATCCAAAGACATTGCCAACCCACTCTACCCTTGTTATTAAATGAAAGTATACTTCATAACTTTGATGTCTACAGATTCTCCTTGGAGTCTGCTTTGAATTGTTGCGTTTCGTTTTGGAAAAACCAGACATCACACAGATTCTTTCTGCTAAATTATTTTACTTTACATGTATAATTCTCTAAACTAAATTTTCTTATGAAATTTAAAAAAAAAGATATAATCTAAATTTGAGCAAATTTAAAACATACCGTATATATCTAAATGTTGTAATTTTTTTCAGATATATTAATGTGACAAAATGTTCAGTTTTATGAAAAAGGATAAAGAGGCTAAAAAAGAAAAGGAAGACCGCAAGAAAGAAAAGAAAGAGAAAAAAGAAAAAGATAAAAAGGATAAACACAGAGATCAAACTACACCAGAAGAGCTGAACCGATTGGAAGAAGTGAAAAGAGGGGTGTTTAGACGAAAGAGTGACAGAGAGAAGAAGAAAGGTGATGATGCCAGACCAGGCTTTGATGATGAGGAAGGTGGGTTTATTCCGAGAGATAGTGACAGTAGTAATAGTCTAGCTAGTGCTGGAAGGCTGAGTCCTGGTCGTGAACAAGCAGATGGGTTTGAGTCCAAAAAAGCAGCCTCACAAATTTTACCCAAACCAAGGAGTATTCTCAAATCCAAAAGTGACATAAAAAATATTGCAAATGATTTAGATGATAGCATGATACTGAAATCCAATACTGCCTACAATGAAGAAATATCAGGCAGACCAGTTGATCATGAGAAAGACAGCAAGCAAAGAACAATCTCTAAGAGTTCACAGGGATCAGCCAAAAGCCGACCACCCGAGTTCCAGCCTCCTCCTCCACCTGAGACTCCACCCCCAGAAAAATCTTACGAGGCCTCTCTGAAACTTCCGGACATTATTCCAGCAAAACCTCCGCGGGTAAGAGAACTCATTATAAACCGTTCAAAGGCTGGAGATTTCGGATTCACACTTAGAAAAGGAGTGATAAACAAAAAAGGTAATAACGGGGAGGATGTTAAACAAACTGTCATATTTGCTGAGCCAGGTGCTGGCCAGAACAGTACTCAGACTGGCCTGATTCCAGGTGACAGACTGATCGAAGTTAATGGTGTAAATGTCGAAAACACAGCCAGAGATGAGGTGATTGATTTGATACGAAAAACTGGAGATACTGTCATTCTTAAAGTGCAGCCAATTCCAGAGCTAGTTGAGTTATCTGTCCGTCCTAATGTGGATGGTTCCTTGGTGGACGTAGAACAAGAAGTGGTTAAAGGTGGAACCTTGAAGAGGAGTGGCAGCCTGAGATATAAAGCTACGGTAAGTGTTTATTTCTTAGCTATTTCCCTCATACAGATGCATTTGATACCTCTGCAGCAGACAACTATTGAAAACATTATGACACAAGAAGTAATTTGTCATAATATGTAATATAGATCTCCTTAAAATTGCAACAATTTTACTAACTCTATTTAATTAATAGATACAGAGAGTTTTAATATTTTGGCCAATATGTTTTCAAAGTCGTCAGCTGCAGATTTGTTGTATGTGTTCCATAAAAAAAAAAAAATTGTAAAGACTTTTAAAATTACTATAGCTTGGTTAAAAATACAAACAGAAATTTCACAACAAATAACTACCAAAGATCATGGGGAAAAACAGTATTGATCACCTAAAAATCTTTTTAAAAGTTTGGAAGTTTTGAGGACTTAAATGTTTTAACAAAGAAATGTCAGATTGTCACTTTTGTTCCCTAAGTCCTCATTTATTTGAAAGGATTGGGAAAAATATGTCCTATGTCAGAGACGAAAAATGATGTGAAAAGTAAAAATTGATTTAAAGATTAAATCAATTTGTACAATATATTGTAAGCATGTTTTATCAAGCTTGTACGGTTTTATGTGCATTTTATTGGAGTTCATGCTCAAGAGACAGAGTCATAAAAATGATTATAATCCATAATTTGTAACAGTGAAAATGTTGATAAAATGGGTAAGTATTTAACCCTTTCCCACTTGTAGACGCATTATTAAGCATCTGCAGCAGAGGACTTTTGAAAACAATGTGACAAGGAGATATTGCTCAAAACAATCAATTTCTCTTTTTGCCACAATGTTTTCAACTCTATACAATAATTTAACATCAATTTATAGACGTTTTCCGTAATTTTACTCAGATGTTTTCAAAGTCGTCTGCTGTAGATAAGTTGTAAGTGGCAGAGTAAGTACTTAAATTTGAACTAACGACATCAGAGCTCCGGATAATGACTGTAGATTAAACAGAGCTCTAGATAAGAGCTCTAGATAAGGGGAGTTTTGCATGTTCTAAAGTCCTTATTTGACCTCCTAACCCTATGTTGTGGGTACTCAAAAGAATGGTTTGAGTGAGGGATTGGTTGGATAATAAGAAAAAAAAATTTGGGAAAAGAGCTGTCAATCCCTTCTTATCTGGACCCCTGGTAGAATGTATATCATGTTAGTAAACCATTCTCACATTCACAAAATCTATTTCTAGACAAATTTGTAAATTCTAGGCAAAAGTATGGTAAAACTTTTTATAATTGAAAGTTTAATATAACCAGTCTTCGAAATTAGCAGTGGTCATAAATTCATAACTATGGTCTCTGGCCAGTGGCCAGTAATCTTTAGTTTCGACCAGTGAAAATTTCCTTGGTCAGTGTAAACCCTTTCCCATATACACTGAATCTGCAGCAGACAACTTCGAAAACATCTAGTAGAAAATATGGAAAACCTCTTTTCACCATAATGTTTTCAAAAGGTGTTAGAAATCGTCTGTATGTGGGTTGTAATAGAAGAAATTAGTATAAATGATTAATATATGCGACAGCTTGGTTCAGCGCCGAAGTCGCATTTACGCGACTTTTGTAACGCCCCGAAAGGGTTAACAAAATAAATGATAAAGGTAAAATAAAAACAAAATGTTCATAGACTGTTAATAAAACAGGTTTCAAAAAACATTTTTTTGAAATCAGTTACTATTATTTCTAAGAAACGCCTAATTTTATTTGGCGCTGAGAACAACTTTCTGCTATTTATTTGGCGCCAAAGGGTTAAGTAAACTATGTTTTTAAGTTATACATCCAAATTTCTGTAAATAATTTTCCGCTAAGATGTGTTCCTGGAATGTAAGCAGATGACTAAATATATCATATGATATCAGTTAACCCTTTCACACATACAACAAATCTGCAGCAGACAACTTCGTAAATATATTGACAAGTATGAAAAATCTTCATAAATAAGGAGTTGAAAACATTGTGGCTAAAGAAGAAATTGCTTGTTTTGAGCAATTTCTCCGTTTGTCACAGTGTTTTCAAAAGTCGTCTGCAGCAGAGGCATCAAAAAACGTCTATAGGTTAACCCTTTCCCACCTACAGATGCATATTAATGCAGTAGACCACTTTTGAAAACATTGTGACAATTTCGGCATTTTCCACAATGTTTTCAACTCAATTCAATAATTATACTTACAATAATAAAGATATACATGTTTTACCTAGAGATGTTTTCTGGTGCAGATTTGCTGTATGTGGGAAAGGGTTTAACACTTACTGCTAATCAATGGTTTACTAGAGGACTGGAATCCGCTGTGGTCGAGTGGTTAGCGTCGGGGATTTCGAAACCGGGTGTCTCAGGTTCGATCCCCAGTCGCGGCACTACGGTCATGGTGGAATGCCCTTGGCCAAGGCACATTTTCTAGCTTAGTACTGGTTTGTTTATCCAGGGATCATGAATAAGTGAACTGTCGCCTTGATATAACTGAAATATTGTTGAAAGCGGCGTAAAACCCCAATAAATAAATTACTTCACAAGAAGAGTTAACCCTTTCCCTCAATTCTGCAGCAGACGACTTTAAACATACTTTGTCAAAATATAGAAAATCTCTATAATTGAATGGATAACCGCTATGACTAAAAGTGGAAAGTGGAAAGTGCTATGTTTTCAAAAAGTCGCCTGCTGCAGACTGAGGCGTCAGAAAGGGTTAAATAATTCATGAGAAGTAAATGAAAAAGAATTCAGCTTTCAACACCATTCAGACTTAACCCTTTCCCTCATATGGACGCTTTCTGACGCCACTGCAGCAAACGTGCAATTTCTCCTCTTTGTCATAGGTTATCCATTCAATTATGGATATTTTCTATGTTTTGACAAAATACGTTCAAAGTCGTCTGCTGCAGAATTGTCGTATGAGGGAAAGGGTTAAACACATTGTAAATGATTTTCTGTTTTAATAATTGAAAAAGTAACAGTGAAATATAATTCTGAGGATATCCTATTACATGAACAATTTCTTGCATTCAACTTTCTCCTTTTATTTATTATTAAATAAGATAGTACTTTAGTTTCTTGTCAAGCATAGATTCACATTTTTAAAGATTAAAAACTAAAGTTTCAATTTCCTCTTGTCTAGCTCAACCCTGTAAAAACTAAATGTAAATATTCCTTTTATTAATAAATTATGTTTCCCTAGTGCCTGAATAAAGGTTAAAGGTCAACTTGAGCTTTAACCCTTTCCCTCATATAGACGCTTTCTGACGCCTCTGCAGCAGACAGCTTTTTGAAATCATTGTGACAAAAGAAGAAATTGCTCAAAACGAGTAATTCCTCCTTTTGCCACAATGTTTTCAACTTTTAGTCATAGGTTATCCATTCAATTATAGGGAGTTTCCATTTTTTTACAAAAATGTTCAAAGTCATCTGCTGCAGAATTGTCGTATGAGGTAAAGGGTTAAACCCTTAACATAAGTTTTGGAGAACAAATGTGCAATTTGGAACATGAAATATGCCCTCTATCTATTTAGAGCTTTGAAAATTAAACAGATGACTTTTTGAAAAGCCCATATCAGGTAAATAGTTAACCCTTTCCCTCATATAGACGCTTTCTGACGCCTCTGCAGCAGACAGCTTTTTGAAAACATAGTGTCAAAAGAAGAAATTGCACAAAACGTGCAATTTCTTCTTTTGCCACAATGTTTTCCACTTTTTGTCATAGGTTATCCATTCAAATATATGGAGATTTTCTATTTTTTGCCAAAATACGTTCAAAGTCTTCTGCTGCAGAAATTGTCATATGAGGGAAAGGGTTAACCACAATATTAAGTATATTGGATTACAGCTATCTTGTCCATTACTTGTATTAAATGAATCTAGTATACTTCCTTTTCATGTTGAGGCTTATAAATATCAAAACAGTTGTAAAAGTATACTGATGTCACATGCTGTTACAACTGTTTTGCAATAGGCCAACAATGTAGTGTGATACTATGTCCTGTTGCACATCAAATTTTTGTTACTTAACCTTCTTGTTACTTGACCCTCTCCTACTTAAAACACACAATTCAATGTAGCTGCATTACACAACTTCTGAAAACATTGTGACAAAAGGAGAAATTGCTTATCTAAAGTCCATGTAAATTAAACTGTTCCATGCCAAATACATAACCAGGTCAGTTTAGATAGAAATTATAGAAATCTAATATTGTTATGTATTCATCATGGAACAGTTTATATAATTAACAAAGACATACCATGAATGATTTCTACGTAATTTTGACAGCCTCGGTGGTGTGGTGGTAGAGCGTTCGCCTCAGGTGTGGGAGGTCGAGGGTACGATCCCCGAAGACTTTAAAACTGGTAGTAATGGCTGCCTTCCTTGGCACTCAGGGTTGCAGTGTAATTAAGCATTACTTCTGACTGGCTGGTGTCAGATTAAATGGACCAGTGGTACTGGTATTAAACTTACCCAGGAAACACAGTGATATAACTGAAATATTTTTGAAAGCGGCGTATAACACCAAACAATCAATCTACATACTTTCCATAGATCAATCTACATACTTTCCATAGATCAATCTACATACTTTCCAAAAACATAGTGACAAAAGAAGAAATTGCACGTTTTGTGCAATTTCTTCTTTTGTCACTATGTTTTCAAATAGATCAATCAGATGATCTCAATTTGAAAGAGGCTGCGCATGAAGCTGTAATAATTAGATATCAAGTATTGTGTTAATCCATTCCCACATATATACAACTAAACGGAAGCAGAGCACTTTAACCCTTTCCCACATACAGACACACTCGATCTGCAGAAGACAATTTCTCCTTTAGGCACAATGTTTTCAACTCTATTTAATAATAAAACTCTGATTTATTATGATTTTATTTTCACATAATTATTCATGTTTGCCATTATGTTTTCAATATGTTGGAAATGATGTTAAATACATCAAAGTAAAACTATAAAACAGCAATAATGAGTAATTTCTCCTTTTACAACAATGTTTCCAAAGTCTGCTGCAGATCTCAGGCATCATAATGTGTCTAAAAGAGGGAAAGGCTTTAAAGTAATGAAAAATGACTGTTCCTACAATGCTATTGACTCTCTTGCAAAATTGAAATGTTACTTATTTTGATTTTTAATTGTTATTAAGAGTAAACTTTAGAGAAGAATAATCAATGTGAGCTTATGTAAAAAAAAAAATGGGGGTGTTTAAAAGTCAAAAGTTACTGTGACATGTCTGTTATAATTAAGTCTGACAAGTTTAACCCATTCCCACATATAAACACATTTTGATGCATCAACATCAGTGAACTTTCGAAACCTTTGAGATAAGTGAAGAAATTGCTGATGATTTATAAGAAAAAGATTGCAAACACTTCTTAGAACTATGTATGTTATTCTATAAATAGTTCATATGACACAGACACAATAAGAACAATCTGGTAATAATTGAAAGAGTTCTTAGGGAGTTTTAAGAACAACTGTTGCTGTTAAAAGAAGTTGTGAATAGAGCTGCTATGGAGCAATAGAAAACAAAAGCAATGATTGTTTCAATTTGAGAAGGAAAGCGTTGGTGGATTACGGGATTTAAATTATTTATGATTACGTCTAAACCCCTAGTTCAATAATTTATACAAAACTGATTGTGAAAGAAGATATATGTTCTATGGTCATAATTGCAAGATATGACTTAACTTTTTGTTTTGGGTTTTATATAAAGCTTTTTATTTAATTAACAGCTAATGTCATATCATTGCAGACAGGAAAGATGATATTGATCCCTCACCTTATATTTACATCCAGATAAAGATATAGGGTATGAAACCAAAATCATCCCAAGTGCACCTTCTAGAGCTCAAGAGTTGCATTGACTCCAATCAATGAGACCCATTGAGCCAGTTCTTACGGTTCATCCCAGGGTCAGACTATGGCTATTATTGAGTGTTCCCCAGCCATATAAGGGGCAATATAAATAACTGGGTTTCCTGAAATTATTAACGCTTCAGTGGTGTATTGGTAGAGCATCTGCCTCGGGTGCTCGAAATCGTGGGTTGGAACTCCATCTTGGTTATACCACAGACATTAAAAATGGTAACTGACTGCCCTCCTTGGCACTCAGGGTTGCAGGGTTAGCATTACGACTGACTGGCTGGTGTCAGGATAAATTGTTAGATAGTACTGGTAACTTACCTAGGTAACACTGTGATATATTATAACTGAAAAAAAGCGGCGTTAAACACCAAACAAACAATCAATCAATCCTGAAATGAATTGAAGAGCTCTGTATTATAAGGAGGTCATATTTTGAACATTTGATATTGCCAGAGCTCTAGATAAGGACGTTTTGCATCTTCTTTACGCTTTCCCACATATAGACGTCTTTGCAGCAGTCGACATTTGAAAACATAGTGACAAAAGAAGAAATTGCTAAAAACGAGCAAGTTATCTTTTTCCACAATGTTTTCAACTCTCTTTATACTGGTAAAACCTTCATTTATTTAGATTTTTCATGTTTTTGTCAATAAGTTTTGAAAGTCGTCTGCTGCAGAATTGTATGTGGGAAAGGGTTAAATCCTTATTTGACCTAATAACATAATGTTATGAGGACTCTCATAATGTCCCATACTTAACCCTTTACCTCATACAGACGCTTTCTGACGCCTCTGCAGCAGACGGCTTTTTGAAAACATAGTGACCAAAGAAGAAATTGCTCAAAACGTGCAATTTCTCCTTTTGCCACAATGTTTTCCACTTTTAGTCATAGGTTATCCATTCAATTACAGAGATTTTCCATTTTTTGACAAAATATGTTCAAAGTCGTCTGCTGCAGAATTGTTGTATTGAGGGAAAGGGTTAATTAGGGTTTCGTTGGATAATAAGATGGATATGGTGGGGGAAAAGGAGCTGTGTATCTGGGCCTCTGTGACACTAGCTATCAATGAAACAAACCCTATACACACCACATTTGGACAAGTGTAACCATACAACTCTGTCTATAGATATGAAAGTTTATAATAAATTATAAGTGATTGCAGATGTGCCCTAATGCTTCTGCATGTGGGAAACAGGTTAAAAGTATTGAACTGGATACCTAGCAAAGTGGTTGCTTAATATAAGCAGCTTTAACCCTTTCCCACATACAACAAATCTGCAGCAGATGACTTTGAAAACATACCCGGGAAAAAAAGGAAACTTCCTTTAAAGGAAAGTACAATTATTGAACAGAGTTGAAGACATGGGGACAAAAGGAGAAATTGCTTGTTTTGAGAAATTTCTTATTTAGTTGACATGTTTTCAAAATGATGTCTGCTGCAGAGGCATCAGAAAGCCTCTATATGAGGGAAAGGGTTAATATAAAGGTGACGTTTTCCCACATACAAAACATCTGCAGCAGACGACTTTGAAAACTTTGAGGCAAAAACACAGAGAAGCTCTATAAAGGTAGGTATAATTACTGAAAAGAGTTGAAAACGTTGTGGCAAAAAAAAAGAAGAATTTGTTTGTTTTAAGCAATTTCTACTTTTGTCGTAAAGTTTTTCAAAAGTCATTTGCTGCAGAGGTGTTAGAAAGCATCTATATGTGGGAAAGGGTTAACAGATGGCTGTAGTGTTTGTATTTATGTATACATGATTAAATGAGAAAAGGGAGGAGATAGAATTGCTATTAGGTAGTAAAAAGATGTTATTATGTTGTAATAAAGCTGAAGTCTCATTGCCTCCAGTCAACTTTAACCTTACTCAAAGCAAACCCAGTTTCCCACTCGCAAGACACATTTTGACGCATCTGTGGCAGCCAACATTTGAATACATAGTTGCTTTCTCCTTTTGCCACAATGCTTTCAAATCTGATCAATAATAATACTTAATTAAGGAATTTATTACAAATTTTATCCAGAGTACAGAACTTTTCGATTCATATCATCATAGGTCTACACTAAGTTTTCATAACCCTCTCCCACATACAACAAAACTGCTGCAGACAAAGTTTGAAAACTTTTTGGCAAAACTTTGGAAAACTCCATGATGGAGTTAAAACATTGTGGCCAAAGGAAAAATGGCTCATTTTGAGCAATTCTATTGTCAGAATGTTTTTTAACCCTTTAATTACCTCATACGACAATTCTGCAGCAGACAACTTTGAACATATTTTGTCAAAAAGTAGAAAATCTCTATAATTGAATGGATAACCTATGACTAAAAGTGGAAAACATTGTGGCAAATGGAGAAATTGGTTGTTTTGAGCAATTTTTCTTTTGTCGCTATGTTTTCAAAAAGCTGTCTGCTGCAGAGGCGTCAGAAAGCATCTATATGAGGGAAAGGGTTAACCCTCCTATCCCACATTTAGATGCATCTGCAACATTTTAAGGTTTTATTAAACCTTTTCCACCTATATATAGACGTTTTCTGACGCCTGTGCATCAGACGACTTTTGAAAACGTTGTGTCTAAAGGAGAAATTGCTCAAAACGAGCAATTTATCCTTTTGCCACAAAGTTTTCAACTCTTTTCAGTAATTATACCTTCATTTTCAGAGATTTTTCATAATCTTATATAGATATTTTCAAAGTCGTCTGCTGCAGCTTTTATAATACTGTATGTGGGAAAGGTTAAACATACAGGCAGGCAGTGGCTCGTGTACAGGGTCACCTTCACTGTTTTCAGATGCATTTTGATCCAGGAAGACCCTAAATTTCCAGAAACAGCTCTCACATATTATTATTATAACAGGATACATTCTTCTATGAGCATCGTATTTAAAATGTGTATCAACTTTAATATTGAACAGTATGAGTATTTTCTTGAAACAATTCCCAAATTTTATGAGGATACATATATATATATGATTCAAAATAATATACATCTTTAATTAACACTTTCCCACATATAGACGCTTTCTGACGCCTTTGCAGCATACGACTTTTGAAAACTAACAATTTCACCTTTTGCAACTTTTTTTATTCATAGAGATTTTCTTTATTTTTGCTAAGATACATGCAATGTCGTCTGCTGCAGATTTGTTGTATGTGGGAAGGGGTTAATGAAAGAAAGCCAGGATCAGGTCAAAAGTTGATAGAATTTTAACAATAAATTTCTCAAATATATATATATATAATATATATACACTTTCTGGCAGACACTTTCTAGCACCTGTGCAGCAGACAACTTTTGATAATATAGTGGACTTTTGAAAACATGGTGGCAAAAGGAGAAATTGCTCATAATGAACAATTTCTCCTTTTGCCACTATGTTTTTAACTCAATTCAATATTTAAAGTGATTTTCCATATTTTTATTTAATGTTTTCAAAGTTGTCTGCTGCAGATTTGTTGTTTAGGGAATGGGTCAAATGCATACCCAGGTACAGAATGTTTTTACTGGCTCGTAACAGATGTCACACTGACTAGGAATGCAGTGAACCCAAACTATCTGAACCCTTTTCCCTGATACACTACTACCGGTAGTCTTTTCTCTCAAATTTTTTCTAAGCAGATGACTACAAAATATCGTAATGAGGTAAACGGTTAATGATAAGACAATAAAAGTGTTTGATAAGACAGCTAGATCTGGTCAATGAAACATCTACTCAATTCTCGGCATACATTAACCCTTTCCCTCATATACATGCTTTCAATTTGCAGCAGACGACCTTTAGAAAACATTGTGACAAAAGAAGAAATTGCTCAAAACGAGCAATTTCTCCTTTTGCCACAATGTTTTCCACTTTTAGTCATAGGTTATCCATTCAATTAAAGAGATTTTCTATTTTTTGACAAAATATGTTCAAAGTCGTCTGCTGCAGAATTGTCGTATGAGGGAAAGGGTTAACTCCTTCCCTCATGCAGACAGTCATTTTGACACATATGATTGCCACAGATCGAGGACTGTTGAACACATTATGATGAACAATTTCTCCTTTTGCTACAATGTTTTCAAATTAATACAATTACTTATAATGATTTCATTATTAGAGATTTCCTATATCTTTGTCATGATACTGTAGATTTGTTTTATGTCGAAAAGGGTAAAGCTAAGATTTAGTCCAGGTTTCTGTACTTAAGGAATGCAAATTCATATTTTGACTGAACATGCATTCACAATATGTATCAGCGGTATCTTGAGTCTTAGATAAGGTTATGAAAAATGAAGCAATTGTGTTTTCTTCTATGGTTAAGGTATCATCTAGTGCAATGCTTGTGCAAATCATTAGTACTGCCCCATTGAAGATTACAGAAAATCGGGTGGTTGAATGTCTTGGAATCTCAGTTTTCTTCACACAGCTTAATTACTCTTTCCCAAAGGCAACAAATCTGCAGGAGAAGGCTTCAAAAGCATCTGGTTTAAAACCTTTATAATTAATTGAAAGTTTAATCATAGTCTAGAATAATAGATTTGAAAATATTGTGGCAAAAGGAGAAATTACTCATTATGAGCAATTTCATCCTTTGCCAAAATGTTTTCAAAAGACGTCTGCTGCAGCCTGTGAAGCATCAGAAAGGGTTGTATGTGGGAAAGGGGTTAATTTTCTGTCCCCCCTCTCTTGGCAGGGAGACATAGGTATCTCCATCATTTATCCGTCATCTGTCCACCCATCTGTGCCTGTCCAAATATATTAACCCTTTCCCACATATAGCAAATCTGCAGCAGACGACTTAAAAAAATATAGTGAGAAAAACCTGAAAAATCTCCATAAAAGAGATTGTTATATAAAGTTGAAAACATTTTGGCCAAAGCAGAAATAGCTCATCATGAGAAATTTAACCTTTGGCCCCAATGCTTTCAAAAGTCGTCTGCTGCTATTGCGTCAAAATGTATCTGCAGGGGGGAAAGGGTTAACACGCTTTCGTTTACTGACAGGCAATATAATAATATCAAACTTAAAATGATGGGAAATATTTCTACAAATATAAAAAAAATACGTTGTTCTTCATTTTGAACTAACCTAAAAAACTTTTCTATACCGGTAAGTCTTTTTAATTTATCCCTGTCCATAACATACAACAAATCTACAGCAGTCAACTTTGAAATAATAATCTACGCAATAATATGGAAATGAAAGTAGAATTTTTGAATAGAGTTGAAACATTTTGGCAAAAGGAGAAATTGTTCATTTTGAAAAATGTCTCGCTTCAGTGCTACAACGCTTTATATATATTATCTACTGCAAATTTGTCAAAATGCAATTATAATATGACTTTTGACTTCTCTGTCTTAATAATTGTGCAAACATTGTGGAGAGATAAGGTTAAGATAATTAGTTCAATTTAAGCAATTTCTCCCTTTCTATAAATTAAGTTTTTGTGCCTGGAGTTGATTGGATTTGACTATTACAAGTCATGATGCTTTAAGATAGATATATCATTTCACGACAAAGAAAAGGTTCTTTAAAATGGAATTAACCCTTTCCCTCATATATACGCTTTCTGACGCCTCTGCAGTAGACAGCTTTTTGAAAACATAGTTACAAAAGAAGAAATTGCTCAAAATGAGCAATTTCTCCTTTTGCCACAATGTTTTCTACTTTAAGTCATAGGTTATCCATTCAATTATAGAGATTTTCTATTTTTTGACAAAATATGTTCAAAGTCGTCTGCCGCAGAATTGTCGTATGAGGGAAAGGGTTAATAGTTTTCCCTCCTTGGCGCTCAGGATTGTGGGGTTATTAATTAGCATTACAACTGACTCGCTGGTGTCAGGAATATTTATAAATGGGAAACCTAAGGAAATGCTGTGATATAACTGAAACTAAATTGTTGAACTTGTCGTAAAATACCTAAAAAAACAAAGATATATGTTTCCTCCTCCTTATCTAAGCATAATATTATGCCTGTTGATAGCAACCTATAAAAGATTAAAGGTTGACTGTTTGTTATGGAAAAGTTCCAGCAGTTTTATGATATGTATTATCAGAAGCTGTAGGCATTATGATCATCAACAAACAAAAGAGTTGTGTAATTAATGCTTCACAATTTAGCGAAATCATCTTGAAAGTTTTAGTATGGATGTTAATTACCCCTTTCCCCACATACAGACGCTTAATCTGAATGCCTCTGCATGCAGCAGACTTTTAAAATATTGTGGCAAAAGGAGAAATTGTTCACCAAAACAGTTTTCTTTTGTGTGCCCACAGCATAGGGTTTAATTTACGGGTCTAATAAGGATTTTAAATCATGAAATATGATCCTTTTGGACGCTCTTGGTGAATCTCTTCTAATTAAGTTTACCTCATACGAAGTTAACCCTTATCCTCATATAGACGCTTTCTGACGCCTCTGCAGCAGACGGCTTTTTGAAAACATAGTGACAAAAGAAGAAATTGCTATAAACAAGCAATTTCTCCTTTTGTCACAATTAATGTTTTCCACTTTTAGTCATAGGTTATCCATTCGATTATGGAGATATTCTATTTTTTGACAAAATATGTTCAAAGTCATCTGCTGCAGAATTGTCGTATGAGGTAAAGGGTTTAGTTTTACCTCATAAACTTTTTATGATGATGGACTAAGCCACCTGTGAATTCTGATCATTATATTGATTAAAATTTAACATTCTATATGATTACTTTATGTACAAAGTAGGTATGGTATAGCTAGGTAAAGCACTTGACTGGTGCAGTTTAAGACTATACACTGTTTGGAAAAAGTGGCTGATCGCAGTGAGTGTGAAGATTTGTTAAGACTAAGCATCACATCTAGACCTTCCTCCAGTCCAGAAAGTGCCAATCTGCAGCTCAATATGATCTAACCCTTTCCCTCATACGACAATTCTGCAGCAGACGACTTTGAACATACTTTGTCAAAATATAGAAAATCTCTATAATTGAATGGTTAACCTATGACTAAAAGTGGAAAACATTGTGGCAAAAAGAGAAATTGCGCGTTTTGTGCAATTTCTTCTTTTGTCACTGTTTTCAAAAAGCCGTCTACTGCAGAGGCGTCAGAAAGCGTCTATATGAGGGAAAGGGTTAACTGAGTTGCTCACATTGAAAACATCTGTAGTTTTAAAAGTTTGATTTTGACAAAGAACTTTTATAACAGTAACCCTTTCCCTCATATGATAATTCTGCAGCAGACAACTTTGAACATATTTTGTTAACTTATCGAAAATATCTATAATTGAATGGATAACCTATGACTAAAAGTGGAAAACATAGTGTCAAAAGTAGAAATTGCTCATTTTGATCAATTTCTTCATTTGTCAATATGTTTTCAAAAAGCTGTCTGCGGCAGAGGCATCAGAAAGCGACTATATAAGGGAAAGAGTTAAGAATTATGTCCTATCTGGAGTTTTCTGCTGGAAAACTGGATCTGTTTATCCTTAACCACATACAGCTGCAGCTCAGACGCCGTAATTTTAAAACATTGTGACATTAAAGAAGAAATCGCACATAATGAGCAATTTCTCCTTTTGCCATACTGTTTTTAACAGACTATTCAAATCTATTTGATAAATAGAGATAAATAGAGATTATTAATTATAAGTTTTGCCTATTTGTTTTTCAAAACCGTTTGCTTCAGATTTGTTGTATGTGGGAAAGGGTTTCTATTAGAAAGGTTAAGATCACTGCCCCTGTGAAATGTTGTTCTTGAAATTATGAACTTTTCATGCCACTGATGAACTGTTCATGAACTGCCATTAAATAGTTCTTAATCACAGTTCAAGAACTTTAGTTCATGAACAGTACATGGTGGAGTGCCCTTGGGCAAGGCACATTTTCTAGCCTTAGCTGTCGATGCGCCATAAAACAATATACATTCATTCATTCATGAACAGTAAGACAAACTTGTTCGTGAACTGTTCAAGAACTGAAGAAGAACATGGCAAATTCTTAACAAGTTCATAAACATCTGTCAAGTGTAATTCAAGTACTTTTAATGAACCCTATAAGTTCTTATTCTGTTCTTGAATAGTAAGTTTAATATAAATATATCACTGATTTTAAAATGATATTTAATTAAATTACAATGACTTTTTAACTCGGTGTGAATCTCTTAAACTACCATTCTGAATAGAGAAATAAGAATATTTATAGATCACTTCTAAAACACTTCTAGAACACTTCTAGAACCAAAGAAGTTCTTATAAATGTATTATAGTGAAAACTTTTGAAATCTTCTTGTCAAAAGTAAAGGCCCTAGTGAAAAACATTAATGCAATTCCAGTGAAATTTTATTGTTACCTGCTATGTTACTGGAATACCAGTAGAATAACCAAAAATACCACTGGAACTGAACTTGAATTTGAAATATACAAAGGGAGTTAACTCAAGCATAAAACACAGGAACTCTTCAAAATAAGTAAGTAATGTTTACTACTTCCTTTACATTTTTTGGTGGGAGAAATATGTTGTGTTTCAAAGGCACAGAGAAGTTTTTTGTAATTTCTTATGAACAACTTGATGGGCACATTTGGTAAATGTCTTAAATGTTACATTGTTTATTAAATTAGCAAATTGTATTGTGCTATGTCATAAACAATATGTTTATTATATTGGTGATTTATTTAAGTATCACATTGCCCCATGTGAAAGAAGCCAATTGTCTTCATATAAAAAATATTTTTATTGAATTCTGGTTCAACTATGTTTCAATGAACCAGAATATTTTCTGTACATAATCTGCACAGGCTTTCTGTATTTTCTTCTGTACAAAATCTGGTTCTTAGGTCCTCCCAGACTATTGCATACACTGGTTACCAACCAATTGAACATGAACTGTTCATGAACTGTTCATAAAACAGTAGTTCTTGAACTGTTCATGAACTGTAGTTATAGAACTGTTCATGAGCGATAGTTCTTGAACCGTTCATGAACAATTCATGAAGAGAAAATGGCACAATGAATTTGCACTGGAAAAAGTTATTGAACAGTTCATGTTTAAAAAGAAAATCAAGAATATTTCATGAATTTTCAGTTCTTGAACAATTCATGAACTTTTTAATGACAATGTTTCCTGAATGGGTCATGAACTGTTCATGACCTGTTCAAGAACTACATATTTAAGAACTTTTTAAGAATTTGTGCCATTTTATCTTTATATACATCCCATGAACTGTTCATGAACCAGGTACCTGAACTTTGCATGAATTATACAAGAACTGTTCATGAACAGTAATTATTCATTTCACAGGGGAGAAGCTAAACAATGGTACATTGGGAGCAATTTCTCCTTTTCCCATAAATCGTTCAAAGCCGCTAGCTTTTAATTAGCATCAGATTGTTGTTTGTTCCAGGAAAAGGGTATAACTGCTTCAAAGGAAACCACATGGCTTGTTTATTATGTGATCTTGCTTTTCATAACATGATCCGGAAAAAAATGAACTTGTTTGGGGTCACATGGCATCATTTCAGAAAATATACCTGTCTTGACAACCCATTCCCTCATAAAGACAACAAATATAAAACACTTATAAGCAGCAAACAGCTTTTGAAAACAGAGAGAGGAGCAATTACACTTTCTTTGACAATGTTTTCAACATTGTATCAATAGTGAACTTTCGTTTTACCAGACGTCACAATTTGGTTTCTTCTCACATTTTCATATTAAGTAAAGGACCGACTGCATGCATGTTAACCCTTTTGCACATACAAGAAATATGCTGTGATATATCGATATAACTAAAAAAATGTTGAAAGCGAAATTACCTAACACATAATTCTTGCACTCACGCAGCCCATCCTTCCATCATTCAGTCTGTTCATCCATATGAAGTGCCATTTCTGAGGTACAAAATAATTAAGAGGGATTTGATTTAGACTATGGAAATGTTATCCAGCAGGTTTCCCAATGATTACCTAAAGAACATGAATAAGTTGTGGCCCCTTTTGAAAGAGACACTAACTAAACAAATTTGCTTCTTCGGACTAGCCATCAATGTATTTGCTGGATGAAAAAATGTTCCTTTGTGCAAGAAGGAATTTTGTGTATCACAGTGTATATATAATCAAATATGTTTATATTGCTTCTAAAGCATCAATAACAGTCTTTTGGGTTATTAAAATGAGCAAATTGTAACTTTCCTCAAAATATCTTGTACCTGTACTTTATGATTTATAGCTTAATATGAAATAACACTCCTATAGTATGGTATGCAACTTTATAAATAGTACTACACCAGTTTTATATCATGTGTACATGTATTATCATAGCCTTGTCATGAATAAATTGTCCTTCATTTATCCAGTGAAAAGCCTTTTATTTGACATTTACAACCCATGTGTATCTCTTACTTAATCCTTTCCCTCATACGACAATTCTGCAGCAGACCACTTTGAAAACACTTTGTCAAATAATGGAAAATCTCTATAATTGAATGGATAACCTATGACTAAAAGTGGAAAACATTGTGGCAAAAAGAGAAATTGCGTTTGTGCAATTTCTTCTTTTGTCACTATGTTTTCAAAAAGCCGTCTGCTGCAGAAGTGTCAGAAAGAGTCTATATGAGGGAAAGAGTTATACCCTGCTCATCTGTGCAGCTTCACAGATCGCCTCTGCATTAATTGTTTACGTAATATTAAGTCACAGCTAGGAGTCTAGAAACTTCTTGCAAACATTGACCATTTTGATCAGATGGCGTCCATGGTTGCACAAATGGATCTTCATCTACTCTGATTACAGATAAAATATTGCTTGGGAAGATTGTTGTGTGGAGTACTGGTGTGAGAAAACCAGGAAACACATGTGTAGGTGCATGAACTGGCCGCCGTGATATGACTGAGAAATTGTTAAAAACGGTGTTTAACCCCAATCAATCAATCAATCAACAGATAAACTAGGTTTTGATTTCCTAGACCATGGCTTGATCATGTTGAGCTGTGCTATATGCAATCTGACCGTAACCCTTTCTCACATGCCACAAATCTGCAGCAGATGACTATCTAAACAAAAATGTGAAAATCTCGCCTTTTGCCACATCCTCTGCCACAATTAAGGATAAAAAGTTGTCTGTATCATGAAAAATGAATGGTTTACTATCTGCAACAAACAACTTCAAATAGCATTGTGACAAGTCAACACAGCCGAAGTAAAGCATTGTGAGAAGAATAAAACAACCCATTCCACATAAAACAAATCTGCGCAGCAAGCGATATATATAACTATTAGGCCTAATGACTATTGATCAAGTTGAAAACATTCATCTCTGTGCACATGCAAGATAGAAAGATATCCGGAGTAGTATGAATACTAGCTGGTAGAAAATGTTCAACCAATGTAGAACCAGATCAAGCTTTTCATCAAACTGCATGACTCTAGAATACCATTAATACCCTACAGTCACTTTTCCTCTTGAAAGCTCAGTGGAATGAATTAAATTTGATTTAATAATGAAATGTTAATTTTTTTCCCGTATATACAATTGATTTGCAGCAGACAACTTCGATAACATATTGACAAAAGCGTGAAAAATGTCCATAAATGAGATTTTAATCTTTAAATAGAGTTGAAAACATTGTTGCAAACAAAGAAATGGCTCAGTTTTCCACAATGTTTTCAAAAGTCGTCTGTTGCAGATGCCTCAAAATGATTCTGCATGAGAGAAAGGGTTAAGCTTCAAGCCCTGGAATCAAGAAAGTACAGGTGTTCCTTGTTATATAATTATATTACTTTTTAGCTCGCCAGTACGAAGTACAGGAGAGCTTATGTGTTACCCCCGGCCCCCGGCGTCGGCACCGTCGGCACCGTCGGCACCGTCGGCACCGTCGGCGGTGGCGTAGACACCTAGGTTTAAGGTTTGTGTTTAAGGTTTTCATTTGGGTTTTAAGGGTTTATACCTTTAGGAACCATTTGTCATCCATCTACGCACACCACTACACCCGTCCTGACCCTGGGTGAAGGTCAAGATAATTTCTACTTGGTTCTACTTGGTTCAGTTACAAGGTTTAAGGTTTGCGTTTAACGTTTAACATATCACTCTGCATTCACTATTATGACATTGATTGCTTTCATATTTAGTTTATACATTTAGGAACTATTGGTCATCCATCTACGCACACCACTACACCCGTTCTGACCCTGGGTCAAGGTCAAGGTCATTTCTACTTGGTTCAGTTACAAGGTTTAAGGTTTGCGTTTAACGTTTAACATATCACTCTGCAGTCACTATTATGACATTGATTGCTTTCATATTTAGTTTATACATTTAGGAACTATTGGTCATCCATCTACGCACACCACTACACCCGTTCTGACCCTGGGTCAAGGTCAAGGTCATTTCTACTTGGTTCAGTTACAAGGTTTAAGGTTTGCGTTTAACGTTTAACATATCACTCTGCAGTCACTATTATGACATTGATTGCTTTCATATTTAGTTTATACATTTAGGAACTATTGGTCATCCATCTGCGCACACCACTACACCCGTCCTGCACCTGGGTCAAGGTCAAGGTCATTTCTACTTGGTTCAGTTACAAGGTTTAAGGTTTGCGTTTAACGTTTAACATATCACTCTGCATTCACTATTATGACATTGATTGCTTTCATATTTAGTTTATACATTTAGGAACTATTGGTCCATCTACGCACCCCACTACACCCGTCCTGACCCTGGGTCAAGGTCAAGTTATATCAGAGTTATTGCCCCTTTTCTGTCAAAAAATCTAACTTTTTCGTCACGTTTTCAAATAACTTTTTTTCTACTCAAAGGATTAGATTGAAACTTCTGACAAATGTTTATATCAATGTGTGTGATTGGTTCACAAAAGGGAGATAATCCAAATAATTTTATATCAGAGTTATTGCCCCTTTTCTGTCAAAAAATTAAATTTTCAAATAACTTTTTTTCTACCCGAAGGATTGGATTGAAACTTCTGACAAATGTTACTTTTTTTTTTATTCGACGTCTGTCTGTCTATTTTTTTTTTTATCCGGCGTCTGTCTGTCTGTCTGTCCGTCACACTTTTTTCGTCACGTTTTCAAATAACTTTTGTTCTACTCAAAGGATTAGATTGAAACTTCTGACAAATGTTTTTATCAATGTGTGTGATGGGTTCACAAAAGGGCGATAATCCAAATAATTTTATATCAGAGTTATTGCCCCTTTTCTGTCAAAAATTTAAATTTTCAAATAACTTTTTTTCTACTTAAAGGATTGGATTGAAACTTCTGACAAATGTTTATATCAATGTGTATGATGGGTTCACAAAAAGGGGGATAATCCAAATATTTTTATATCAGAGTTATTGGCCCTTTTCTGTCAAAAATTTAATCTACTCAAAGGATTGGATTGAAACTTCTGACAAATGTTTATATCAATGTGTATGATGGGTTCACAAAAGGGGGATAATCCAAATATTTTTATATCAGAGTTATTGCCCCTTTTCTGTCAAATATTCAAATTACTTTTTTTCTGCTCAAAGGATTGGTTTGAAACTTCTGACAAATGTTTATATCAATTTTTGAACTTGAACTTAGAATTTTTGTCAAAAGTATTGAAAAGGTGTATTATCTTGCAATAGGTGATACTGTGCGACTTTACCTAATACTTTAACTGTTCTGAAGTAGGCCCTGATATACGATGGCCCTGATAGGCGAGCTATATTGTCCTCCGACAACTCTTGTTGCAATTTTTGCGTGAACAAAAAATCGTCTGAATTTGTTATGCTGATGATGGTGATTATAGTACATCCAAAAATATAAGTTAACTTTAGCTCTTTATATATAAGAAAGCTAGCACTTTTTGTGTGGCACATATAAGTACTTTATCTTAAATTAAGTACCATTCAAAAGCAAAGGTTGATTTAGTTTCTTCAAATTTGTCAGTCATTCTTGGTAAAGGCATTTTAAAGGGGCTTGTCTTATTTTATGATATATAATAAAATAATTTCTTGGAAACTCCCAATCCAGATTTTTATGTAGTTATTAAACCTTTCCTAAGTACATCAAATCTACAGTATATGACTTTGAAAACATCTTGGCAAAAATATGAAAACTTTCTGTAAATGAATATAAAAAGTGAATAGAGTTAATTCACAATGTTTTCCTTAAAGTTGTCTGCTGCAGAGTTGTCAGAAAGAATTCGCTTGTGGGAAAGGGTTAGAATGTTTTTTTTTTTACTTCAACGAAGTTAACCCTTTCCCTCATATAGACGCTTTCTGACGCCTCTGCAGCAGCCAGGGTTTTTGAAAACATAGTGACAAAAGAAGAAATTGCACAAAACGTGCAATTTCTCCTTTTGACACAATGTTTTCCACTTTAAGTCATAAGTTATCCATTCAATTATAGAGATTTTCAAAATATGTTCAAAGCCGTCTATATGCAATTAAACAATAACTCGATCTGTACATGTATATGGAATTTGAATATTATGGGCAGCAAAGATTCAATTTAAATATGCTGATTTTTTAGCTCTCCAGTACGAAGTACAGGAGAGCTTATGTGTAACCCCCGGCGTCGGCACCGTCGGCACCGTCGGCGGTGGCGTAGACACCTAGGTTTAAGGTTTGTGTTTAAGGTTTTCATTTGGGTTTTAAGGGTTTATACCTTTAGGAACCATTTGTCATCCATCTACGCACACCACTACACCCGTCCTGACCCTGGGTCAAGGTCAAGGTAATTTCTACTTGGTTCTACTTGGTTCAGTTACAAGGTTTAAGGTTTGCGTTTAACGTTTAACATATCACTCTGCATTCACTATTATGACATTGATTGGTTTCATATTTAGTTTATACATTTAGGAACTATTGGTCATCCATCTACGCACACCACTACACCCGTTCTGACCCTGGGTCAAGGTCAAGGTCATTTCTACTTGGTTCAGTTACAAGGTTTAAGGTTTGCGTTTAACGTTTAACATATCACTCTGCATTCACTATTATGACATTGATTGCTTTCATATTTAGTTTATACATTTAGGAACTATTGGTCATCCATCTACGCACACCACTACACCCGTTCTGACCCTGGGTCAAGGTCAAGATCATTTCTACTTGGTTCAGTTACAAGGTTTAAGGTTTGCGTTTAACGTTTAACATATCACTCTGCATTCACTATTATGACATTGATTGCTTTCATATTTAGTTTATACATTTAGGAACTATTGGTCATCCATCTACGCACACCACTACACCCATTCTGACCCTGGGTCAAGGTCAAGGTCATTTCTACTTGGTTCAGTTACAAGGTTTAAGGTTTGCGTTTAACGTTTAACATATCACTCTGCATTCACTATTATGACATTGATTGCTTTCATATTTAGTTTATACATTTAGGAACTATTGGTCCATCTACGCACCCCACTACACCCGTCCTGACCCTGGGTCAAGGTCAAGGTCATTTCTACTTGGTTCTGTTATATGGTTTAAGGTTTCTGTTTAACATATCACTGCATGCATTATTATGACATTGATTGCTTTCATATTTAATTTATACGTTTATGAACTATTGGTAATCAATCTACGCACACCACTACACACTTCCTGACCCTGTGTCAAGGTCAAGGTCATTTCTACTTGGTTCTGTTACAAGGTTTAAGGTTTGCGTTTAACGTTTAACATATCACTCTGCATTCACTATTATGACATTGATTGCTTTCATATTTAGTTTATACATTTAGGAACTATTGGTCCATCTACGCACCCCACTACACCCGTCCTGACCCTGGGTCAAGGTCAAGTTATTGCCCCTTTTCTGTCAAAAAATCTAACTTTTTCGTCACGTTTTCAAATTACTTTTTTTCTACTCAAAGGATTAGATTGAAACTTCTGACAAATGTTTATATCAATGTGTGTGATTGGTTCACAAAAGGGGGATAATCCAAATAATTTTATATCAGAGTTATTGCCCCTTTTCTATCAAAAAATTAAATTTTCAAATAATTTTTTTTCTACCCGAAGGATTGGATTGAAACTTCTGACAAATGTTACTTTTTTTTTTATTCGACGTCTGTCTGTCTATTTTTTTTTTTATCCGGCGTCTGTCTGTCTGTCTGTCCGTCACACTTTTTTCGTCACGTTTTCAAATAACTTTTGTTCTACTGAAAGGATTAGATTGAAACTTCTGACAAATGTTTTTATCAATGTGTGTGATTGGTTCACAATAGGGCGATAATCCAAATAATTTTATATCAGAGTTATTGCCCCTTTTCTGTCAAAAATTTAAATTTTTAAATAACTTTTTTTCTACTCAAAGGATTGGATTGAAACTTCTGACAAATGTTTATATCAATGTGTATGATGGGTTCACAAAAAGGGGGATAATCCAAATATTTTTATATCAGAGTTATTGGCCCTTTTCTGTCAAAAATTTAATCTACTCAAAGGATTGGATTGAAACTTCTGACAAATGTTTATATCAATGTGTATGATGGGTTCACAAAAGGGGGATAATCCAAATATTTTTATATCAGAGTTATTGCCCCTTTTCTGTCAAATATTCAAATTACTTTTTTTCTGCTCAAACGAAGGGATTGAAACTTCTGACAAATGTTTATATCAATTTTTGTGATGGGTTCACAAAAGGGGGATAATCCAAATATTTTTTATATCAGTTATTGCCCCTTTTCTATCAAAAATTAAAATTTTCTGACAAGGCGCCGGCAGGTGACACACGTGCTCCGGGGAGCACTCCATTCTAGTTGAACTTAGAATTTTTGTCAAAAGTATTGAAAAGGTGTATTATCTTGCAATAGGTGATACTGTGCACGACTTTACCTAATACTTTAACTGTTCTGAAGTAGGCCCTGATATACGATGGCCCTGATAGGCGAGCTATATTGTCCTCCGACAACTCTTGTTATGCCTTATTTATCTAACTAGTCTCTTCCATTCCATTCTTTATCCCTTTCCCGCATACAAAAAATCTGCAGCAGATGACTTCGAAATCATCTTGAGAAAAATATCAAATAACTTGTTACATTTTAGAATAGGGTTGAAAACATTGTGTCAAAAGGGGGAAATTGCTCATCATGAATCTACCTTTTAGGATTTTGGAACAGGTCCTGTGTTGACTTTATTTCGCCCTTGCTATTATTATCATGTTGTATGGGGTGGTGCCCTATTTCCGACTGGTTCTGACTTTTCACCAAAGGATTATGAAGTGATGTTGTGTTTTCATGATATAACTGAAGTAATGTTGAAATGGCTTAACCCTTTCCCTCATATAGACGCCTGACACCTCTGCATAGTGACAAAAGAAGAAATTGCACAAAATGTGCAATTTCTCCTTTTGCCATAATGTTTTCCACTTTTTAGATCACCTAGAGCCGAAGGCTCAAGGTGAGCTATTCTGATCACTTTTTGTCCGTCGTCCGTCCGTCCGTCCGTCCGTCCGTCCGTCCGTCCGGCGTTAACTTTTAGCTTTAAACATCATCTCCTCCCAAACTCCAAGGACAATTTCCGTGAAACATCACAGGACTGTTCCTCTGGTTGGCCTCTTTCAAAGTTGTTCAAAGATTTAAATTCCATTGAGAACTTTGGTTGCTGCGGCATCAAAAAGGGGGCAAAATGTCCGAACTTTAAAAATCTTCTCCTCCGAATCTGCCTGTCAGATTCAAATATAATTTGGTAGAAATGTTCCTTGGGTGACCCTCTATAAAAATTGTTCAAGCCATACTGATTGGTCAAAAAACATGGCAGTCAGGCGGCATCAGAAAAGGGGCAAAATTTGAAAATTTGAAAATTCCATTTTTATGAAAGTGCTTGTCTGATTTTAAGAAAATATAATACGAATCTTACTTTAATGATCCTCTATTTAATTTGTTTAAGCCGTTTTGATGGGTAACACAATCATAGCAACCAGGCGTCATCACAAAAGGGGAAAATTGAACTTTTAGCTACAAATGACAACCAACTCCTACCATTCCAATAGACCAATTTCCACAAAACATCACAGGAATGTTCCTTCGGTGGTCCTCTTTCAAATTTGTTCAAAGAATAAAATTCCATTGAGAACTTTGGTTGCTGCGGCATCAGAAAGGGGACAAAATGTCCAAACTTTAAAAATCTTCTCCTCCGAATCTGCCTGTCAGATTCAAATATAATTTGGTAGAAATGTTCCTTGGGTGACCCTCTATGAAAATTGTTCAAGCCATACTGATTAATCGAAAAACATGGCAGTCAGGCGGCATCAGAAAAGGGGCAAAATGACAAAATTTGAAAATTCCATTTTTATGAAAGTGTTTGTCTGATTTTAAGAAAATATAAAACGAATTTTACTTTAATGATCCTCTATTTAATTTGTTAAAGCCGTTTTGATTGGTTACACAATCATAGCAACCAGGCGTCATCACAAAAGGGGTAAATTGAACTTTTAGCTACAAATGACAACCAACACCTGCCATTCCAATTGACCAATTACTACAAAACATCACAGGAATGATCCTTTTGTGGTCCTCTTTCAAAATTGTTCAAAGATTAAAATTCAAATGAGAACTTTGGTTGCTGCGGCATCAGAAAGGTGACAAAATGTCCAAACTTTAAAAATCTTCTCCTCCGAATCTGCCTGTCAGATTCAAATATAATTTGGTAGAAATGTTCCTTGGGTGACCCTCTATAAAAATTGTTCAAGCCATACTGATTGGTCGAAAAACATGGCAATCAGGCGGCATCAGAAAAGGGGCAAAATGACAAAATTTGAAAATTCCATTTTTATGAAAGTGTTTGTCTTATTTTAAGAAAATATAATACGAATCTTACTGTAATGATCCTCTATTTAATTTGTTTAAGCCGTTTTGATTGGTTACGCAATCATATCAACCAGGTGTCATCACAAAAAGGGTAAATTGAACTTTTAGCTACAAGTGACATCCAACTCCTACCATTCCAATAGACCAATTTCCACAAAACATCACAAGAATGTTCCTTTGGTGGTCCTCTTTCAAAATTGTTCAAAGATTTAAATTCCATTGAGAACTTTGGATGCTGCGGCATCAGAGAGTGAGAAAAAATACCCAAATTTTAAAATCCTTTTCCTCCATAATCTACTTGTGCGATTGCAAGATAATTCGGTAGAAATGTTTCTTTAGTGACCCTCTAAATAAACTGTTGAAGCCATATTGATTTGGTTGAAAAACAGCGCAGCAAGGCGGCATCAGGAAAGGTGCAAAATGACAAAAACTTTATAATTCCATTCTTATTAAAGTTCTTGTTAGATTTCAAGATATAAATGGCCTTTACTGATAAGCTGTTTCTTGAGAAGTGTCCACTCCTTTCAGTTTCATTTGCACTCCCTGATAAAATTTTCCAGATATTTGCAGTTAAATATTTGCTACTAATTTACTATCAATTAGGTGATCGATTTAGGGCCATCTTGGCCCTCTTGTTTGGTTATCCATTCAATTATACAGATTTTCCATTTTTTAACAAAATACGTTCAAAGTCGTCTGCTGCAGAAACCCATAATAACACTGAAACTGCTCTTCTTTTCTTTTGTGGTCAGGATCTGTCATCAAAGTGAAAAAATAGGTCACAATTCATGATCAAGTTATTCCCAAGTTTTTGTGGCAATTGGTTTGACAATCGCCCACAATGCTTACAGAAACAACAACAACGAAAGATATTTACATAGTCTGTTTTGAACAATCGGTTGATATTTTTTTTCCTTACTGCAAACTAATTTACTCACATCTGTTATAGTTCCATCATTGATGCAGAGACGTGATTAATAGTAATTATGTCAGTGCTACTTTGGTACCGGATTGTTACTAATATTTGAGTTTTATCGAGACATAAAAATATCTACATAGAGTTAAAATATGTAAATATTATCTTCGTCATGATTGGGCAGATAATTAATATCATTGCGCGTTCTATCTGCCTTGCAAATAACTCTGATGATACTCAAATCTGGAAATTCCAAAAGGTTCTATAAATAGCTCGCGAGACTGGTTATCTCAATATTATAAACGCTTTATTGTGTAGTTGTTTAAATATATGAAAGCGTCTAGATGATAAGTTTGAACAGTTTGGCAAATAGTGAAATTGTGCATTTTGAGCATGTTTTGTGTTTGTTTTTGCACTCACATTATTCGAAGCGGTTTAACAACCTCAGAGACATATAAATACACTGTGTTTATATGTCTCTGACAACCCTCAATCATGCAATGTTTAGGGACTAAATTGGACAGACCTGTTTAATATCGGACATCATTGAAACAAACACCAAACTAATGGATACTGTTTTCTCCCCTTTCTTGATAATTTAGTCATTTCTAAAGTGTAAAAAATATTTTATCTTAATAATATTATGTCCTAGCGACCTGGTGATGAACATGTGATTACCCGAACAATTTAGATTACAAATAGCCATTCTAATGAGCTAAAACGGTAGTCTATCGAATACCAACTAGATTTTTCATAACTTTGGAATGGCCTAATTTTGAACACATCATGACCAATTTCACAACGTAACTAAAAAATCACCAAGACAATTAACATTCTGGCAAACTAACATTATTCTACTGTCCCAAGATGCAGGGTTGATACATTCTCAAATTTACCCGCACCGGAGGCATCGCAAGCCCTACACCGATATACTACTTGTTACTTTGCAGGATTTTCCATACGATCGCTACTACACTCACTGTGCCATTGGCGCTTTGATTTTCAAAGGCGTCAAATGCAGACTTGCTCTATGTGGGAAACTGAAAATGAAATGATGTTGAAAATGGAGTATCCCAATACAATTGGAACTGCTCTTCCATTTTTCTGGTCAGAATCTGATGTATAATCAATTTGAAAAAAAGAGTCATAAGAAATATTACATCAGGTTATAGGTTAAACCTTAACAGAATTCTTTAGTCAATTTTCAACTCTAAGTAGTTGGTCCGACATAGAAATTATAATTCCACAAAAGTAATTTCTATACTTCTGTGTTATTGCACTGAATGTCTGCATTTATCATTAACCTCAAGGCATTGACCTCTGGTATAATTGCTAAACCTATTAACTTTTGACAAGATAATGTGGGGCACTTCACATGAAAACAAACCTTAGGATAAGTGGCAATTATGGTGAAAGTGCATTATTGTATGTTGACTTTGATTTGGTCATATTTCGCTTTGGTGGTGTAGTGGTAAAGTGTCCGCCACTGTGCCAGAGGTCGCAGTTTCGATCCCCAGCCAGGTCAATAGTAACTGAAGACTTTCACCCTTTTCCTCATATAGATGCTTTCTGACGCCTCTGCAGCAGACGGCTTTTTGAAAACATAGCACTTGACAAAAGAAGAAATTGCTCAAAACAAGCAATTTATCCTTTTGCCACAATGTTTTCCACTTTTGGTCATAGGTTATCCATTCAATTATAGAGATTTTCTATCTTTTGACAAAACATGGTCAAAGTTGTCTGCTGCAGAATTGTCGTATGACGGAAAGGGTTAAAAATGGTCGTAATGGTGTTTCCTCCTTGGGACTCAGGATTTTTGGGTAATTAAGCGTTATGACTGACTTGCTCAGGTGTCAGGCTAAATGGTACAGAAGAACTGGTAACTTAACCAAGGAAATGCAGTGATGTAAATGAACAATTGTTTAACACCAAATAAACAAATTAACCCTTTCGAAACCTCATACAACAATTCTGCAGCAGACGACTTTGAAAATGAATACTTCTGTTTGCTTCTCAAGAAAAAGAGTTAATTTGATCATTACCGATTTTCAGAGCCTTCCAGGTTGTCCATTTCATTATCCCACCCCTTCCTTACAGAGTTGAAAATATTGTGGCAAAAAGAGAACTCGCTCATTATGAGCAATTTCTCCTTTCATCACAATGTTTACAAAAGTCATCTGCTGCAGAGGCATCAGAAAGTGCCTGTATATTGGAAAGGGTTAAAATTGCATTGAGATTATATGACTTTACAAGCTGACCCTAACTTACATAATTATATGATAAATATTGGAGGATTATTAACCCTTTCCCACATACATTTAATCTGCAGCAGACGACTTTGAAAACATACCCGAAATTATTTGGAAACAACCTTTAAATGAAAGTACAATAATTGAATAGAGTTGAAAATATGGTGACAAAACTTTTGAGCAATTTCTTCTTTTGTCGCCATGTTTTCAAAAAGCCTTCTGCTGCAGAGGTGTCAGAAAGCGTCTATATGAGGGAAAGGGATAAAAATTAAGCCTCTTACTATTTTGCATTGTCTCTTACATACATTGTCATATATAATCTGAAGTTCCTTTATAATATCATATGTTCATGATAATAAGGTGTTTATTGAATAGGCTAGCTAATAACTTCTTGTTGGTGCATGGAATTGTCTGTCCCCGACCATGTCAATACTAAAGACTTTAGCACTCAGGATTGTTGGGTTAGCTTTACGACTGACTCGATCACTCAGGTGTCGAAATAAATGGGCCCTAAAGTTAATTAATACTGGTAGCTTTAATTTCCCAGGAAATGTTGTGATGTAATTGAAATATTGTTGAAAGTGGCGTAAAACACCTTGCAAACCAACAGAATTGCCTGACTAAGCCATTCTTGTAGTGTGTGCTATAGCATTAACCCTTTCCCTCATACGACAATTCTATATAATTGAATGGATAACCTAAAACATTGTGGCAAAAGGAGAAATTGCTCGTTTTGAGCAATTTCTTCTTTTGTCACTATGTTTTCAAAAAGCTGTCTGCTGCAGAGGCATCAGAAAGCGTCTATAGGAGGGAAAGGGTTAAAGGGACCTATTGGTGGTTTCCTTTCAAAAGTTGTTGTTATTGACAAATGTATGACAAATTTGATAACTTTATCTTTAACCCTTTCATTATGAAGCATCAGCAACAGACGACATCTACAAACACTCAGGTTAAAGGATAATTAGCAATTTCTTTATTCACCACAATGTTTTCAACTCCATATCCAGTAATTACGCTTTCATTTATAGAGATGTTTCATATTTTTACCTTGAGGTTTTCTAAGTCATCTGCTTCATATTTTATGGGAAAGGATTTATCTAACGATTTTCAGAACATGCTGCAATTGTTTGCAAGTTCATGTTGACAGGAGGAAACTCCTCCCTCCCCCTCTTCCTCAGTAAAAGAAAGTGTACCTCTTCTTGATAGTGCAGTCCTGATACATGTAACAATGTATTTTAGTTTCTTTGCTAAATCCATGCATAACTCTTTTTCAAATGCCTATACAATGCATCAGCTGGTCTTTTGGGCACCTTGTGGCTGTGTTATTCTTATGTGTATCAGATACCCACAACGATTATTATGAAAATGAAGGGTGAAACTAATTTGTCAACAAGACAGGTCATTCAGTGATAAAATTATTGACGTATACATTGTTTGAGAATATTTTCTCCTTTATGAAGAAAAACTGTCCACCTTTCAGTTAGTTTATTAACTATTTCTTAATGATTATATACGATAACTTGTAATGCCTCCACAACAGATGAATTTTGAAACACAAGAAAGAAGAAACTACTCAAAACGAGCATAATTCTCCTGTTCACGCACTCTATGCTTTCAACTTTGTATCTAATTTTTGACATGCTATATCTTTTTTCAGAAATTTATTTTTCAAAACAAAAAGATACTAAATATCTCATATCAGGGGAACTGTTAACCCTAATACGTTCATTTTTAGGCTTCTGCAGCAGACTGCTTTTGAAAACATTGTGACAAAAGGGGGAATTGCTCATGATGAGCAATTTCCCCTTTTGCCACAATGTTTACAACATAATTCATAGTGTTCTATAGTTTTGACTCATTCAAAATTATCAGCTTCAGAGCAGATGGCTATTTGAAAACATAGTGACAAAAGAAGAAATTGCACAAAACGTGCAATTTCTCCTTTTTCCACAATGTTTTCCACTTTTAGTCATAGGTTATCCATTCAATTATAGAGATTTTCTACTTTTTTACAAAATATGTTCAAAGTCGTCTGCTGCAGAATTGTCGTATGAGGGAAAGGGTTAACATTCCATAATCCTTGTCCTTCTGAAATTGCTCAAATTAACAAAATTTCTGAAGTATTTTTGTCTTTGTGTATATTATGAAAGTTAATTTGTGCAGCTTGTGAAACCTTTCCCCGATAAAGCATTTCATAACATTCCACTTAAAATGCTTACCTGTTCAAATAGTGGCCTGTTGGGTTTTAAAACATGTAAGACTGTCAATCCAGAGGTCCGGGTTCTGGATTTATTTTTCTGAGGTGCATTTAACGAATGTCTCCCACTCAACTAGAGGTCAAATACTGGTCCTTTCCAGGAAAAAGGTGCCTTAATTATGTGTACAATGGTGCTCATAATACACTGAGTAAGTTAAAGAACCAAGGGGTCTTTCCCGGAAAGAGCTAGGGTATCTGAAAGAGCTAGGGGAAAGAGCTAGGGTATCGCACCAGGACTCCCTTGTATCTAGCTCTGTCTCTTGAATTTATCTGCACCTGTCAGAATCTCTTTGAACATGATATAGTTAAATTACAACTGTACACTATCAAAATTAAGGGCCTGTATAGAAGCTAAAAAGCTTATGCTCGATTAGTGCAATTGGTCTCTCTCTATAAAAAAATAATATATATATGAGCCATAATATGGTGTCCGGATTTTGAGTTACATCACAAACACTGTGGTGTCCTCTTTTGTAATATTTGACTTTTGTCAAATTAAATGCTATATATGTTTAGAACAATATCTAAAGCTGTTAAATTCTAAATGACAAAATAGATTTTATCTTTAAATAAAGAGAAATGTGGGTTTTAAATTGTATTGTTAGTAACACAGGACACCATGTAATAAATCAATTTTATGAAGAGTTTGCCTAGTTAATTTTTTTTAGATCTAATTTACATTTTCACCATCTTTATTTGGAATTATTTCAATAAATAAATGGTTTATTTAGTGAAACAATTAATAGAATACAACTAGATAAAGAATGGTGTAACAGGACACAACATGATGTAACAGGACACAAACTGGTGTGTAACAGGACACAAAATGATGTAACTGGACACTAATTCAATTGTATTGTTAGTAACACAGGACACCATTGTAATAAATCAATTTTATGAAGAGTATGCCTAGTTAATTTTTTTTAGATCTAATTTACATTTTCACCATCTTTATTTGGAATTATTTCAATAAATAAATGGTTTATTTAGTGAAATAATTAATAGTATACAACTAGATAAAGAATGGTGTAACAGGACACAAAATGATGTAACAGGACACAAACTGGTGTGTAACAGGACACAAAATGATGTAACTGGACACCAATTGTGCACTTCATATAAGTGTGTAATATAATAGCATAAACATTTTCAGTATAAATAATTCTCCAGTTAAATTAAAATATACTTATCATGCAAATATGTATTTATTATGTAAGCACAATGCTTATGGAGGTAGAATATGCTTTCCAGGACAGTCAACGTTACAAGGCAAAAGAGACAAAATTCGCGATTTTTTTCCCCCAGTCAAAAATAATAACAAGTTCTTCGTAGTGAATTAAATAGGTTTGCAAACATCTCTGGACAATTTAAATAACGAAATAGGAAGTTACTACGCATTGCGATACATTATAAGCAACCATTGATGACCTCAATCGGCTTGGTGCCGGCGTAACAAAATTTCAGAAGTCTGACTGTCATTTTCGAGCCGCCATTTTAAAACTCTTGTCGTAAAACGTCTATAACTGTCGTAAATTGTTGCGATGTTTAATGTCGTAAATAGAACAGCCAAAATTTAGTTTCCTCCTAGGTGATTGACGAAGCATTTTTTAATTATAACAAAATAATAGGGCGTAACAAAAAAAGACACCATTTTGATAAACAATATTTTGACTCCCTGTCAAATAAAAGATATCTGTCCCAGAACAACATGTTTACGACATTAACAAAGAATGTAAGTGATCACGTGATTTGTATGCAATGAAAATATGGTTATCGGTCCAGGTTTCGAGTTTTGATGCTATTTAGACGTGATGTAACTGGGTGGACACATTCGTTACGCCGATGTCCAGGATTTTATATTCAAATCAAAATCGTATTTACGTCGCTCTATTAAATCTTAAAGTTATATTTACAAGTAATTTTTTAAATTATTATTTCACATATATTAGTTTCCAAACTTTAAATATAAAGAAAAACAGTTTGTTTTGGTTTTCAAAAAGTCCTCCCATGCCTTTGTCGGGAAGGACACGGCGAAAATGCTCAAGAAAAGTATTAATTAAAGGAGTTTATCAGTTCTTTCAGAAATCAATAGCATATTATTTAATAGATTTACCGTAGTAGTTTCTAACAGTTTGTGACATGCTGATAAACTATAAAACACATAGTTCTTCAAATAAAGGAGAATAAATAATGACTCTGTGATGTAACACAAAATCCCGGACACCATATTATGGCTCATATATATTATATTACATACAAGAAACTAATAATATAAAGGACATTATCTAAAGGTCTGCAGGAAACATATTTCGTAAATTTTTTTACAAGGAATGTAGAAATGGCTATACATAAAAGACGTGATGCATCCTTTTTCCTAAAAAGTTTCTAGTTAATCCCAGAATTACATTTTCATTTGTTTTGTTTTATTTCGTTCAGCAAGATACATTAAGAGATCTTAAAAATTAGCATTTCAGGTAGGGGTACAAACAAAAAACGTTAATTTGATTGAGTATTGTAATGACAGATGATGTGACCTAATGATCAAAAAGACAGTATCAGTTCTATAGATCAATTGCAGTCATACCATGCCAAAAGGATGCTTTATTATAACATAGCAGACGCATTTAGAAGACTTTTGGAAACATTATGGCAAAAGGAAAAATCAGGCCATGAGCAGTTTTGCCTTTTGCCAAAAGGTTTTCAAAGTTGACTGCTGCAAATTGTTGTATACATGTGAGAAAGGGCTAAAATTGTTGCGTCATTGCAGTTTGGCTATTATAAGTATCCTTACAAACACAATCATCATGCCAGACTGCCTATAAACAAATCTCCAGTTTGAATATTAGCTGCTTATTGGTCATTAACCCTTTCCCTCATATAGACGCTTTCTGACGCCTCTGCAGCATAAGGCTTTTTGAAAACATAGTGACAAAAGAAGAAATTGCACAAAACGTGCAATTTCTCCTTTTGCCACAATGTTTTCCACTTTTTGTCATAGGTTATCCATTCAATTATGGAGATTTTCTACTTTTTGACAAAATATGTTCAAAGTCGTCTGCTGCAGAATTGTTGTATGAGGGAAAGGGTTAAACCCTGATCATTCATCCATCTTTCTAATGGTCACGTTCCTATAAAGGGGACTGCATCCGTGGTAGAGCTGCATCCACCTCGAGTGTAAGAGGTCACAGGTTCGATTCCCCTGGCGGGTCATACCAACAACTTTAAAAATGGTAGTTATGGCTGCCCTCCTTGGCACTCAGTGTTGCGGGATTTACGACTGACTGACTGGTGTCAGGATAAATGAACCAGTAGTACTGCATGGTAACTGAAACGCTGTGTTATAACTGAACAAATTGTTGAAAGCGGCATACACCAAACAATCTAATAACGATAATGCTTTACAGTTAGAAGAGACTTAGAACGAGTTAATTAGATAAGAGCTAGGTCAATGTGGACCATTTGTGTGTGCCATCATTGGTCTTTTTTATCTGTTTTACAATCTTAACCCTTTCCCACATACAACAAATCTGCTGCAGAAGACTTTGAACACATCTAGGCAAAACCACAGAACATCTCTATTTGTGAAGGTTTGATTACTGTAAAAAGTTAAAAACATTGTGGCAAAAGGAGAAATTGATCATTATGAGCAATTTCTCCTTTTGTCATAATGTTGTCAAAAGTCTTCTGCTTCTGAGGTGTGAGAAAGCGTGTGTATATGGGAAAGGGTTAACTATGTCAATGTAATAAATACACCCTCTCTGTACACTGAAGTTGAGGAGACTATAGATATAATTGGGTTTGCAATTCTGAAGCTTGGTTATTTCTTCACTCAGGGGAGTAAACTGGTCTTTATCCACCCACAATCTCTCTTATTACTCAACCAAACCTATGTTTTGGGTACTCTAAAGAATCGTCTCACTGACAGTCTTTGTGAAAACAGTCAGTCCTGACTCAAAAAATTCCTTTGGACTGACAAGTTTTCATGCAACAGTTGGTTGAACAAAGAAGGAAAATGATGAAGATGAACTATTCCGTGATGTCTGCACTGAGAGGATTCTTTTGAAATCCCACAAAATAGGTGTTGGAAGTCAAGTAAGGATTTTAGAACATGCAAAATGTCCCTTATCTAGAGCTCTGTTCAAAAAGATCACCAAACCCCATGTAGTTTATCAGTTCAGTATAGTTATACATGTTTTTATAATACAAGGTTGACTCCAAGAAATACCTAAACCTTTTCCCTCACAAATAGACGCACTTTGACGCATCCGCAGCAACAAAATATATTTTTTTTGTAATTATAATGATTGAAAAGAGTTGAAAACACTGTGGCAAAGGGATTAACTGCTGTTTTCAATTATTATAATATACGTCTTTCATTTACAGACTTCCAAGTTTCCCTTTTTTTGCCTAAATGTTTTCAAAGTCGAACTTTTCTGATGCACATTTGTTGTTTAGGGTTAGGTTTTGAAAATATGTTTATGTTTTCAAATTCATTGTGAGGAAGTAATTTGAATACAGCCTTCATTTTGACACATCTAAAACAGAGCTAGGACCTTTGAAAACATTGTAAAAAAGAGAAAAGTTCAAGATGGCAATGATTTATCCAAGGCCGCTCAGTTCAGACAAACACTGCAATCAAACATGTAAAGAGATAGTAGCCTTGGCAATATTTAATTAGAAGAAGCCTACAAATCTGCTTAACCCTTTTCCACTTGTAGAGACATAATGATGCATTTGCAGCAGACGTCTTTTTGAAAATATTGTGACAAAAGGTGAAATTGGTCAAAACTAGCAATTTTTCCTTTTGCTACAATGTTTACAACTCTTTTCAATAATGATATGTTAACAAATATGAAGCAGAGATCTGAACACATCCAAGCCAAACATGGAGAATATCTGTAATGAATGTGTTTGATTATTGAATTGAGGTGAAAACATTGTACCAAAGAGAGAAATTGCTTATTATGAGCAATTTCTCCTTTTGCCACAATGTTTTCATGAATTGTCTGTTGCCGATTTGTGTATCACAAGGAGAACTATTAAAGCCTTGAATTACAATCACATTAAACTGTTATCTTGGCCGATTATATGCTTTTTTTTTTTTGGTGGTAGGTTTTTTAGGTCACTAAGGGAAGCAACTCATGTCAAATTTAAATATCATGTCTTTGTATTGCATGTGTTTTCTCCCTTTATAAGAATGTAAACACAGATCTGTTTATTTAATTATAGATAAACTTGGGGAATCATGAGTCCAGAGATATACCTTTTGCTGTATTTTAATAGACTTATATTGCAGTCAATAGTTGATGCACAAAGTTGTTGGTTAGTTTGTTCCCTTATATACAAACTAAAAGTATCTTCAGATCGATGTACTTTTTGATAGTGACAGTGTTATACATTTAGTGTTAACCCTTTCAATGCCAATTTTTTTAAAAAAGACTTGTCCAGCTTTGCATTGGACAAATTTTATAGCGAATTCTAGGACTATCAAGATGAGAATTGAGTTGAGTGCCAACAGTATAGAGCTTTGTCAGATGGTATGATGATGTGCCTTGATGGCCTTGCTCTATTCTGGTGGCACACAATCATGCTTACCAACCTTTTCTCATTCTCAAGGGGGAGTTTCATGATCTCAAAGTGGGAGATTGGGGTTTGAAGGGGGAGATTTTCAGTGCGATGAATTTAACAGTAAACATTTTCACGATAGAACGGAATTTAGATAACTATGTAGGAGACAATACTTTCAATATTTATAGGAAAAGAATAAAATAGACTCATTTTGAGAATGTTTACTTAGATTTAACAGAATATTTTCAACTGTATGTTAGCATTTAAATATTATTTTGGCATGTTTTCAAATTCATGCATTGATGTTAAAAAAATCTTTTAATTGTGGTTATCTAGAAAATCAAGCAAGTTGTCTGTTGTGCCAATGACTTTCATATTGCATCCAAGAAAGAAAAATCTTAACCACATTTAAATTAGACCTACTTTTGAATGAAATAATGAGTACCAATGGAATCTTTGTTTAAAGTCTAATGACACAGGGAGAAATCATTTAGTAAATTAATGACAGACACACATTGTTTTGAACTAGTTGAAAGAAAGGGCCTTTAATCGCAGTGACAATTTGTTTAGAAGTGGATGTTACAAAATGGTTGTATTAATTTTCAGTACATTCATATAATGTTCATTTTTTTTAAATTTCGAAATCGTGAGTTTTTACCTCACGATCGTGGGGGTGGGGTTACCCTATTCAAATTGTGAGACTCGCGATTGAATCTGGAGGGTTGGTAAGCATGCACACATGCTTTACAAAATTGGTTTCAGCAGTCAAAGGGTTAAATTATTGACTGTTGCCTTTAATCTTTTGTCACGAATGTGCTAGCCGGCTAACCTTGCTCTGTACTGGTGGTACAGGCTTCACAAAATTAATATTGTTATAATGGGCGTACTTATTTTATATCGATTTCAAAACAAGCCTTCAGTTTATATAAATGATGCGCAATGTCCGCTTCCTTGAGACTTAACCATGTAGTGCTGTCACTGTTTGTGGGGATGAATCCACTCATCACAAGACTTGTCTTCTGTTAGCCCACTAATGTTACAATGAAAAGTTAAGGGAGACGCGTCGCAAGGTGACTACAATACACCAGGAAGTTGAAGATATCAAATTTGAATTGACGCTTAAAAAACATAAATAACATTCTCATTTTTGTCTCATTTTATTTAGTGATTTTTCGATGAATAATTAAATCTTGACAAATGGAAGGCTAAGGCTTATTAGAAAAAAATTATTCATCGTTTGGTCAATTAATCTTAATGATATTTTTTAAGTTTTAACGAGGCAGTTTTCATTATTAAGTATAAAATCAAATTCAAATCATGAACTCCACTGCATGCACAATAATGAGTATCCGTGGCATTAATACTGCGTTTTAGTTTACTTTTATTGCATTGACAGTTCAAACCTTTAAGTTAAGTTATAAATCACTTTCCTACATAAAGACACATTTTGATACCTTTGCAGCAGACAATTTTTTGAAATATTGTGGCAGAAGGAGAAATGTTTTCAACCCTAATCAATTATTATACTTTTATTTATACACATATTTTCAATATTTTAGCCAAGCTGGTTTCAACATAGTCTGCTGCAAATTTGTAGTTTGCGGGAAAGGGTACTAATCACTTTCATGCTTATGGGAAATCATCTGCTGTTAATGCTTCAACAAAAAGTCTGCATTTGAAAAGATTTAAAGATTCTTAGCAGAAAATAAATTACTTCAAACAGATTTAATAGTAAATATCAATTTTTTGTTGGAGAAAAATTATAGAATGTTTATGGAAAAGAACTCTTACAATTACACCAGTAGTAAAATCTACAGTTATCTTTCTTTGTAAATAACATGTGCAGTCTAAAGAAAGTACAATGTATAGACAAGAACTCTTACAATGACATTGGCACTCAAAACTAGAGTTATCTCCCTTGGTAAAAGACACACATACTCGGGCTAGTCCATTACACCTGTCTATCTTTGTGATCTGGTGATAGAACTGTCACTTGAGCTGTTTGTCAATTTCTTTGGTCACCCTTAAGGGTATTAATTATCAGCCTAATGCTAAATGATTGTAAAAAATTCTTCAGTATAGTTGTGGTTACATCTATTTGGTATTAAACCATCAAAAGATTGTAGACAAATTATTAGCTGGATAGTTGATATCTGTCAAAAACCAATTACAATACATGTATTACAAATATATTTATATTCCTGAGTTCATTAACCCTTATTAGCTGATGGGCCTTTTTTGCTTCTTGTAATCGCTTATTGACATATTAGCAGGCAACACATATGTTTCTATTAATACCCATGTTACAAAAAAAAATATTAACTAAAAAATTTGCAATTTCTTCTATTTCCAACAATGTGTTACGAAATTTGTTTGCTGTTGACTTGTCACAATTATAAGGCTTAAAGTTAATTCTATGCCACTTCTGCCACAAATAGTTTCCTGTCTGTTCAATAATAGTACCTAGCCAATGCATTTAAAGAAATTTTCAAAGTGGACGTTCTGCTGCAGATTTGTTGTATGTGAGAAAGGGATACAGAATATGAAATACATCCTTTATGTAGAAGTTCTGAGTTATCATTATAGGATTGTGTCTCAGTGATGAAGCAGTGAGAGTGTCCACCTTGGTAGCAGTAGACCAGGGTTCGATCCCCAGTTGGTCATATCAAAGACTTTAAGAGTGGTAGTAATGGCTAACCTCCTTCACGCTTAGAGTGGTGGGGATAGCATTACGACTGATGCATTGATGTTAGAATCAATATTATCTGTAGTAGACTGGTAATTTACCGAGGAAATGATGTGATATAACCCTTTCCCTCATATGGACGCTTTCTGACGCCTCTGCAGCAGATGGCTTTTTGAAAACATGGTCGGCAAAAGACACAATCATTGTAGGCCTTCCGACAACACTCTTTTTTACCATACAGACACAATCATTGTAGGCCTTTCGACAACACTCTTTTTCACCATACAGACACAATCATTGTAGGCCTTCCGACAACACTCTTTTTTACCATACAGACACAATCATTGTAGGCCTTTCGACAACACTCTTTTTCACCATACAGACACAATCATTGTAGGCCTTTCGACAACTGCACTCTTTTTCATCTGAGAGACACAATCATTGTAGGCCTTCTAACAACACTCTTTTTCACCATACAGACACAATCATTGTAGGCCTTTCGACAACTGCACTCTTTTTCATCTGAGAGACACAATCATTGTAGGCCTTCTAACAACACTCTTTTTCACCATGTCAGACACAATCATTGTAGGCCTTTCGACAACTGCACTCTTTTTCATCTGAGAGACGCAATCATTGTAGGCCTTCCGACAACACTCTTTTTCACCATACAGACACAATCATTGTAGGCCTTTCGACAACTGCACTCTTTTTCATCTGAGAGACACAATCATTGTAGGCCTTCCAACAGTTACACTCTTTTTCACCATACAGACACAATCATTGTAGGCCTTTCGACAACTGCACTCTTTTTCATCTGAGAGACACAATCATTGTAGGCCTAATCCGACAACACTCTTTTTCATCTGACAGAGCTCATGAATGTGTTAATAGAATAAAATGGTATTTATTTGTAGAACCAATTTTGAAAGGACTGCAGCCATTTGTATAGGTGAGAATGGTGACTGTGTATAGTAGATAATTCAATAAGATAAACTTGATCTGGGTTTAAGATAGAGTAAAAAATAATCTATCCTTTATCAGAATAAATAAATATTTTTTTTTAACACTGCTTACAAGATAAAATACTTCAACCCTTTCCCACATGTATACAACAAATCTGCAGCAGACAACTTTGAAAACATCTAGGTTACAATATTGAATATCTCTTTAAATATACGTTTGATTGATTGGGGTTTAATGCCGTTTTCAACAATTTCTCAGTTATATCATGGCAGCCAGTTCACCAGTACTCCACACAACAATCTTCCCAAGCAACTGGCTGCTTTTCCACATAGTCTTAGACCATTGGTGGAAGATGAATGACGCATGTCGCATTGACTTTTGTCAATCCTCGGAAAGAAAGTTGGCCGAGCCGGGATTCAAACTCAAAACCCCTGGATTGACAGCCCGTGTCACTACCGACTGAGCTACCGCGGTATAATTATTTAATAGAGGTGTAAACATTGTGGCAAAAGGAGAAATTGATCACTGATTGAAAATTCTGTTTAAAACTGTTAAACCCCAGAAATAATTAAAGTGAGAATGGACTTAAAGCTATATTTGGAATGAAAGACTTTATAAATAACTTCTAATTTGTTAAGACCTGATCAAATATTTCACAATATATATAAATATAATACTTGAAAATTTTTCGAGTTATTGTTAAAAGAAAGAAAATAGTACTATTGGTTTCAAGGTTATTTCTTGTACAGATAAGTTTCATAAAAGACCTTGTGAAAAGAATTTATTTGTATTTGAGATATTCATTGAAAAATCAAACTATTTATCTGTCAATTATTTACTGATAGTAAAATACCTGTAACTTAATCCTTTCTGTTATAACTCTTTCAACACCAATGGCAATATTGAGGTTTTTGCCAATAATAAAGATTCAGGTGAATCAGCAGAAATCAGCATTATTTGCCTTTTAGTTATTAAAATATTATGAAAATTGAGTTGCCTGAATTAGAACATGTATATATAAATGAGTATACTTTACGGAATTCAGCACTGAAAGAGTTTAACCCTGTTTTTCACTGTATAGCAGATATTAATGAGAAATAAAAGAACATTCTGGAAAGTTGTGAAATTATCTTTCTGTATGAAACATGGATTGTTTTAATGCTGCGTTTACACTAGGCCACGATGTCTACGATCTCCATAATTTGAGAGAATCGTGATGAGCGTGGGGGCTCGTGGGGTTGCGCATTGTAGTGATCGTGAGGGAACGAGGTGGAATCGTAAGGATCGTGACAAAATTTTTGGCTGTCAAAAGTTTTGCCACTATTATGCAGATTTGACGCCAAAACTTGAGAGAGTGTTATAGAACATGGGAATCGTAGTAGAGCATAGTAGACCTTTACAGACCTTAACCGAGTGTAACACAACTTGATGCGCCATCATAGGGAATCGTGATGAACTTGGAAACACGATTCCTTCAAGGTTCACTACGATGCCACCACGCTTCTATAATCACGCTCGATCACTCTCTACTACGATTCGTCAAGATACATTGACTCTGTAGAAACTCATTTAACCAAAATACTGATAAGCAGAGATCCATATGTAACCCTGTCCTAATATGTCAAATAATCAAAACAATAATATTTAAAAACTTTGAATTATGATTATTTTTACAACGCTATCAAAATTTGATATATAGAAAAGGAGCAATTAACAATAATATGTACTCCCTTTTCCATTATGTTTTAAAAAGAAGCCTATTAAGTCATTATTATGATGGAAATGGTTAATTTGTTTGCAGTCAATAAAGTCCTATATATATAGTCAAAGCTTGTTCTATGATGTTTTCTTTTTATTGTGTGAATTCTTTTTACGAAATTTAATACATGTCTTTTATGAATGTAGAAAATGAAGTAGGTTCGACAGATAAGAAAAGTAAACCCTTCCTATAAAACAGACTGCCTTGGTGATGAAGAGGTAGAGCGTCCCCCTCCAGTGTGGGAGGTCGCAGGTTCGATCCCCCAACGGGTCATACCAAATACTTTAAAAATGGTAGTAAAGGCTGCCCTCCTTGGCGCTCAGGGTTTCGGGGTTAACATTAAGACTAAACTAGTTGCTGTCAGGATAAATGAACCGAAAGTACTGGTAACTTACCCAGGAAACGCCATGATATAACTTTCTTTTGAAAGCGGCGTAAAACTCCAAACAATCAATTCTATAAAACAGGCTCTAATATAATACATCTAGCTAGCTGCAGCAGACATATTCTAGCCCTTTCGCACACGAAGATCAAGAAGATGCAGCAGATCGAGAAGTCATCATGGATCAATCTTTTACGAAATTTTAAAATTGTAGAATATTATATATGATTCACTACTCATATTTAGAACATGACATTTCTCCTCTTGTTTGAAATAAAGAATCTATTTTCTTCCCTCAATTTATTAAACAAGCTATCCCTTTCTTACATGCACTGGTCTACACACTTTAAAGTTTCAGAAATTTCTCATTTTGCTACAATGTTTTCAACTCTCTTCAACAAGTATACTTTCATTTTTAGAGTTTCCATATTTTTGCCAAGATGTTTTCAAAGACATCTGCAGCAGATGTGTTGTATGTGGGAAAGGGTTAAACACTGAGAACAATTTTGAAAAGATAAATTGGTTATGCTTACCGTAGTGTAAAAAACTTGTTAAAAATTTGTGATGAAATATTAGGAAAGATAAATTAACCTTCTCCCTTGTTGAAAATGTAACAGTCAATTTCTGTTTCACTGACTGTCTTAAAGCATTAACCCTTCCCCTCATACGACAATTCTGCAGATAGTGTGGCAAAAGGAGAAATTGCTTGTTTTGAGCAATTTCTTCTTTTGTCACTATGTTTTCAAAAATCTGTCTGCTGCAGAGGCGTCAGAAAGCGTCTGTTTGAGGGAAAGGAGGGAAAGGAAATTAAATCGTTAATGTTACAGTTGAAGCATCAGACTAAGTACGGAAAGAATGCAAAATTTTGGTGATGTCAAAGAATATATGATTTTTAGGCAAATCAAATGACAGAATATATGACTTTAAGGCAGATCAAATGACAGAATATTTGATTTTTAGGCAGATCAAATGACAGAATATATGATTTTTAGGCAGATCGAGAAGGAAACTTTGTAACATCTCAAATATTTATAAAATATGTTCAAAGTCGTCTGCTGCAGAATTGTTGTATGAGGCAAAGGGGTTAAAGCAGATTTGAGTAGACACTTTACATTATTTCAGGGTAAATGTTTAACCCTTTCCCACATACCACAAATCTGTAGCAGACGACGTTTTTGTCAAAAAATAGAAAATCTCTATAATAGAATCGTTTTGAGCAATTTCTTCTTTTGTCACTTATAATGTTTTCAACAATCCGTCTGCAAATCCGTCTGCTGCAGAGGCGTCAGAAAGCGTCTATATGAGGGAAAAGGTTTAATACAGATATGTTAATTTCAACACAATTTTATCTTTCTCTTCGTGTCAGTCTATATATCTTAATTCTTTCTCTGGCTGAGCTATTTAAAACAGTTGAGACATAATTTAGACACAGAATATAAATAGGCTTTCAATTCTTATCCACTGTGTACAACAAATTGATTTTTATTTCTGAAAAAAAGTAAAGAAATGACAGCCGTTTTAAAGTTTCATGATGCTGAAATCTGCTTTTATTTTGACTTGTCAATCATCAGGCATGAAGTTACTGTCTCATCCCTTTCCCACATGTGCATGAAATTACTTTAAATCAAAGCGCCGATGGCACAGTAGTGGCGATTGTGTAGAAAATCCTGCAAAGTAACAAGCAGTATCTCGGTGTACTGACAGGCCTTGTGATTTTCAATATATATATAGGCATATACGATAATGCTTGATCTCAAACTCAATTCGGCTACACTTTCAGCATTGATTGCTAATTGATGCTAGAACGTATAGAGACGTGTCTAACTTATACACTGCATGACAGGGCTCCGGAAATTTTGAAATCTGAATCGGTCCGTTGATTTTTTTTTTAACCCCCACCCCGTAAAAAAAAAAATGATAATGGAACTCTTTTAAAAAATATACAGTCAAACTTGCGATCAGCAGCCACCCAAGGGACATGATGAAACTGGCTGCTTAAGACAGGTGGCTGCTGATCACAAATTTCATGACTTTGTCGGATTTGTTCAAGTTTTGTCAGTTCACATAATATTACATGTAACTATTAGGAATAGTCATTGCATTACAAATAGTAAATTGTCTTTTTAAACTTGTATTTAAACATTGTTATGAAGATTTGTAGCTTTTTTCTATCAAATATTTCATTGTGCTATCTTTTCTTTAGTTTAAACCGACGTTTACAACTAACTTGACAATCAAATTTTTTTTTCTTCACTTTGAAATTCGCCGAATAACGTATCCGGAAAAAATAGCGTCCGAATCTTGAAAAAAAAATTACTCGATAATCTTTAGATTTAAAATGGAAATGGGAATATAAATTGACTTGGGGCTTCAAAGTGGACATTAACTTTCATTTTAACATATAAATGTACTGTCTTTCGGTCTAAAACGCTCATAAAATATATTTTTCAATTTATCAATTTTGCCCGACATTGTAAACAGAAAAGAAACCAAAATCGCAACTTCTTGTTGATGAATCATGCAACTATCATTCGGCACACGTCGGCTTTTTTCGGTACTCTAGATCTAACATGTAAACAGCTTACACGTATGGAAAAAAACGATAATGTGATTGTCACAGTATGCTTTATTAATTACCTTGTGAATCCAAGTCGTGTGTTGATTGACCGTTGAACACAGTAAGATTACAGTTAATCTCGACCAATTAGTGTGGCCGTTGGCCGTGTTTCAAACGGGACCGCTGATCAAGGCAGTTTATAGAGTATAATTGATTGGGAGGGATTTAAAGTGACCGTTTAACGCCAGTGACCGCTGATCGCATGTGACCGCTCACACAAGTTTGACTGTATACACAAATTTCATGTTTATTGCAGGTTACCTTGCATAGATGGTTGCATAGCAGTGTCATCGCTCGTGAATGTCAATGTAGACGTACTTTACAAATCATAATTTTCCCAAATTTGCAGACGAACATGTTTACATTGATCGATCGTACTTAAAATTGTTCGACCCGTACTTATAAGAAAATGATTGGTGGGCCACAGAAGATACATTTATTTTATCTGTACGGTTAACATTGTTTTGTCTACATAAAAAAAAAGTCCATCAGAGCGAGTGGGTTTTCAAGCAAGATACTTAAAATCAAATAAGACATTTTTCAAAATATTCGTTCATGTCCTTAATCATAATAATATTCTGCATTGCTTAATTAGCTTTTTCTCCCCATAAAAACAATCGTTTGGCGCAACAGGTGCTCATTTCTAGTAACGATGCCCATCGAATTAAGCATTCCAAATACCGAGCAGGACTGGTGCTCGTTTCTAGTAACGATGCCCATCAAAGCATCCCGAATATTAAGTGTCGGAAGTTGCGTATGAAGCCAACGGGTGCTCGTTTCCTAGTTACAGAGAATCCCTCGATATGTTAAAACAAAGGAGCATGAGTTCCTTCTTCGGTGGACATTGCAAATAAATTGTGTTGAGCCCTTTCACCAACGTATCGTAAGACAAATGGAATGAATTGAAGTTATATTTCTGTCTTATATTTTTAGTGACATATTTATTTTTACGAAACGATTCGTAAATATCTCTTTTTCCATGCCACTAGGTTACAAAGGTCACATGACCTATAGAAATTCCCAAACAGCCAATCAGATGCACAAAATCATTACCGCGCATGCATTCACTAGGATTTCCTTGGGTTATTACGTCATCCCAGAGACCTAAATAGAATATATATCTCTCTGATCATCAGCATTGATTATAACCGAGGTATTCCGATTGGCATTATCTATCAGTTTACACAATTGTCAAAGATAATTTGATCGATAATCCGGTGACTATCTCGAAGGTGTACAGACGACTCTGTTTACAAAGTGACCTGTAGCGGAGGTGTTATATATATAGTTAGCTTTATAGAAATTCCTGGACCGATTTTATATTAGTTTTAATTTATAAAAATTCCTGGACCGATTTAGTTACTTAGTTTTAAGATTGAAACCGGTCCGCCGAGTTCAAAATCGGTTTTGCGGAGCCCTGCTGCATGACATTGTGTCATTTAAACCTTTGTAAACCAGTCTTATCATCTAGACGTTTTCATATATCGCAATAACTACAAAATAAAGCATTTAATTATAATACTGAGATTTTAGAACAATCGATAGCAAGTCTCACAAGCTATTTATAGAACATTTTGGAATTTCCAGGCGCCTTATAGAACGTGCAATGATATTTATTATCTGCCCAAACATGAAGAAATATAATATTTACATATAATTTAACACTGTAGATATTTATAATAATCTCAATAAATCTCAAATATTAGTATCAATCCAGTACCAAAGTAGCACTGAGATGATTAAATATTAATCATGTCTTTGCATCACTGATGGAACTATATATTTGGCTGTTTAACAGATGTAGGTTAATTGGTTTGCAGTAAAGAATAAAAAGTCAACGGGCTGTTCAAAGCTGACTAACTAAATATGAAAAATATCCATAACTTAATTATTATATCTATAGAATAGAGTATTAAACATTCTGGCTAAAGGAGAAATGAGAAATTTCTACTGCAGAAATATATGTGGAAAAGGGTTAATATAGGATGAGGTAATAAAAACTGGTATACATATTAATGTTTCGTTGGTTGGATAATTCACTTAATTTACTATCCAAAATTTCATGAATGCTTCCCCTCTTCAGCAACGTTTTAAGCCTTCACACAGAGCAGACAATCATGACTTGTAGATATTGAGGGAAAAAATGAAATTCCTCATTTATAAATACCATTATCTCCTTTACCCATAATAATTTTGGATTTTGTATTGTAAAAAAATATAAATACGTCCAGTTTTCTATATACATGATTATGTGCTCCTCATTATGTTATTTAACCCTTTCCCATCTGCTGATCCATTTTGATGCATGCATGTGTAACAGCAGACAAATTTTGAAAAAACCTAATGATATAAGATCGAGTATTTGATCATAATGAGTTCGATACCCGGTTGCGGCGACATTCTTTCGGGCGATGTTTTCCATTGCCTCTCACCTCGGCTCTGATCTATGTGAGAAAGTAGTCAGTGGCTTCGAAAGAATGTTGTGTAAGTACTGGTGTGGGAAAGCCAGGAAAACATGGTAGGTGCACTGACCGCCGTGATATGACCAAAGCTGTTGAAAGCGGCGTTAAACTCCAAACAAACAAATTTGATCATAATGAGCAACTTTTCCTTTTCTCATATTGTTTTTAACTCTATTCTTTACTAGTTCTAACTTTTATTTATTGATCTATACCTTTCATATTTTAATAAAATTAACTCGATGTTTTTAATGTTGCTGATGCAGATGTGTTGCATGTTGGAATGGGTTCAACAGCATGTCGGCTTCGAAAGAATGTTGTGTAAGTACTGGTGTGGGAAAGCCAGGAAAACATGGGTAGGTGCACTGACCGCCGTGATATGACCAAAGCTGTTGAAAGCGGCGTTAAACTCCAAACAAACAAACAAAATCAACAGCATGTCAGACCTGTAAATTATTAATTCAATGCTGTTGACTTAATTAACCCTTTCCCACATACAACAAATCTGCAGCAGAAAATATTGGCTTCGAAAATATATTGGCAAATTGTGAAATATTAATTAGAGTGCATGGTAAACATAATGTGGTAAAAGGGGAAATTGATCATCATGAGCAATTTCTCCTTTTGTCACAATGTTTTCAAAAGACATCTGCGCATCAGAATGCGTCTGCAAGTGGGAAAGGGTTACCTTCTTCATTCAATTATTTTGAAAATGGCATTTTTTGCCTGGAGTTAATGATTTATTTATGCACAAAGCAACATACAAACAGATTATACAGATTTGAGCAATTATGTTTGCAAATGGGAAAACCGTTCATGTGGATAGAATTTATATGTTCTTGCAAATTACAGATTTACCTGATATGAAATTTAAGGAGTTGTCTGTTTTTAAAACACATGAAATTAAAATGGAAAATCTGGTAAACTGGTTGTATAGTTTTAATAAAGAGTTGAATAAATTGCGGAAAAAGGACAAAATGCTCAATTGAGCATATTTTTCATTTGTCTTAAATGTTTCAAGTTATCTTCTGCAGAAGTCTCATTTATACATACAGCCTTTGAAATATCAACTTGAATACATACAATTTCCAACTTTCATCACAAGGAAAGTCTTGGAAGCTAATTGGTGTAGTAGATCGAGTATCCGCCTTGGGAGCTAGAGTTCAGGGTTTGAACATAATTCTGCAGGCCATTTGAACCTTATAAATTTCTATAGGCCAATATGTTAAACTCATTTTCATATATCAACATTGGTCTTTACGCAAACTGTACATTATATAGAGCCGTGTAGCTCTCTTTTCTCTCTGTTTTCAATCACAAAAAAACTTTATTAGGCTATTTAAGGCATTAGTTGTTAAAAAGAACAAGAGTAATGAGAAAGACACCGTCCAGTTTTTTGGCCTGGGGCCTGTGATCCCATTACCTAATATTGCTGCTTATAGAATTTTGTAAATTGAAAACATCTATGGAAAAGAAAATATATGAAAAATGAGAGTGAGACAATTTTAAAGCATTTTAGGAAAAGAAAAAAAATCCTCAGGAGGAACAATGCGCTTCCTTTCCTGCAATGTTTTCAAACGTTGTTTTCAATTTAGCAGTCTTAAGTTGTCTGTGTCAGGGTTTAAAAAAACAATAAAGGTAAGAGGGAGAGGAGACACATAGCTATCAATCATCACAAACAAACTGTGGAAATAGTAAATCTGGGCTTAACCTGTCCATCATTTTATTGTATAGAAATCCAATAATTAGACAGAAAAAAGATTGTTGGCTGACAGTGTTAAATCATCTACACCTTGACCATTTACATAATGTGGAACTTTTTAGATGTTTACTTTGAAAACCAAGCTCTGGTAGCTCAATCGGTAGCAATGCTGGCTGTCAAACCAGGGGTCGTGAGTTTAAACCCCAGGTAGGCCAACATTCTTTCCAACGTTTGTCAAAATTCAATGCGATGAGTGTAATTCGTCTTCCATCCAATGGGCTAACAGTCTGTGTGAAAAAAAGCCAGTTGCTAAGAAAGGCTTCGAGTGATTAGTTTGGTGTGAGAAAGATGGCAATTACATTATTATGTGAACTGGCGACTCTGATATAAATTATTATACCCCCAGATACATAGTATATGGGGGCTGTATAGGAGTCACGCTTGTCTGTCGGTGCGTTGGGCTGTGGACATTTCTTGTGAACACTATTTCTCAGCAACCCTTTGTCAGAATTCAATATAATTTCACAAGAATGATTGATACCAAGCCTAGTTGTGCATATTGTCGGCGTGTTGCATTGGCATTATTTTTAGATGAGTTTTGGCCCCTTGAATTTTTCATACATATGTATATTGTCAGGCACCAGCTGGGGGTATTCATCACCTTCAGTGATATTTCTAGTTTCTAACTGAAACAAATGTTGAAAATTGTATTAAAACCCCAATCAATCATTCCTTTGCAATGAAAACATCTCCGGAAAATACATAGGTTTATGTAATGGCCCTCAGGTCATCCATCCTTCTGTTAGCAACTCTTGTACATGCAACTCTTCCTGTAGTGTTCTACACCATCTCGGTGGTGTAGGTGTACTCACTCGTGACTGTGGCAGAGCATCTGCCTTGTGTGCGGATGGTCACGAGTTCGATCGGCGATCATGTCATACCAAAGACTTTAGCAATGGTAGTAACGGCTGCCATCTTTGGTGCTCAGAGTTGTGGGGTTAGCATTACAACTGACTGGTTGGTGTCAGGGTAAATGGACCAGAAGCACTGGTAACTTACCCGGGTAATGCCGCGATATCACTGAAAAATTGCTGAAAGCTGCTTAAAGCACCAAACAATGTGACCTTGATCTCTTAAAAAATCTGTCTTCTAGAAGTCTACTATGCTTGAGTTCATGCAACTGCTATAGTTAATGTATGACATTGTGATTACAGCTGTCAGAGTATAGAGAGAGATGACTTGCTGATGGGTATTTTATTTTCAGCATCTGAAGAAACATTAAACCCAAAGTTTCCCTAATATAGAATGCTTTCTGACGCCTTTGCAGCAGATGGATTTTTGAAAACATAGTGACAAAAGAAGAAATTGCTCAAAACGAGCAATTTCTCCTTTTACCACAATGTTTTCCACTTTTAGTCATAGGTTATATATCCATTCTATTATAGAGATTTTCTATTTTTTAACAAAATATGTTCAAAGTCGTCTGCTGCAGAATTGTCGTATGAGGGAAAGGGTTTAGCAGACGGCTTTTTGAAAACATAGTGACAAAAGAAGAAATTGCACAAAACGTGCAATTTCTCCTTTTGACACAATGTTTTCCACTTTTAGTCATAGGTTATCCATTCAATTATGGAGATTTTCTATGTTTTGACAAAATATGTTCAAAGTCGTCTGCTGCAGAATTTTTGTATGAGGGCAAGGGTTAAAGAAACTGTGTCTGCTGCAGTATACTGAAAAGGGTTAAACTCAGTGAGTCCGTAATCATTTTGTTGCTCTTTACTGGCTCCTTTCTTTATCACTTTTCAAATTATTTTCCTACTTGTTTTATCACAACTTTTTCCCACTGTATGAATGACAGGTATAATTTTGATATTGAATGACAGGTACTCAGGGTTGATTCACTTTTCAGCAACTTATGTTTAGGGAAGGAAGGTGTGTTAGTGGTATTGTTGTTCGTTACGGATCGATTGTCACAGTAGAGAGATAGCGGTCCCATTGACGGTACACTATCTTAAATATAAAGACACCAGAAATATTTGTTAATATCAAAAAATGTTTAATTCACGGTTTTAGTGGGCTAGTGGTAGTGTGTGATATTAAGTGTCCGGTGTATAAATGAGAATATATTAAAGGTGTGTTTTCTGTGTTTCTTTTAAATTGTTCCTTAATGGATTAATGGTAAAGTGTATACTATAAGTTACAGCTGCTTTGGATTTAGAAGTTTATTGTGTGAGCTTCAACCCTTTCCACATACAGAACAACTGCTTAACAGACAACTATGAAAACATTTCGGAAAACATAGGAAAAATCTCTATGAATGAAAGTCATATTTCTTTTTTGAATAGAGTTCAAAACATTGTGGCAAAAGATAAAAAATCCTCTTAATGAGCAATTATGCCCCCTTTGCCACATTGTTTTAAACTCGGTTCAATTGTTGTACTTGTAGTTTGTCTGTTACAATTGTGTTGAGTATGGGAAAGGATTAATAGAAGTACATGTATATTGTGTAAGCTTTAAAAGACATGTTCCCTTTGAATGAAAAGATGTTTATATACAAATTGTTAATAATAGTGTATGCCATGTGGAAATATGTTTTATCTGCTATTCAACACTTTTCTATATAGAATTATTTTTTGGCCAAAATCTTATCCAATTGGATATTATATTGGGGTGGAAATGGTCATAGGTGCAATTCCTTAATTATTGTGATAAAAAAGTCCTCATTTTCTTGCAATATATTTTGCCCTGAGTTTCCATTAACTCTTTCCCACATATAACAATTCTATACAGCTGACGACTTTCAAAACACCAAGGAAAAATATGGAAAATATCTAAAAATAATAGTTTGATTATTTAATAGAGTACAGTTAAGAACATCATGAAATTGACATTTAATCTGAGCGGAACGTGATTGAATCGTGAGCGTGATTGGAACGAAGTTGGAACGCTTAATGAGCGGACGGAATTTTGCGCTCTGAACAAAAATCCAATCATTCGCTCATTGAACGGTTGCATGCTTTCAATCATTATCACATTTAGTAAGTTCATGTGTTTGTTATCAAAATTGTTTGAGATTAGGTATAATATAGAGCATGCCGAAGTGCCTAAATACAGCTTTAAACCTTTCCCACATGTAGATACCTTTCGATACATTTACAGCAGAAAACATTTTAAAACACTGGTAAAAGGAGAAATAGCACAAAATATGCAGTATCTCTGCACAGACTTCTTTTGCCACAATCTTTTCAACTTTTTACCGAGCCCTGGTAACTCAGCAGTAGGCAGTGACGCTGGTTGTCAATCCAGGGGTTGTTAGTTCTAATCCCGGCTCGGCTAACATTCTTTCCGACGTTTGACAAAAGTCAATGTGACATTTAGCGTCATTCGTCTTTCACCAATAGACTAACAGTCTATGTTGAAAAGCAGCCACAGTTGCTTGGAAAGTATGTTGTGTGAAGGAAACAAATGAGTAGGTGAACTGGCTGCCATGATATGACTGAACAAATTGTTTTAAAACCGTGTTAAACCCCCAATCAATCAAATTCAACTCTTTCCAATGATTATACTTTCATTTATAGATATTTTCCATATTTTAGTCTAGGTCATCAACCTTCCGATTTACTGTATGTGGGAAAGGGGTTATAAGAATTTCCTTGCTTTAAAACTGCAAACAAATATTGAAAAGAATGAATGATTCAGTGGTCAAGGACTTTATGCATGATTTATTTGAATCAATCAATTGAAATACATATAAATGCTAACTGTAATGTCTCCTTCCGAGTAAAGCCTACAAGTACATCGATTTACTTTTATTGACTTTTCTATCGCTGCATTCTTCATCAGTCTGTGCATTCATGAAGTGTCCTTTTTGTGTCGCCATCCTATATGGCATGGTGTCACTTATGAATTACTGCTTCCTTAATTGTCTGTCTGTCTCACTTTGAATCTATTGTTTTATAAACATTAGATTTGCAGGCGATGCTGTTAGACAAATATAGGTTGTAATTTGAGCTAAAAAATAAAAGAGGAAAACATTACATGTAAGATATGGAGAAATTGCTCAGATGTGATTACTTTTGAAAATATCCAGAAATCTAGATAGACAAAAGTATAATTTTGATAAATAGTCTGCTAAAAACATTGTGAGATGATGATGAACAAATTCTCCCCTTTTCCAATTTTTAGCTCCACTGGCTGAAAGCCAGTCGAGCTTATGTCATGGCGAATTGTCCATTGTGCGTGTGTGCGTGCGTGCGTGCGTGCGTTAACATTTTCCTTTAAACGACTTCTTCTCGATACTGGCCCTCTTGGGCCTCTTGTTACTACTTCTATAGATTAAGTTTTCCAATTTGTTTTGTGTCCAAAAAAACCCGACTTGTATAATACTACTGGCAATTGGGCAAACCTGATATGATATTTATAGAGTGGTCTCTGAGCTTCAAAAGAATTTTGAGGGAAATAACAGTATTCTGCCAGGTTGATTTTCATACAGAGTTGAAAACACTGGAGATTGAGCAATTTCTGCTTTTCCATAATGTTTACAAAAGCTGTCCATTGCAGAAACTTCATTAATTGCCTTATCAGAGAAAGCAATTTCGAAAATAGTGGGATGTATCATCATTACTTGGTCACCATGATATACGTTTGATACCTTTAAGTTTGATGGGTTTATTTTAGACCACTATCATGGTGACCAAATATGATTTAACTGGAATGGGGACTTCCTGTTAAGTATCCTTCTTGAATTAAAATCAGATTACTATCCTTTAACCCTTTCCTCATTATGAGCATTTTCATCTTTTCCCACACTATGTTTTCAAAAATCTTCCTCTGTAGATGCATCAAAATACCTCTTTAAGTGGGAAAGGGTTAATGAAAAAGAAAAAAATGCTAACAATTCAAATTCAAAAGCTCAGTCTGTCGAGCACCTATATATGCTATTGGGCTATATCATCATATATTTGATATTAAAGGGTTTTAACCCTTTCCCTCATATAGACGCTTTCTGACGCCTCTGCAGCAGATGGCTTTTTGAAAAGCATAGTGACAAAAGAAGAAATTGCTCAGAACGAGCAATTTCTCCTTTTGCCACAATGTTTTCCACTTTTAGTCATAGGTTATCCATTCAATTATAGAGATCTTCTACTTTTTGACAAAATATGTTCAAAGTCGTCTGCTGCAGAATTGTCGTATGAGGGAAAGGGTTAAAGGTTGTTACCCTTACCCACATACATCTAATCTCCAGTCATTATGTCTCCCCCATTACATGGGGGTGACATATTGTTTTTGCCCGTTCCGTCCGTCCTTCCGTCCGTCCTTCCGTCCGTCCTTCCGTCCGTCCTTCCGTCTGTCACACTTGTTTCCGCTCAATAACTGAAGAACGCTTGGGCGTAGGAACTTCATACTTGGTATGCAGGTTGGTCATGACCAGTAGCTGACCCCTATTGTTTTTGATAACAGAAGGTCAAAGGTCAAGGTCATGGTGACCTTGTGAGGTAAAAAATGGTTTCCGCTCAATAACTGAAGAACTCTTTGGCTGAGGAACTCCATACTTGGTATGCAGGTTGGCCATGCCTAGTAGAAGACCCCTATTGATTTTGAGGTCAGTACGTCTAAAGTCAAGGTCACAGTGACCATGAGCTTGAAAGGTCACAGTGACAATGAGCTGATAAATAGTTTTTGCTTGGGCCCAGGAACTTCATACTTGATGTGCAGATTGGTCACCACCAGCAAATTACCCCTATTAATTTTAAGGTCACTAGGTCAAAGGTCAAGGTCACATTGGTCAAGGTCACATCCGTCACACTTGTTTCCGCTCAATAACTGAAGAACTCTTGGGCATAGGATCTTCGTACTTGGTATGCAGGTTGGTCATGACCAGTAGATGACTCCTATTGATTTTGATGTCAGTAGGTCAAAGGTCAAGGTCATGGTGACCTTGTGAGGTAAAAAATGGTTTCCGCTCAATAACTGAAGAACGCTTGGGCCGAGGAACTCCATACTTTGTATGCAGGTTGGCCATGCCCAGTAGAAGACCCTATTAATTTTGAGGTCAAGGTTACAGTGACCTTGAGCTGAAAGGTCACAGTGACAATGAGCTGAAACATTGTTTTTGCTTAATAACTGTAGAATGCTTAGGCCATGGAAGTTAATACTTGGTGTGCAGGTTGGTCACCACCAGTAGATGACCCCTATTGATTTTGAGGTCACTAGCTTAAAGGTCAAGGTCATGGTAACCTTCAGCTGAAAAATGGTTTCCTCTCAATAACTAAAGAATGCTTATGTTGAGGAACTTCATACCTGGTGTGCAGGTTGGTCCTAACCAGTAAATGACCTTTATTGAATTTGTTTGATTTTGTGGTCACAAGGTCAAATGTCGAAGGTCACGGTAACCTTCCGCTGAAAAATGTGTGTTACTCAATAACTCAAGAACGCTTATACCCAGGAACTTTATACTTGGTGTGCAGCTTGGTCCTAACCTGTAGATGACCCCTATTGATTTTGATGTCAGTAGGTCAAAGGTCAAGGTCGCGGTAACCTTTGGCTGAAAAATGGTTTCCGCTCAATAACTGAAGATTGCTTGGGCCCAGGACCTTCATACTTGGTGTGCAGGTTGGTCACCAGCAGCAAATGACCCCTATTGATTTTGAGGTCACTAGGTCAAAGACCAAGGTCATGGTAACCCTCAGCTGAAAAATGGTTTCTGCTCAATAACTGAGGATTGTCACTGTTGCTTCATCTCCAGTCCAAAACTAAAAAATTCATCTCCATCATTTCTTTTCCTCCCCTACGACCACACAAATGGGGAGACAAGCGCTTTTTCAAAAAAGCAATCTCTAGTTGACTTTGTAAACGACATTATGGTGAAATGATGGAATCTCTCTATCAGTGACAGCACATAGCTACTGAATTGAGTTGAAAACAATATGGCAATGGAAGAAATTGCTCTTACGGGCAATTTTTATTTTACCACAATGTCTGGAACAGTAGACTGCTGCAGATGTGTCTAGATGTGGGAGAGGATAAGACATGAACATGCATGCAGTTGATCCAGTAAACTGCAAACTATAGTGAGTTAGAAGTGGCATTAATAGGGTTATCAGATAACATGGTGGGTTTCAAGTTTTACTTCGACCCTTCAAAAACCAGAGTAAATGATCTTTAGATATACTCCCTGTAAACTTGTAAAAATTTGATTCTGCTACCAGGTAAACCCTTTCCTTTCCCTTCTCCTCATCTACACACTATATGATGCATCCGCAGCAGAGGACTTTTAATCCTTTCCCTTATACAACAATTCTGCAGCAGACGACTTTGAACGTATTTTGTCAAAAAAATCTGTATAATTGAATGGATAACCTTAGTCTGACTAAAAGTGGAAAACATTGTGGCAAAAGGAGAAATTGCACGTTTTGTGCAATTTCTTCTTTTGTCACTATGTTTTCAAAAAGTCGTCTGCTGCAGAGGCGACCAAAAGCGTTTACCGTATATGAGGGAAAGGGTTAAAAACATTAATTGTGGCAAACGGAACAACTTTTCATTATTAGCTCTTTCTCCATTTGCCACAATGTTTTCATCTCTATTCATTAATTAACCTAGTCATTTTATTAGAGCTGTTCCATATTTTAGAGTACTTGTCTTTAATTTAAGCCGAGCCCCGGTAGCTCAGTCGGTAGCGACGCGGGCTGTCAATCATGGGGTTGTGAGTTTGAATCCCGGCTCGGCCAACTTTCTTTCCGAGGATTGACAAAAGTCAATGCGACATGCGTCATTCGTCTTCCACCAATGGGCTTAGTCTATGTTGAAAAGCAGCCAGTTGCTTGGGAAGATGGTTGTGTGGAGTACTGGTGTGAGAAAACCAGGAAATGCATGAGTAGGTGAACTGGCCGCCGTGATATAACTGAGAAATTGTTAAAAACGGTGTTAAACCCCAATCAATCAATCAATCAATCTTTAATTTAAAGTCAACTGAAGATTTGTTGTATGTGGGAAAGGGTTATCCTTCAGAGACTCGAGTCTAAGTGAGATTAGAGGGAGTATATATACCTAAAATATAGATTTATCTTAATTTTTTTCAACCAAGCCCAATTTAGTCCAGGTTATTTAATAGAATTAAAATGTGTATCAGATGATACATGACTTGAAGTGTTACGTTCATTCTAAGAATGGTTGATGATGGTTTTTAACAACTTAACACTTTCCCTGCAGTTAAACAAATATACAGCAGACAACTATATATAAAAATATGGTATTATACTCTCTACAGTCTACACATGAAAGTATAATGATTGAATACGATGAAATCATTGTGGCTTAAAAGGAGAAATTTGCTCATCATGAACAGTTTCTCCTTTTGCCACAATGTTTTGAAATGTCAACTGTTGCAGAGGAGTCAGAAAGATAATGACTGTGTAAATTTATCAGTAAAAATGCTAATTGACTCAACATATTTTCATTGCCACAATATTTTCAAAAGTCATGAAAGTTTAAATTTATCAGTTACTAATAGTCACAAAGTTAATTAAATCAATGTCAGAGTGGTTGAAATGGCATTTAATCTTTTTACTTAGAATATAACAATTAACCTTTCCTTCCTCACTTTCGGTATCAAACTTATCTATATAGGCGTTTCTGACAAAAATGGCTACCTTTTCAAAATATCTTTTTCAATTCAGTCACCAAACTACTGTTATGCATATCAACAACTAAAGGGTGTGCTGTATAACAATGCACATGCACAATAAAATAGGGTTTAATGTTTCACTTGATGCAGTGTTATGTAACCACGTCTACTCGGGCCTGCCAGTGTCAGCTACTGTCTTTCATGGCCCATCAAAGATGGTGGGTAACTTGGATAATTATGACTTGCCTGCCCTCAGTTTCGTCAGTCTGGATGCACCCTGTCTGTTCTGGATGATAAGACTGATGGACTTCAATAATGGTTCCTGCAGTTTAACCCTTACCTATCTACAGCAAATCTGCAGCAGACGACCTTTAAAACACGGAGGCAAAATTTAATATATGGAAATTCTCTTTAAATTTAAGGGAAAGTTTAATTATTGAAAACAGTTGAAAACATTGTGTCAAAAGGAGAAATTGCTCATTGTGAGCAATTTCTTCTATTGGCACAAAGTTTTCTAAAGTCGTCAGTTGCTGCCGTCTACTGCAGAGGCATCGGAATGCATCTCTATATGGGAAAGGGTTAACATGACCCTTTCCCATGTTCAGTTGCAATTTAACACATTTTCTAGCACCACTTTTGAAAGCATTGTGGGGACAGGAGAACTCATTATTTGACCCTTTGACCTTATTTGCCATATTGAGATGCTTTATTTGTATTATTGAACACCCACAACATAGTGTTTATAGTCTGGTAATAAGAGTCAGTTTTTTATAACCTATATATAGCTGTGTGTGTCCTACCTTTTTACAAACCAGTACTCCACACAATAGTCTGTCCAAGTAACTAGCTGCGCTTCCATGTAGACTGTTAAACAGCCCATTAGTGGATGACGATTGACGCTAATGTCACATTGACTTTTGTCAAATGTCGGAAATATATGTTGGCTGAACTGGGGTTCGAGCTCACAACCCCTCGATTGACAGTCAGAGTGTGTCTCTACGGTCTGTTCTCGAGCTATTGGTGGCATGCAGCACAGCCCATAAGGAAAGAGATCATGAACAATAAAATGGGTATAACATTTCACTTGATGCAGTGTTATGTAAGTTATGTAACCATGTCTATCGCCTGTCTGTCGGCTATCAAGGTTCATTAAAGATGGGCCAACTTAAGCTCTCGTAACAGGTTTGATGCCCAGCTAATTGTTGTCAAAAGGATGTTATTATCTAAGGGAACTTGCTGAGTTAAGTGGATATTACATTTCACATCATAATTATTAGCTTTATATATAACTATCTGTCTTATCAGAATTTTAAAGATTCAACAAATCTTTGCCCAATAATTTTTATATTGAATTGTAATGGATTTCTCTTAGCCATGGTTGTGGCTATGATGTTTAAAAGAGTGGCTATTCTTTCCAACACACAACTGTGAACATATCTGCAGCAAGCAGACAACTTTGAATACTCAATCTAGGCAAAAATAAGGAAAATATCTATTAATAAAGTACAATGTTTTCAGTTGTCACAGCTGTTGAGGTGTCAAAAGCTGACTAGATACAAAAGGAGAAATGGCTCATGATGAGCAATTTCTACATTTATAACAATGTATTAACCCTTTCCCTCATACAACAATCTGCAGCTTTGAACGACTTTGAACATATTTTGACAAAAGATGGAAAATCTCTATAATTGAATGGATAACCTATGACTTAAAGTGGAAAACATTGTGGCAAAAGGAGAAATTGCTTGTTTTGAGCAATTTCTTCTTTTGTCACCATGTTTTCAAAAAGCGGTCTGCTGCAGATGCGTCAGAAAGCGTCTATATGAGGTAAAGGGTTAATCTTAATTCTTGATTATATATTCATGTATATTTTCTTACAAAAAAATGCACTGCTCGGTTGACATTTGTTCATCAAGAGTATAAACTTTCCAGTGTAATTAATTGTTATTTTAATTTTTGTATTACTTAGAAGCAGGATAATACGTTATAGGTAAGCAAGATAAATTAGTTGGTTTTATTTGCAAGCCCTAATAGCTTTTATGCATAAGAATGTCTGAACCCAGTTTCCCTCAGATGCAAGTCGACATGTTTTAATGCAATTTCACGGCAGGCGACTTTTGGAAATATAGACACAATGATTTCAACGCTATTCAATAATTATACTTTCATAAATTTAAAAAAAAGTTTCCATATATTTGCCTAGATGTTTGAAGAATCATCTGCTGTCTTTTTTTTTTTTTTTATATGTGTAGCTTTTAAGGTTGATCCATTTTGTTATAGTCTTGTCACTTTTTTATCATAGAAAAAATGAAGGTTTAGAACAAACTGCTTTATGTTATGAAATAAATTTGTAATAAAGCTACTGAAAACATTGTAGTTCATGAATGTTGAATTGATAATTTTGCGAACTGCACTTTAATTCTTTTTTTAATAATGCTCAGCTTTACTTTTGAATAACCTGTTATAGCTTTTATACTAATGCAATTGCGGAATCCTCAATGACCAAGTTACAAGTATTAGCACAATATAGGGGTTCGAAACCAGTCCCTGAAACTATAAAACTCTTTTAATGTTCTCCGAGCAGCTCAGAAAGGAACTCAATGCTCCAAATAAGACTTCTGATTGGTCAATTTTGAGAATGAATTATGGCTTCTGACCAATCAGATACTTGAGCACAAACTTTGATAGTTTAGAGACAGGCATCTCGAGTTTCAGAACCTGCTTGTGACAGTTACTGTGGAGTGATAATCCCTGATTCAAGCTATGTTACTTAACCCTTTCCCACAATGCAGATGCATTTTAACGCAATAGCAGCAGACGACTTTTGAAAACATTGTGGCCAAAAGTGAAATTGCTCATGATGAGCAATTTCTTTTTTGCCCACAATGTTTTCAACATTAATTAACAATTAAGCTATTTATGGACATTTTCCAGTTTTTGTCACTATGTTTTCAACATTAATTAACAATTAAGCTATTTATGGACATTTTTCCAGTTTTTGTCACTATGTTTTCAAAGTCGTCTGCTGCAGGTTTGTTGTATTGGGGAAAAAGACCCTCTATTTTTGATCCGTTTTTGTTTTGCACAGTATGTATGGATACATTGTTTTCCATCATTGATAAATAGATACTGCATAGTCTAGAATGTTGCTGGATAATGATTCCTAAGTTCTATAAGCAGTTCAATGACTTCATACAGGTTCAAAGATCATTTAACCCATAATTTCCACCTGCTGAAGTATTTGTGGAATATCTGCAGCAGATGTCATTTGAAATTTTACATTGTGGCAAAAGAAAACATAGCTCGATCATTATAAGCAATTTCTCCTTTAGCCAAAATGTTTTCCATTCTTTTCAATAATGATACTTTCATAATTTATTTCGAGTTCTTCTATATTTGAGCCCAGACTTCTTCAAAGTCATCTGCTGCTTAACCCTTTCCCTCATATAGACACTTTCTAACGCCTCTGCAGCAGACGGCTTTTTGAAAACATAGTGACAAAAGAAAAAATTGCACATAACGTGCAATTTCTCCTTTTGCCACAATGTTTTCCACTTTTTATCATAGGTTATCCATTCAACTATGGAGATTTTCTATGTTTTGACAAAATATGTTCAAAGTCGTCTGCTGCAGAATTGTCGTATGAGGGAAACTGGGTTAAGTTTGTTGTATGTGGGTATAAGGAGTCATGTCAATATTTAGGTCAAAGTCAAGGTAAACTGAAGTTAGATCATGGGAACCACCCTTGGGTAAGGAAAGTCCCAAATTCATCCTGGGTGGGATTTTGTGCAAGTGGGAGGGTTTGAGTTGATGGTTTATGTGAAATTGTGTCCCCAGACCATTGTAAAGAAGGTTAAGATGATAATTACAGATGAGCAACTTTCTTGTCTCACCTCTTTATTTTAGAATTAAACAACTCTTAACCCTTTTTCACATGCTACAAATGTTGAAGCAGATGACATTGACATTGAAACAGTTTCAGTAATAATACGGTAAATCTCTACAAAAGAGAGTGTATACATTGTAAAGAGCTGCCAGGTCTTTGTGTGAATTAAAGGAGAAATAGTTCATCATGAGAAATTTCTCTTATTTGCCAAAATGTTTTCAACAGTTGTCTGCTGCTGATGCACTAGTTAGTGCCGTTTGTTTGTGGGTAAGGGTTAAACATCTCTTAACCCAGTTTCCCTTATACGACAATTCTGCAGCAGACAACTTTGAACATATTTTGTCAAAAAATAGAAAATCTCTATAATTGAATGGAAATAACCTAAAAGTGGAAAACATTGTGGCAAAAGCAAAAATTGCTTGTTTTTGAGCAATTTCTTCTATTGTCACTATGTTTTGAAAAAGGCGTCTATACTGCAGAGTCGTCAGAAAACTATGCATTCTGATGAATCTCATTCAGGTGACTTTTTTCTTTTTAGCTCGACTTTTGAAAAAAACTAGAGCTATTAATTGTCATGACCCTGAGGTCGTCCGCGGCGGTGTGGTCGTCCGGTTAAGGTTTTTAGATCACCTAGAGCCAAAGGCTCAAGGTGAGCTATTCTGATCACTCTGTGTCCGTCGTCCGTCGTTAACTTTTAGCTTTAAACATAATCTCCTCCTGAACCGCAAGAACAATTTCCACCAAACATCACAGGAATGTTCCTTTGGTGGTCCTCTTTCAAAATTGTTCAAAAATTTAAATTCCATTGAGAACTTAGGTTGCTGCGGCATCAGAAAGGGGACAAAATGTCCAAACTTTAAAAATCTTCTCCTCCGAATCTGCCTGTCAGATTCAAATATAATTTGGTAGAAATGTTCCTTGGGTGACCCTCTATAAAAATTGTTCAAGCCATACTGATTGGTCGAAAAACATGGCAGTCAGGCGGCATCAAAAAAGGGGCAAAATGACAATACTTTAATAAAGCATCCTTATAAAAGTGCTTGTCTGATTTAAAGATAGTTTTGTAGAAATGTTCTTTCATTGATCATCTACATACTTTGTCAAGCCATATTGATTTGTTGAAAGGCATAGCAACCAAGCAGCATCAGAAAAGGATTAAAATTAAGTTTTTGCTTCAAATGACATATGGTTATTAGATTGATGGTCTAAGGGAGGTAACACTTGGCAGAGTATTATGCAAGGGTTGTCTTCAACAGGAAGTGGAAAGATAAATCGTAACATTTTGGGTCTCACAGCAAGGATGAAATAAAAGATTGTTATTGAAAGTGAACAAGCAATTATGACATGATTTGTAACTATTGTTAAAGATATCATAATTGGTGAAGAGGTAAATATGAACTCAAATACTACAGTTAATGTATTGTATTGTTTGAAACCATGGCGTCGTATGTAAAACTTTGGTTGCTGCAGCATCAGAACATGAGTAAAATGACCAAACTTTAAATCCCTTTCCTTCATAATCTGCTTATCAAACTCCGAGATAATTCAGTAGAAAGAATCCTTAAGTGACCCTCTAAAAAAACTGTTCAAGCCATATTGATTTATATTAAAAACAGATCAAAAAAGGTGCAAAATGACAAAAACTTTATAATTCAATTCTAATTGAAATTCTTGTTAGATTTCAAGATATAAATGACCTTTACTTATAAGCTGTTTCTTGAGAAGTGTTCACTCCTTGAAGTTCTAATTGCACTCATTGATCTTTTTCCCAGATATTTCTACTAATTTACTATCAATCAGGTGATCGATTTAGTGTCATCTTGGCCCTCTTGTTTGTTCAGCTCAGCTTTTTAGCTCACCTGAGCTTTGCTCAAGGTGAGTTATTGTGATCGCCTTTTGTCCGTCGTGCGTCGTGCGTCGTGCGTCAACTTCTTCTCCTCAGTAACCAGTGGGTCAATTTGGATGAAACTTCACAGAAAGCATCCTCTCAATGACCTCACCAGAATTCCTTCAAATTTTTGGGATCCATGCAAAATTCTGGTTTCCATGGCAACGAAACTGAAAAAACTTCAAAATTCTTCTTCTCCCAAACTGGTTGGCAGATTTTCAAATAATTTTGTAGAAATGTTCCTTAGATGACCCTCTATCAGATTCCTTCAAGCCATGTTGATTGGTCGAAAAACATGGCCGCCAGGGGGGGCGGGGCTATTTTGCCTTATATGGCTATAGTGAAAACTTAAAAAATCTTCTCCTCCGAAAGTGTCAGGCCGATTTTCAAATAATTTTGTAGAAATGTTCCTTGGGTGACCCTCTATCAGATTCCTTCAAGCCATGTTGATTGGTCAAAAAACATGGCCGCCAGGGGCGGGGCTATTTTGCCTTTTATGGCTATAGTGAACACTTAAAAAATCTTCTCCTCCATAAGTGTCGGGCCGATTTTTAAATAATTTTGTAGAAATGTTCCTTGGGTGACCCTCTATCAGATTCCTGCAAGCCATGTTGATTGGTCGAAAAACTTGGCTGCCAGGGGGCGGGGCTATTTTGCCTTATATGGCCAAAGTGAAAACTTAAAACATCTTCTCCTCCGAAAGTGTGTGGCTGATTTTCAAATAATTTTGTAAAAACGTTCCTTGGATGACCCTGTATCAGATTCCTTCAAGCCATGTTGATTGGTCGAAAAACATGGCTGCCAGGGGGGCGGGGCTATTTTGCCTTATATGGCTATAGTGAAAACTTAAAAAATCTTCTTCTCCGAAAGTGTCAGACCGATTTTCAAATAATTTTGTAGAAATGTTCCTTGGATTCAGATTCAGATTCCTTCAAGCCATGTTGATTGGTAAAAAAACATGGCCGCCAGTGGGCAGGGCTATTTTGCCTTATATGGCTATAGTGAAAACTTAAAACATCTTCTCCTCCAAAAGTGTCTGGCCGATTTTCAAATAATTTTGTAGAAATGTTCCTAGGGTGACCCTCTATCAGATTCCTTCAATCCAAGTTGATTGGTCGGAAACTATGGCTGCCAGGGGGCGGGGCTTATATAGCTAAAGTGAAAAAAAAATATTAGGTGAGCGATTCCAGGGCCATCATGGCCCTCTTGTTTTCTGTTTTCTCCCTATCAGTCGAGCGTCTGTGCCATACGCGGTGCTCTTGTTTTGCTAATACCTCAAATCTGAGTCACAACATCGTATAATCCATCCATTCAGAGCTTCCGTTATTTTATAATGAGCAAACTCTACATCAGCCACCATTATATTCTTTTATTTATAGACATATTTTTAGCTCACTTTAATTCACAGGAAGCATCCTCACAATGACCTCACAAGAGTTCCTTCAAATTTTTGGGACCCGTGCGGAATTCTGGTTTCCATGGCAACGAAAGGAAAAAAACTTTAAAAATCTTCTTCTCCAAAACTGTTTGGCAGATTTTCAAATAATGTTGTAGAAATGTTCCTTGGATGACCCTCTATCAGATTCCTTCAAGCCATGTAGATTAGTCGAAAAACATCGCAGGGCGGGGCTATTTTGTCTTATATGGCTTTAGTGAAAACTTAAAAAAACTTCTCCTCCGAAAGTGTCAGGCCGAAATTCAAATATATTTGTAGAAATATTGCTAGGGTGACCCTCTATCAGATTCCTTCAAGCCATGTTGATTGGTCAAAAACTATGGCCGCCAGGGGGCGGGACTTATATGGCTAAAGTGGGGGGGGAAAAAATCAGGTGAGCGATCCACTGGGCCATCTTGGCCCTCTTGTTTATATTTTTGCATAGTGTCTTCAATGACATCAGCTACATATTTGTTGTCACTATGTGGGACAGGTTTAAGGGAAATGTTCCTTGTCTAATAGAGAGATCATTCAGTCCAAAGTTGAGGCATAATTCTAGGGATTGAAAAGTGGTTTACAAGCAATGTTTCTAAGTTCGGCAGTGCTCTAGATAAAGGGTGAATTTAATATTCTTAAATCCTAATTAGAAACTCAATCCTTATGCTGTCACTTAGCGATTCTTTCGAGCACCATGCACCAACAACGATAGGTTTAGTTGGTTTAGTTTGGTTATTAGAGTGTTATTGAGGGGGAAAATAGCAAAAAGCTCCCTTGTTGTAAACTTATTGCAAAATGTTGTTTGACCATTGTCACGGGTTCATGGAGGAAAATGAGGTTTAACTAATGACCAGGGCTCAATGATGGTCCATTCAATTTTCAATTCACTGTGGACAGGTATGCAATTGTAACGCCCCTTAATTATTTCAGGACCTTTTCCCCCTGAGCTATGTTGAAACTGATAAAGTTGGGATTGATTTGGCAATAAAAGGCAAACAATTCACTGGCATCCATACTCAATAAGAAAGGCAATCAGTTTGACCCCTTTCTTGTCCCATAAGAGCCGACTAAATGGGTCGGAATGATTGAAGTCAATTCAACTCTTTAGCTCCAGCAAGTGGAGTCACAGGTATTCACAGGCTATACCTTCTATATATTGTAAAAAACAAAAAAATCGTCATCCAGAGGGATGTTTGTCTAATCTGTTATCAGAGAAAAAGATACAGTAGACTTATAAAAGCAAAATGATGATCTTCTTTATCAGTATATTAAAACAGTTAAACTGTTGCTTGTAACAAATTTCAAGGATTTTTTCAACGCTCATGCTGTGCGCTTAATAGTGAAAATTTAACGCTTGGTCTGGCCAGCATACTTCATATAAAATCCCCCTAAATTACAAAGACCCATCCTGTGTGATCTAACATAACTGTGAGTTCATATTTTAACCCTTACCCACATGTAGAAACATTGAACATATCTTAAGCTGACAACAGTTTGAAATAATTTGTGCCTTTAGAGGTATTAAAATTGAGTGTTTAAAGTTTCAAGGTTTATTCTTTTCCCACAACAAATCTGTAGCTGACTTGACCAGTGACAAGTTTGCAACACAAAGGCAAAACTAAAAAAAATCATTTGCAAGGGGGGGAAAGGTTTAGCTGGATAGCATGAACTTGTATACAAAAAATCCGCTGGGGAAGGGTGGACCGGGCTTCACAGTTAGATCCCAGTTTGCACAGGTCATAATATAGTGCTTAATATAGGACTCAGTGTGGCATATATATTTCCTAGCCTAATACTGGCTTAATTGTCACCAAGGGATCATAAAAAGTGTTCTGTCACCTTGATAATGGCTTGTAGTATACTGTTAAAAACGGCATAAAACCCCAGTAAAACAATTTTTAACTATCATTTTGTGGTCTCTTTTCTCTTGCCCTGACATAGTTATCTAATTTTCTTGTGAAATGAGATGTTTTTTATGTAGCTTTACACATGAGCAGAGTATTCATTCAAAAATGACAAGTTATGTCAAGTTATTTTCTAATATTTCATATGTTAATAGTCCAAAACACTGTGAAACCATGTGACTTCCTATGCTTTATATGACTACAAAAAGAAATGACTGACATTTCTGCTACATTTAACCCTTTCCCACATACAAAAAAATCTGCATTAGATGACTTTGAAATTATCAAGTTCAAAATATAGAAAATCTCCATAAATGATATTATATAGGTATGATTATTGAATAGAGTTGAAATCATTGTGGCAAATGGAGAAATTGCTGTTTATGAGTAATTTCTCCTTTTGTTACAACGATTTCAAAAAGCTTCAGAAAGCTTCAGAAAGGGTTACAGGGACCGTCCCGTGATAATGGGCCTTGAAAAAGTACATGCAAATTAAACATACAGAAAATCTCTCTAAATTAAAGTTGTATAATTATTGAATATATAGAGTTTAAAACGCTAAGAATTAACAACCAATTTCCCATACTGTGAATTGCCAAGGCCCGGTAGCTAGCGACGCAGGCTGTCAATCAAGGGGTTGTGAGTTTGAATCCCAGCTCGGCCAACCTTCTTTCTGTTCACCAATGGGCTTACAGTCTATGTTGGAAAAGCAGCCAGTTGCTTGGAAAGTATGTTGTGTGGAGTACTGAAGCCCCAATCAATCAATTTTCCATACTGTAAGGTTATGCTGTCCCACGACATCACCTTTCCGAGTTGTCAAAAGGGACTTTAATAAATTAATTATGGATATTATGTAGGGTGGTTGAATTATAAGAAAGAGAGGTATTTCCTTAGAGTGGACCTAATACAGAAAGTAAATATTGTCCTTCCAATTTGTGTGAAGTAAATGAGAATGTTATGGTCAACCCCGAGGAAGCTTATCCCTTTCCCTCATATGGACGCTTTCTGACGCCTCTGCAGCAGACGGCTATTTGAAAACATAATGACAAAAGAAGAAATTGCACAAAGCGTGCAATTTCTCCTTTTGCCACAATGTTTTCCACTTTTAGTCATAGGTTATCCATTCAATTACAAAGATTTTCTATTTTTTGACAAAATATGTTCAAAGTCGTCTGCTGCAGAATTGTCGTATGAGGGGAAAGGGTTAAGGCTACCAATTTGAATGTCTGCTTTGTAAACGTCTGAGGGAAAGGTGGTTAAGTCTTGACGGTTTGAAGCTTTAATTTTGATTCTGAGTTGAAAACAGTGCGGGGAAAAAGGAGAAATGACTTGTCAAAAGTAATAGGATTGTAATTGTAAAATGATTTTGTATTGAAAAGTGTTGAAAGTTGAGGAAAACATTAATTACATTCAGGGAAAATGTTAATGAGGTATGTTTTATGTCTATAATAGTGAAAGTATAAAGATAAAATGGGGAGATGATGCTCAAAAACCATGGCAAATGTACAAAGTGATGATGTGTGATATTTAAATAATTTTATGACAAAGTGAAACTATTCAGCCAGTACATAGGAAGTTTTTTAAAGATCATCGTTTTCCTTCACAATTTTAAAAATTGGATTTATTACGTTACTATGATAGTTTTGTGAGTTAATATTGTACCAGGGAACAAAATCAAAACAATATGAGTACTACTATAACGAGACGACCAAGTCCGAGATTAAAATCGTCAACGTCGAACTTAAACCACACGAAAAGGCTGAGAAGAGTAAGTGTTTGTTTTACTTCTTTACTATTTTCCATTCCAACTCTCGATCTTGTCAAACATTCTTTCTGACAAAAAGCCACAGTGACTTTTATGATTTGTCTGTGTTGTACCTGAGCTCTCACCTTATTCAGACAACATCTTACGCCTCTGCAGCAAACCTGACTTTTCTCCCATGGAGTTTAACCCTTTCCCTCATATGACAATTATGCAGCAGACGACTTTAAACGTATTTTGTCAAAAAATAGAAAATCTCCATAATTGAATGGACAAAAAGTGGAAAACATTGTGGCAAAAGGAGAAATTGCACCTTGTGCAATTTCTTCTTTTGTCACTATGTTTTCAAAAAGCCGTCTGCTGCAGAGGCGTCAGAAAGCGTCCATATGAGGGAAAGGGTTAAACTCTATAGATGAATGAACAATTATTGAATAAAGTTGACAACATTGAGGCAAAAGGAGGAATACCTCAACCTGCCACAATGTCTGCAAAAGCTGTTTGCTGCAGAGGCATTAGAAAGATTCCATATGTGGGAAAGGGTTGCAGGACGGCAGAAGATATTCCTGATAAATATCTATTATTTGCTTGTTGAAAATCGAATTAAACTTTGGAAGAACAGATGATTTTTTAACGACTTTCCTAATGATGATGGAAGCTGCTATAGCAAATTGATATCTTAACACTCCGTACATGCAGTCCAACCTTACCATTAAACGACCTATGTTGCTTTTCAATTCTTTACCAAAAACAATTTTGCATATAATTTTTTAAAAGTCTAAAAAAAGCTCTTCAGATTGTTTAAACCTTTTTCCCTTCATATAGACACTTTCTGGAGCCTCTGCAGCATACTGTTTTTGAAAGCATGGTGACAAAAGAAGAAATTGCTCAAAACAAGCAATTTCTCCTTTTGTGACACCAATATGTTTTCAACTCTTTTTAATTCGGTTATTGTTCTTTCATTTAAAGGGAGTTTTCTAAGAATTTAGGGTATGTATTCAAAATCGTCCGCTGCAGAGTTGTTGCATATGGGAAAGGGTTAATAAAAGCAGATGAATTTAAGCTATATCATTATAAAATTATACTAGTTTATTTTTTTTAACTGTCCATGGTTCTATTCCTGTGATTCTTGTGTCCAGATTTCACTGTCACCATCTTGATTATGTATTTATAAAATGTATGTAAAGTTGCTTGGGAAACAGCATGTACTTTCGTTTTTCAGCTTTATATAAATTTTCATCATTTTTTTCCTCAAAGGGTTTTTAGAAATTTTAAGAGCTCCAATCATAAGGGAGGCTACTCTGCAATGACTTACTATGTTCTAACAAGAGTTACTTGGCTTATACTTTTGTACAACACCCCTGTACACAGAGTTCTCAGTTGAAAAGAAATGTTGTTTAAATGAAATTATCAAAGTGATTTATGCATGGTCACAAGTGGGATAAAAGTCAACATTTTTGGGGAGTCTTGGTGACCTTTTTAGCCCATCTATTACAAAAATGTCAAGATTGACTTGGGTTAAGCCTTTACAAATAGAGCAGACAGAAAGCCCGCCCTCCGTTTTACTTATACAGATGGCATTAGACACCTCTGCAGCAGATGACTTTTTGAAGACATTACCGGAAAATTATTAGGCCATTGCTCAGTTGTTTTTCCATGACTCTGTATTAACCCTTTCCCGCATATAGACAGCCTGTGACACATCTGCAGCAGACAACATTTGAAAACAGTGTGGCATAAGAAGAAGTTTTACTTGAAGTTCAATAACTTAACTTTTATATATTCATTATTATGATTTTCCACATTTTGCCTACGTGCTTTCAAAGTCGTCTGCTGCAATTGTGTTGTATGTGGGGGAAGGGTTCAGGCTTTACTTCCAATTTTCATATATTACAGCTGTAGCAGACGTTTTTTTCAAAACATAGTGACAAAAGTCAAAATTGCTCAAAACGAGCAATTTCTCCTTTTGCCACAATGTTTTCCACTTTTAGTCATAGGTTATCCATTCAATTTATAATAATAGAGATTTTCTATTTTTTGACAAAATATGTTCAAAGTCGTATGAGGGAAAGGGTTAAGATATTTATGACATCCCCAAATTGAAAAAAAGTTCACTGAAAAGAAACCCCCCCCCCCCCCCCGTTATTTAGTTTTGTCACATCAAGAACATTATGTGATATCATTCTATTGTCATATTGTATAGTCGGGAAATAGTTGTGGTAAATGTGTTAGATGTGAAAATCTTGAAAAAGTTTTTCATTTCATGTGATACAAGGTGTGGATATATTTATTAAATGTAACCCTTGTCGAGTCCCAGTAGCTCAGTCGGTAACGACTCAGGCTGTCAATCCAGGGGTTGTGAGTTTGAATCCCGACTCGGCCAACTTTCTTTGCGACGTTTGACAAAAGTCATTGCGACATGCATCATTTGTCTTCCACCAATGGGCCAAGTCTATGTGGAAAAGCAGCCAGTTGCTTGGGAAGATTGTTGTGCGGAGTACTGGTGTGAGAAAACCAGGAAACACATGAGTAGGTGAACTGGCTGCCGTGATATAACTAAGAAATTGTTAAAAATGGTGTTAAACCCCAATCAATCAATGTAACCCTTGTCCACTAGTCTGCAGCTGACAACTTCAAATTGGAGCAAAAAGATGGAAAATCCCAATAAATTAAAGACTAAATTTTCAAATAGCCTTGAAAACAATTTGTGGCAAAAGGAGAAATTGATCTTTATGAGCAATTTCTCATTTAAATGTTGTCTGCTGCAGATGTGTCAAAAGGAATATGTATGTGGAAAATGGTTATGTAACCTTTGCCCACATATAACTAGTCTGCAATAGACAACTTCAAAAACATCTTGGCAAAACGATGGAAAAATTAAAAAGTCTAATTCAATAATAGAGTTGAATAAATATTGTTGGATGTGGATCAGTCTTCATGTGGGAAAGGGTTTTACATAGTCTTACCTCAATGAAGGTTGTTATCTTGATATAATGGCATACTGCTAGTTGCATTCCAAAATTGAACAAACAGGAGATTGGTTAACTGTCTTTTTTTTTTATCAGTGTGTTTTATGGTTTCATGTTTTAGTGACAATTAAGTTTTCCAGGATATATTATAACTTATGTGCTGCATTAGAAGGTTTATTCTAAGTTTTCTTGTAAATTGACTTGATTGATTGAGTGTTTGGGCAGTGGACATTTTGAGTGACTTATTAAATATTAATTAGAAAAAAAAGTTGTTCAAACTTGCTTCACATTGATGTTAAATAGATAACTTAAAACTTAAGTAAATAACTTGATGCTAGTTAAAAATAAAGCTGAGTCTATCTTAATGTTCTAGTTTAAGTCCAGCACATTGTTATATTATTATAACTCTTTATTTATCAAATGTGTACAAGCACTTACTGGGGTATACATTATCAGGATCAGAACAAGATTATATTATATATTCTGCACAGATTTATAGAAATATCCAGAGAAGTGAAAAATCATAGTTTTCTAGTGGGAAATAATTTCTATGGGATGCAATCAGTTGACTCAATGATGTAAAATAAAATCACATATGAGCCGTCCCGCGAGAAAACCAACATTGTGGACTCTTCGTAAAGTATTGATGCGGATCAGCATATATTAGCATGCCCCACAGGTTAACACAGACATACACTTTTCGCATCCTGTGGAATTTCTGTTTCAGGAATTATTACTCTATACCACCATCTCCCAGAGACGGAATGTGTTGGCTCAGATTAGCCTGCACGGACTGCGCAGGCTGATCTGGATTGATACGTTACACAGAGTGACCATAATGTTGGTTTTTCTCATGGAGCAGCTCATATAGTTTGTCACATGATCTACATCACTACATGCATTCGCCTCATGAAAATGGCATAATAACACAGCTACTTTTACCCAAATATAAAATCAGAAATGACGATTGATCGATTAATTGTATAATATATACGTTATATTATAATTTAATTACTCTTGAATATTTGATATAAGAATTATTATCTCTCAAAATGTGTCTGCAAGTAGGGAACCTCTACCTTAAAATATATGTGTTCATATTTACTCATACACACACGGGTTATTATGATATATAAAGGGTATACTGATAAGGTGGGATGAAAGAAACTAGAATGTTATCATGTTCATGCATATATAATTTACTTTGTACATTGAAAATACATACTTTGTAGTCTTGCCCAATATGACTAAACTGCAGTAATTGACACTTGAAAACAGTGTTGCAAAATGAAAAATTGCTTAATTACTCCTTTTGCCACAATGTTTCCAACTTCTTTACATGTCATTTATAGAGATTTTGCGATATTTCCTGCCTACAGTAGATATTTTCGAATTTGCCTTCTGCAGATTTGTTGTATACTGGAAAGGGCAAAGGAAAGGTAAATATATAGCCTAATGGATACAGTTATTTTTTATAAGTTTGTTATGCAACATTTCTTATCAGCTCTGGTTTTTATATTTGATAAATCCTGTTTCTCTAACTCCTTTTTGTCTTTATTTTGCTATTTCTGATATGTATCTATAGGATCGTGATTTAGGAGTTTGCCTTTCATTATGTTGTAAAAAAATTAAATTGCAAACCTGCAAAGTAAGGTACTAAAGTGCCAGAGTGAGCAAGGCACATTTACATACCTTAGTACTTGTACATTTAACCCTTTCCATCATATAGACACTTTCTTAGTACTTGTTAGGCACCCAGGGGTTAAGGGTATAAATTGTGCTGTTGACATGCAAAGGTAGCAGTATAATCTAGACTATGAGCAAGGCACATGTAACTACCTTTAAGTACTGGAGGCACCTAGGGGTCATGGGTTATTTGTTCTGTTGACATGTAGTGCTAACAGTATCTATGATCAAGGCACATGCAGCTATCTTGGTACTGGTATAAGGCACCTAGGGGTCATGGGTTATTATACCCCCCGGCAAACAAAGTTTGGGGGGGTATATAGGAATCACCCTGTCTGTCCGTCTGTCCGTCTGTCTGTCTGTCTGTCCGTATGTCCACATTTCTTGTAAGCACTACTCCTCCTAAACGGCTCAATGGATTTGGTTCAAACTTTACATGAAGGTTACACATCATATGTAGATATGCATGAAGGAAGATCACACGCCTCGGACTCTTCCAAGGGGAGATAATTTAACTTAGAGGTTATCTGCGAGGGACTCCTGTGCACATACCTCCACATTTCTTGTAAGCACTACTCCTCCTAAACGGCTCAATGGATTTGGTTCAAACTTTACATGAAGGTTACACATCATATGTAGATATGCATGAAGGAAGATCACACGCCTCGGACTCTTCCAAGGGGAGATAATTTAACTTAGAGGTTATCTGCGAGGGACTCCTGTGCACATACCTCCACATTTCTTGTAAGCACTACTCCTCCTAAACGGCTCAATGGATTTGGTTCAAACTTTACATGAAGGTTACACATCATATGTAGATATGCATGAAGGAAGATCACACGCCTCGGACTCTTCCAAGGGGAGATAATTTAACTTAGAGGTTATCTGCGATGGACTCCTGTGCACATACCTCCACATTTCTTGTAAGCACTACTCCTCCTAAACGGCTCAATGGATTTGGGTCAAACTTTACATGAAGGTTACACATCATATGTAGATATGCATGAAGGAAGATCATATGTATCGGATTCTTCCAAGGGCAGATAATTCAACTTAGAGGTTACCTGCGAGGGACTCCTGTGCACATACCTCCACATTTCTTGTAAGCACTACTCCTCCTAAACGGCTCAATGGATTTGGTTCAAACTTTACATGAAGGTTACACATCATATGTAGATATGCATGAAGGAAGATCATACGCCTCGGATTCTTCCAAGGGCAGATAATTCAACTTAGAGGTTACCTGCGAGGGACTCCTGTGCACATACCTCCACATTTCTTGTAAGCACTACTGAGTCAAACTGTATATGAAGGCTACACATTATATGTAGATATGCATGAAGGAAGATTTTTCTCCTCAGATTCTTCCAAGGGAAGATAAGCAAAGTAGAAACTTTACCAATGTATCCGATGCTTTGGGAGGGGAGCGGGGGGTATTCTTTAGTGAGCTTTGCTCACAGTATTTCTAGTTTGTTCTGTTGACATGTAGTGCTAATAACAGTGTGTATGATAAAGGCACATTGAGCTACCTTAGTACTGGTATTAGGCACCTAGGGGTCATATGATCTTTGTTCTGTTGACATGCAGTGTTAGAAGTATCAATGAGCAAGGCACATGTAGCTACCTTTGTACTGGTTTTCTAAGGTGCCCAGGGGTCATTGTTACCATTATAGGTTATTTGTTCTGTTGACACACAGTGCTAGCAGTGTCTGTGATCAAGGCACATGTAGCTACCTAAGTACTGGTATTGGGCACCTAGGGGTCATATATTATTTGTTCTGTGGAAATGCAGTTCTATAGCAGTGTCTGTGAGTAAGGCACATGCATGCACCTTCTTTAATACTGGTACATGTTAGGCAACTTGAGGGGTCATGATGCATTGGTTATTTGTTCTGTTGACATGTAGTGGTAACAATATGATATATGAGCAAGGCACATGTAGCTACCCTAGTACTGATAAGGCTCTCAGCAGTTTCTGTGATCATAGCACATGTACCTGTTTTAGTACCACAATGCACCCAAGGACCATGGAATGCTGTTGACATACAAAAGTAGCAGTGTCTGAGCAAAGTACATTTGTCTACCTAAGTACTTGTCATAAGTCACCAAGGGGCTGTGAGTTAATTAAGGTGTTGACATGTAAAGGTAGCAGTGCCAGAGAGCAAGGTACATTAAATTATTTACCTACCTTAGTAAATTGGACTGTTAACATATAATGGAGCTAAGTACATATGTATATTTGTACTTACCATATAACGCATCCAGGAGTAATTTTGCTGATGCCTGTAATTTTGTACACTCTTTCTTGCAAGATCGCAACTTTCTGTTCCATTGAACCTCACCAAATAAGTTCCACTACAGTATCTTTTGTTTGATTGTAGTTCAATTTTGTTTGCAAATCTATTTTAGTTATAACAAATTTTTTTTCTAAATACAATATGTATATATATTTCACTTTCAATATGATTTCTATTCTGCCACTCAGTGATGCGTCAGTCAAATAGACCAATTAAACAAAATCTTCTGCCATCTCACAGACTTCAGAGATTACAGACTTTTGCTTTGAGTGATCTCCTTTATCACGCGTGACTTAAAGTGAACCAGATGAGTTTTTCAAGCAAAAAATTAATTAAAAGGATTAACCCTTTCCCACATATAGACGCTTTCTGACGCATCTGCAACAGACGACTTTTGAAAACATTGTTGCAAAAGGAGAAATTGCTCAAAACAAATTATACCCTCATTTATAGAGATTTTCCCGGTTTTTGCCAACATGCTTTCAAAGTAGTCTGCTTAAGATTTGTTGTATGTGGGAATGGGTTAAGTGAATCTGGCCTTCCCGCAGAATTACCTGTCAGCATTACTTGATAGAGAATAAAATTATATGAGGAGCATTAACAATATAAAAAGATCCCCTTCACACACAGTCATACAGACACATTTCACCTATCTGCAGCAGATGACTTTTGAAAACAATCTGTCATAAGGAGAAATTGATCATTATGAGCAATTTCTCCTTTTGCCACATTTATGTTTTCAACTCTTCAATAAATAACATTTCATTTAGAGAAATTGTCTATCTTTAATATTTTGCCTAAGTTGTTTTTAAGTCATCTGCTGCATGTGAGAAAGAGTAATACATGCAGTGTTGCAAAAAAACACACAAAAACATGGTAATGGGGATGCCCTTATAGTTTTTCAGTGAAGATACTGTCTGTGAACATTGAATGGCAAGGGTTACAGATGCATTAACTAATTACCTTAGTATTAGGTTGGAGGTTCAACAATAGAACATTATCACTGATTATAAACTAGAGAAAGATGTTTGTTTTCTAATTGCCAGGGTTCATAGTAAATATAGATATACCCACCTGTTGAAAGAGGTTTCAACTTACCTAGACACCACATGGTCCGAATATTTCATGAGGGACATTTCAAAGTGGGACTGGTCTGTCTCAGCTTTGCAGCCATTTAAAACTTATCTTTGCGAACAGGATGATTACTTTCACAAGTAAAACATTGAAAATCTTTGAAAGTATTTTATACTGATTATAGACAGCCTTAATCTCACATACTACAAATCTGTAGCAGACAATTTTCGAACAAATTCAAGTTTGCATAATTATCATCTACGCGGGCTCTGTTACTAAGATTTGAGATTGTTATCACATGCATGTTGCTTACTACCAAGTAAAATAACATTTAAAAAATTTGGCCATAAACATCTTAATAAGAAATAGAAGAAAGAAATGATAGAAACATAAAAATTATACTCTGTTATATATAAGATATTAAAGCTATTCCAACAGAAGATGAATATGAAGACAGTGAGTTTATAAATGGTAGTAATGGCTGCCTACTTGGTGCGCAGGATTGTGGGTAATAGCATTACAACTGACAGGCTGGTGTCCGGATTAATGGACCAGCAGTAATGATATCTTACCAAGGAAACGCCGTGATATAACTGAAAAATTGTTGAAAGCGGCGCAAAACACTAAATAATCAATCAGAAGATGAATTACTGCATTGATTTTTGTTGCACGTCCGAAGTTATTTTACAAGACAAGTCTGCATAAACAATACCAAATATGAAGCTGGCCTTTCCAATATTTGGAAATATGATATCGGACTATGATGCAGAAGCTGCGCCAAATTGCTGGATTACAGAAGATATAATGTTTTATAACCTCACCATGAAAAGATAGGGTTTTAAGTAACCTTGAAGCAAATCCATTAAAATTAGAATGACATGGTCAAAAGTCGTAATGTTGTATTAAAACATACCGTAAACTTTCTGTATATGCAGAATTTCCAACCAAATCTTTACAATAAACATGTAGGGGGAAATTTATTTGAATTCGTATTTTAGAATGGTACAATAATTCATGTTTCAAAAAGTAGATAACTAAGTGCGAGATCATGTTTAACCAGGATAAGTTTACTAAGTTGTTGCTGTTAACCCTCTCCAGCATACCTTAAATCTGACTTTGAAATTTAAGCATCTTGGCTAAAATAAAGAAAGTATCTTTATTCCTTTCCCTCATACGACAATTCTGCAGCAGACGACTTTGAACGTATTTTGTCAAAACATAGAAAATCTCCATAATTGAACGGATAACCTATGACAAAAAGTGGAAAACATTGTGTCAAAAGGAGAAATTGCACGTTTTGTGCAATTTCTTCTTTTGTCACTATGTTTTCAAAACGCCGTCTGCTGCAGAGGCGTCAGAAAGCGTCTATATGAGGGAAAGGGTTAAAATGAAAGTTTTGAATAGAGTTGAAAAAAGAAAGTGGAATAATGAGAAATTGCGCATGGTGAGCAATTTCTCATTTTTTCGCAATATCTTCTTAAATTGTTTGCTGCAAATTTCAAAACGTATCTGCATGTGGGAAAGGATTCAGAGGAATCTTGTTCTGAGAATCCCGTTGAAAATTGTAATGTTAATCCTTCCCAATAAGATTGTGAGTCCTGGAAATTGATGTAGATTTTAAATGTAAGAACACCTTAGCATGCCTCGGTCATTGTAACACAATGAATGATGGAAGTACATGAAGATGATTCCTTAGAGTTCTTAGAATTATCTCCCAAACTTTCAGTCTTTAAGACAGTTTTATACAAGCTGTCTGCTAGCTGAACTTTATGTGGATCTGTGAAATGCATCAATTTGTTTTCTTATCCTGATCTCTGAGTCGGTCAAGACAGATCATTTATTTCTGATCTATACATGTATGTATTCAGTGATTCAGTGTTCAGGGAGAGATTTGTGATTTGGACAATAAATAACTAGGAGTAAATATCTGAATCTCTATTGATGATAATGTATCTTTGTGAATGAGTTGCATGCTGTAAAATATGAAATCTGGTGAGTGATGTCTGACAATAATGCAAGGCCAATTTCATGATGATTGTGTCTTTAAAATTTAAATTCAGCGATTGTTTATCTCATAGAACAAGCCTGCAGCAGATGGCTTTGAATACATCCGGGCAAAAATATGGACAATGTTTATAAATTAAAATGTATTAATTGAAAAGAGTTGAAAAACATTGTGGGGAAAAGGAGCCTTTTGCCACTATGTATTTCAACAGTTATCTGCTGCAAATGTTTCAAAATGTGTCTCCTTGACTGCCTCAGTGGTGTCGTGGTAGAGCAATCGCCTCTGGTGTGGGAGGTCGCAGGTTCGATCCCCGGCTGGGTCATACCGTAGACTAAATTTAAAATGGAAGTATTATAAGCTTAGGTGGCTCTCAGGGTTGCGAGATTAGCATTATGACTGAATGGCTGGTGTCAAGATAAATGGCATGTAAGTTAAATTAAATACTGGTTACTTGTTATACCCAGGAAACCCTGTGATTTAACTGAAAAAATATTGAAAGTGACATAAACACCAAACAATCAATCAAAATATGCCTGCTTGTGGGAAAGGAAAAGTGCAGATCAAGTCGCTAATGGTCAATTGGGAAATGACATTAAACAGTAACTGCTTAAAGACTGAAGTATTTTGTTTCTTCAAGAGCTCTCCGTGACTTGACTCGATTGAAATGGGTTTATTGAATTAAAACTGGGTTAATTAATTATGGTCTGATTGAAGACCAGTAAAGCACACTTTTTTATAGATAAGATTGTGTTTAAAAAACCCTTTCTCAAGCTAGGCTGAGATTGAAATGATCTAATTACCTGATTTGATATTCTGTTTGAGTTACCATATGAGGAAAACATCGAGAAAAAATGGAAGCGCAAACAAACATAATATAAAATGTATCACTTTGAAGTTAATGAAAGATATTTATTAACCCTTTCCCTCATATAGACGCCTTCTGACGCCTCTGCAGCAGACAGCTTTTTGAAAACATAGTGACAAAAGAAGAAATTGCTCAAAACAAGTAATTTCTCCTTTTGCCACAATGTTTTTCACTTTTAGTCATTCTAAGATTATCCATTCAATTATAGAGATTTTCTATGTTTTGTCAAAATATGTTCAAATTCGTCATTGCCACAATGTTTTACAAAGTCATCTGCTGCAGCTGCCTCAAGATGTGTCGGCATGTAAATCTTACCTACCATTGGTCTGTCATCTTCATGTGTTCTTTATTTTTGTGTAAGTTAATGAATATATTAACCCTTTCCCACATATGACAAATCTGCTGATGACGACCTTGAAAATGTATACTGAAAAACATGGAAAATCTTTATAATTGTTGGTTTAAATACTGAAAAAGTTGAAAACATATCGGCAAAAGGAGAAATTACTTAAAGAGCAGGATTTCACTTCGCTGTAGCGCCACTGCCATGGGGCTCGTTCTGATATGGCGCGTCGGTGAGCTGCTATTTTAGTAGTAAAATAATGGTTCTGAATCCATGCCTGCTAGCATGCTAAAGTGTCTCAAGAATCAGAAATGACCCCCTCTTCCAAGATGGATGACACTTTAATAATCAAACACTTTATAAACTGTCAAAATATTGCCTATGAGGTAATACAGGTTTTATTAATTGCTCAAACGGACAAGGTTCACCTGCAATGAATGGTATCGCACCATTTAAATGGCTTTCTACTACAATAGAGATTTAGCAAACACTTCAATGCAATGGAATAGAGATTTTTGATAGCAATCGTGATTTCCCTGTTTTCATCGTGCTTGATCAACATTATAGTGAGGCTTACCATCTTTTGAAATGTGTGTTTACTTGTGTTAACCCTTTCCCTCATATAGACGCTTTGTGACGCCTCTGCAACAGACGGCTTTTTGAAAACATAGTGACAAAAGAAAAAATTGCTCAAAATGAGCAATTTCTCTTTTTGCCACAATGTGTTCCACTTTTCTAAGTCATAGGTTATCAATTCAATTAAAGAGATTTTCTATTTGTTGACAAAATATGTTCAAAGACATCTTCTGCAGAATTGTCCTATGAGGGAAAAGGTTAACCTAGCTCTTTTTCCATAGCAGACGACTTTGAACAATTAACTTAACTGTTTTGAGGTAAAATATGGAAATGCTGACTCTAGATGATATGACTGAAAAATTGTTGAAAACAGCATTAAACTCCAATCAATCAATCATCCTCAGCATTTTCTCCTTTTGCCACAATGATTTCAATAGTAAAATGTCTGCTGCAGTTCTTCAAAGTGCGTTTGCATGTGGGAAAGCATTAATTTCCAATGTAAGAGGGCAGAGAAAGTATGCTAGAAAGTTTTATAGCGGAATGATGTTATTAACTTTGCAATGGATTAATAAGGTGGCATACAAAATGATTGTGCAGTTAACTGTTGGACTGTGGTTGATTGTGAAATTGCCCATTTAAAACTCTTTACCTTATGAGGTCGTCTTGCCTTCTTTCCAACCATTACTGTAGATGTCTCTTTGAAGGATGAAACAACTCGCACTTTAGCTAGCCTCGACTATTTAAATATATTTTTTTCCACTATTACTTTCTTTGAAAAACAATAAGTATACACACATCTAAAACTTTACAATTCATAATTCTAGAGCAATAATTGTTGTTTGTCGGGCTTTTTCCATGATTTTGGAAAAGCTCGAGATCTGTCGCATTTAAGTGCAATATAGAAGACGGGATACTTTATAGCTGAAAGGGTGAAGTAAATTTTACCCAATCATCGACAAGTCATGAATGAAATTGTTTTGCCCCCAGAACATTGAAGGGATTGATTCATGTCAAAAGGATATCAATTCATGCTGTGTTATATTGTGTAAATTGTTTCTGCCATTTATGTGGATGTTATTAGGATATAAACTGTTAGTAATTTGACCAGGTGAAAATTTGTACAAATATGAATCATGGCCAAACAATTAATTGGTTGTTGATCATCATAATGTGATGCCCTCATGATAGAAATAACTTTATTTTTACCATGTAACCCTTTCCCACATATAACAAATTTGCAGCAGATGACTTTGAAAACATAATAATAAATTATGAAAATTGGAAGTACATCATCATTGTATCAATTAATGATTATAAGAGTTGGAAACATTCCTGTAAAAGAAATTGTTGCTTGTAACTGAAAGTGGTATATTTTCCTTAAAAAAAGTTCAGGCATTTAAAACTACCAAGCAATAATCAAGACAGAGATCTTATATTTCAAGATTAAATTACCTTAAATGGAATAGATATGAATTACAAAGGATAAAATCTAAGATATAATAACATAAAGTTCAGCGGAAGTTTGTGTGATTTATAAGGCAAATAACCCATTTTTTATGTCGTGGGGGTACCTTTAATAAACAGCCTTGACTTGAATATATAGATAATTTGGAATTTTTAAGTGATATATTATTTCTGCTGATATTCAGGGATTGTGAATGAAAAATGACCTGTTTTAGTGCAGATATTGTGTGTGTTAAAAGAAATCCTTCAAAGACACCACATTGAGATAAAAAAAAAAAATGAGTGTTATCGTTTACTTTTAAATACAGCACTGGATTATTATTTTTTAAGTAAAATAGTGGAATGGTTTCTGAACTTTGTGGAGGATTTGTGTTTACCAACTACCGTACTGAAGCAATTTACATTCTAGAATCAATTGAATTTGAATCATTTTTGTTCACCAATAGATAACATTATCTGAAAAAATAAATAAGCCCTATTAGAAAGTGAATATGAAATTGCTAGGCTACACTTGAAAATTAACTCTTTATAACCCTTTCCCACATACAAAAAATTGCTGCGGACAACTTTGAAAACATCTTATCAAAATAATATTAAATCCCTGTAATTAATGAAGGTTTCATTACTAAGTAAGGTATGTTGAAATCATTGTGGCAATTGAGAAATTAGCAATTTCTGCTTTAAAATTTGCCACACTGATTTCAAAAGTCGTCAGTGCTGTAGATGATTTGAAATGCGTCTGCATGTTGGAAAGGGTTGAGTAACCTGTTAAACTTTGAGAATTACAAGATCTATTTCTTAGCAAATACCATTTGACCAAGATTTAGCCTGGCCCCATCTGTGGAGTGTGATTATGATCTTTATATATTTGTCATATGTAATTTATAGTTCTGTAAAGTCTGCTGTCTTGAAACTGATAGAAATGAGAAATGATTATATAACCCTTTCCCTCATATAGATGCTTTCTGATGCCTCTGCAGCAGACAGCTTTTTGAAAACATAGTGTCACAAAAGAAGAAATTGCACAAAACGTGCAATTTCTCCTTTTGCCACAATGTTTTCCACTTTTTGTCATAGGTTATCCATTCAATTATGGAGAATTTCTATTTTTTGACAAAATACGTTCAAAGTCGTCTGCTGCAGATTTGTTGTATGAGGGAAAGGGTTAACCCTTACTAACATACAGCACATTTTGAAGCAGACAACTTTGGAAGCATATATTTTGTTCAAAAAATGGATAATTGCTGAATGAAGATGTAACTTCTGAACAAAGTTGAGAATGTCACAGATGGCAAAAGGAGAAACTGCATGCTCATTTTGAGCAATTTCTCCTTTTGCCATAATGTTTTTTAAACGTCATCTGTTGCAGAGGCATCAGAAAGTTTATGTATTTGGGAAAGGGTTGAGATAATCTTAGAAAGTATTTTAAAATGCCTATAATCATATGCAACAGTTTTCTGGGATATTAAATGGTTTGAATAGAATGGGAACAAGACAAGAAATAATGCTGAAGAAAGTGAAAAAAATGTCCAAAATGGTAATTATTGCATTATCCTTATAATTATGCTACAATTTGTTTAAATTGTACCTTAGATATTCCTCCTGTATATTTACCAAATGTGAACACTGTGATTAATTAAAACAAATGAGGTTCTAATTTAACTTAAAGAATAAATACAGTCCGCAACTAATACTCAAGGTGCTGTTATCAACTTTAACACTTTTCTCGTACAACAAACCAGCAGCAGACTACTTTGGAACACCTAGGCAAAAATATGGAAAAACTCTATAAGTGAAAGTACAATTAGTATGCAGACAGAGTTGAAAACAATTAGTGGCTGCAGAAGCGTCAAAATGCATTAATATGCTGCATATGTGGGAAAGGGATGGAAATGAGTCAAATATTGAGTCTGGTAGTTAAATAATTATGTTTTAAAGACTTATACAATGAAAACATCTGAAGAAAAGAAGATAAAAATGATGGCAAATATTTAAACATGTATACAATTTAAAGGAAATGTTCAGTGTCTGCTCTAAAGGTGCCAAAATTATTTTTTTGTAAGGTAAATTTAGGGCTTTGTTTTTAAAGATGTTACGGATCAACAGTATCATAATCTCTCTAGGTCTTAAAATCTACAGAAATTAAAATATATTGCTGAAATTGTTTGATGAATTATAAAAGATAATTAAATTAAAAGTATAAATATCATCACAAAATAATTGACAGTGCAAAATGTATTTTCCAATACCTTAATATCTTGCTGCTAAATAACCTATGTATTACAGGAACTTATATTATTCCATACAAATAAATGATCAACAGCATATGATTTTTAGAAATTATGTCGTTTTTCCCCCCAAGTAAAGCCTTCCCCATATAATACAACAAATCTGCAGCAGATGATTTTAAAAGCATGTAGACAAAAGTTTGCAACATCTCTCTATAATTGAGGGTATAACTGTTGAAAAGAGTTGATAAGATTGAATTACTCCTCCTTTTTGTTATAAATTTTTCAAATGTCATCTACTGCAGATTAAGTCAAAATGTGCCTGAATGCGGGAAGGGGTTAAATTTGTTACATTTTCTCTTCTTATCTGTAATTCAGGCGGTGTGTGTCGCTTGGGTTTAATCCAGATCGTATGGATATCATATTACCTAAAACACAAATATCATTTAATTTGAGACACAGCAATAAAAAAAGGTCTTTACTGTAATCTCTGTTTACTATAATTCCCCTTATGCAGACACATCAGCAGCAGCAGCTCACACTGGCCTGAAATTGATCATTATTCTTCTTTAGTCACAATGTTTTCAACTTAACTCTTTCAGCGCCGTGACAGGCAAAATTTATGTTTTTTGCAAACAATACAGATTCGTGACGAGCTGTCTCACCTAAAATCAGCATTGTTTGTCTTTTAGTTATTAAAATAGTCCAAAACTTTCATTATATGAGAAATGGAGAAGCCTGATTTTGAACATGGAAAAGTCTTCTTTGAACAATTCGGCGCTAATTATATCATAAGTATACTTAATTGAGATTTGCTTTATTTTGAAAGTCTGCTGCAAATGTGTTGTATGTGGGAATGGGTTAAACAATTAAACCCTAGATTGTGGGTGCTAAAATGAATTGTCTGACTGAAAGTCATCCGCTGCAGATGCGTCTACAAGTGGAAAAGGGTGTTATTTAGAGAGATATTGTCTTGTTACGACCTGGTTACTCTTTCTTACCACAAACCTTTGGCATACAAGTCCTCTTTGTGACTTACGCGACTCATTTTATACACCAATAGGTTAACTCTGAAACAATTAAAGTTCAGTATAAAATTTATATACATCCATTCAGGGTAAAAATGCCTTAGCTGCAAGCAAACACATCATGGTGATAATTGTTTTTTGCAAGCATCTGCATGCCGTCCTTCTTAGCTTACCCCAAATATCTATAAAACTGGTTAATTTTCAATGTTCAGCAAGTGCACTGAGGAAAGCTGTGGCATGGGAAACTATGGCTTATGATACTGCTGATACAATTCATTAGTGATAAGGTTTGAAAAATGGCCTTGTCTGATCCAAGCTTTTGAAAGCTTACACTATATAGCCTTAGAATGTGTCTCAAAATTTGTAATTTTTGGTGAAGGTCGTATGCCTATTTATTCTGTGGTTTCATATGGCTGTCATACTAGTGGTTGCAAATATCCTAACTGAACATTTCCATATGTTATGTCTGATATGAAATAAATCTCTGTTTTTATAGCTGTTGTCATTACAAATCAGAACTCCAATCAGTTCATCAGTTTTAATTATTGGTTAAATACCTTGATGATTTTGTCAGCCTATTTTAAATGGAATAAAAAAAATAATTAATTAAATTTTAGGAGATTGTGTTGGCAACTTTTTAAAGACTTACATGAATATATGTTTATATAAATATGTTTACAACAGTCATGTAGTGGAGATTTAGGAGTGAATATAGACTGGATTAGAAAAGCTATGGGAAATCTGAAATTCCTTCTGTGAATTAAAATTGAAATTTTAAGAGTTACAAAATTCCTTAACACATTCGAGAGAGTGATTCATTAACATTAAGTTTTAAATATTTTCTTACTTGTGACAATAAATACAGGATATAATGAAGTATGAACAGAACGTTTTGTTTATTTGCAACTAAGATTCCACATACAAAGTTTATCTCCTGAATTTGATCATTTCGAGGGATAGTGAAAATTTTAATTATTGCAATGAAATTATAACTTCAAGACATAGTCATTTGTTGCATTTATTTCATTTGAAAATTGATTGTTTTTAATGATTTTGTCAATTGGTAAAAATAGTGAAGTTGCAAAATGATCATTCAAAAGTGTACCAACTTTTTTTAACCATTTTCTTCACAAGAGTTTTGCATTCTTCTGCTACGAAAAAATCTACATGTGGTATCTATCTAGAAAATGGAAATTATAATATTTTTGAAACAAAATTGCCTGCTTATACAGAGGCATAAAAAGTGTCTATAGCTGCAAAAGGGGTGGAGATATCAATTTTATATGTATAATTAAGGAACATCTTTGTGTTGACAATGTTTTGAAGAACCGTCCAATTTTGTTGTAATTTATCAAAACATCTCTCGTTTGCAAATGACTCATTAAAACTAGTGCACAGGAAAATACATTTAATGCAACTGTCAATTTTTAAGTTGAAAATAAACATACGTCCAGGAAAATTGATTTTCTGTGTAAATAAGCAGCCTTTAGTTTTCCTATTCTCTCATCTTTGAATATTGGACTGTGAATAAAAGTTTGTCAATATTGTTTTCTAGTAAAATGTAATCATTATTTTGGCCAGAAATGCTCTTAAAAGATAAATTCCCCAATACCAAATAATTCATGGAGATTGTGTTATATTCTCTTTAACAAAGATAATGGTTTAAGATTCTGTTTGTACTTCTGTATAAATCGCAAAATAAATCCATCTTTAGGCAGTAAACAATTCCTCCAATGAGTTCAGAAAGTCATATCCCAACCCTGAAAAGGGGAGGCAACTCTAATAAATCAGGAGTGTTCATTGAGAGACAGAAAAGAGAGTTGTATGAATTGAAAAGTGATTCAAGTGATCAATCTAATTATGAAAACTTTGGAAGTGACGCATATTATTCACACTCTGATTATGCCGCGGAGGCAGTGTCAAGTTATTCTACACAAGAAACGGGTAAACAAGATAGATACTATTTAGAAAATGAACAGTTTGATAGATTGAACGATTCAAGTGCAGAGGATATTGATAGCTCGGATGATGATATTGATGTGACTGATTCTTATTATCCAGCAAAACAAAATAACAATGATTCTCGACATGTGATAAGTAATCAGGAATATGACAGGGAGGCTCAGTCAAATGAACACGATGTGGGAAACGAATATGAGTATATGATTGTCAATTCAAGAGTTAGGTTAAAGGAGGCGGAATTGAGGAGAAATTTGGCCTTAGCAAGTAGTCCCTCTTTTGAAAGGGACAGATCTGGTTTGAAGAGAGGATCAAGTGCAAGTGTACTAATTAGAGCAAACAGAGATATGTCTGCTGGGAAGGTTAACGCCGCTAGACCACAATCATCTGAAAGAACTGTAAAGCATAACAATTTGCCTGTACCTGGTCAAACACCGTCAAGGACATCTCGAAGTGCTCAGCCATCAAGACAGTCTCCAAGATTAACAGGGACTGTTAAGGTCAATAAACCATTGAGGCAGTCACCAAGGCTATCTCAGAGTCCTTCTCCAAGGAATGGTCACACTACACCAAAAGGTGGCAGAGATGCCGACACTTGTTTGAAATTATCTCTGAAAGGTTTGAATGATTCAGACGAAGAAGAGGATGAGGAAACTTCAAGTCCAAGAAAAGAAAGGGCGTCTAGTCCCAGAAAAGGGGTCATGTCAACTACTAAATCATTTGAAGCCAAATCATCATTAATGCGTAGAAATGAAAGTGATGGAAGTTTGGTAAGACAATTAGGTAGGACGCCACCAGTGAATGAGCATTCTGTCAATAAAAGACCAGTATTAAAAAAATCTCTGTCAAATAGAGAATTTAATATTCATCTGAGCAAAAGATCTTCATCAAATGATGAGTTGATTCAACAGGGAATTGTTAGTGCCACAGGGGAACCAGTCCTGAGAAGGACATCATCTGGCCGAAAACTGCCAGGTGTGCCAATAGATCGGATAAATAAAACTTCTCAGAAAACAAATGTAAATGCAAGCATTGAAAATGGTTCTTCTAAAGCAGCTGATCAACATGTGATACACTCAGAGTCTGACAACAGTTTTCTGTCAATCAGTAAAGATGGAAGTACTGAGTATGTGTCACTGGATTTTAATGACAGTTCTATGAAAACTTCCCCAGCCAAAGAGGTGGTAAGCTCACCAGATAATAACATGTCTACTGATGGTGATACAAGCCATGAAATAAAGTCGAAATCTCCACTTGTCGTCGAAAAGAGACCACCAATAGCTGACCAATCACAGCCAAGAGGGCATCCATCACCGAGGGACATCAAAGCTGGAAAGCCGCCTCTAACAAAGTCAAGCAAAGGTATTATTGAGAAAACTGTTCCTGCCTCCCCGCGGAACAATACTTCTCCCAGGAAGAGTATCATTGCTGCCTCACCTAGAGGTATACCATCCCCAAGAACTCAGGGATCACCAAGGGGCCTTCAGTCATCATCCCCAAGGAGAGTTCAGACTGCCTCTCCAAGGACAATAGCAAGAGCTTCACAGCCTTCTCCAAGGGAAAATGCTTCTGGTAGATCAACATCTAATGAGAGACAGCCTCAAGCAGAAAAAATAAAAGGGCAGGACATCTCAAACAACAATTCTGTGAAAAAGACAGTTGGTGTGCAAAAATCGAACACAAATTCCATGACCAATGGACCCTCTGCAGATTATCCACCAGTATCACCTACAAGAAGAGTCAGACATAACAGTGGAAGCAGTATAACATCCCCAAGACCTGGGTCTCCCATGAAAAGCGTGAGGAAGAATTCTGGGTCAGACTTAAGAGGCTCTCATATACCTGAAGAGCCTTCACCACGGATTATTGCATACACAAGACAGGATAGCTGTACTGACATGGATCTACGTCAGGTGATAGAGATATTTGGAGTTGGACAGGACAATTCACTGAAGGAAGAGCAGGATGAGGTAGGCATATACTGTATATTTTATCATGGCGTCATTTAATACAGTTGTAAATACATGTTGTAACAAAACATAGTTACAATCTTTTTGTATGAGGCCTGCGAAATTATATTCTAGAAAATGGAACAGTTCTAGAACAGTTCTAAAACAGTAACATATTCATGTTCTAGAACTTTTGTTCTAGAACATCATTCTAGAATAAATCCAGAACATTTGTTGAACTTGTTTTCATTCTGAAAGTGTTCTTGAAATATTCTAGAATATTTTTAGAACTTTTCAAGGACAAAATCAGTTAAAGAAATTGTCTACAAATTTTTATTATTTGGTTCTAAAAGTGTTCTAAAATGTTCCAAAATATGAACTTTTATAATCTGTGATTTACAAGTTCTATAAGTGTTCTAGAACATATTTAGAACATTTCAAGGAAATATCAAGTTCTTCAAAAGTTCTACAAATGTTCTAAAACAAAATGCTAGAAGATCATCATCATCATATCAAGTTCTGCATTTGTTCTAGAAATGATTTACAACATAATTCCAGTACACTTTTAGAATAATTTTAGTCAGTCGATTTAATTAAATAATAATGACTTTGTATTTTTTAACTCAGTGTGAATCACTTAAACTTGATCCATTCTGAAGAGAAACAAGGACACTTCTAGAACACTTCTAGAACCTTTTTTTTTTTAAATAATTGCAACAACAACAACAGGAAGTTGAGATCTTAAATTTTCAAAATGGATGATAATGTGACATGTTAAAATTCAGGCAATGTTTTCACAAAACACTTGGTTATAATGGATTGTCATCAAATATTATGTACAAAGTGATTTGTAAATAACTTTTCTTCTCATTCTGATGATAAAAGCGGATAGAAAAAACATAAAATGAAGCTTTACAAGCACAGAATGTATTCAACTTGGCTTAGAAACACTTGACAGGTAAAACTTATGTTAATGAATGTTTATTCAGTGATTTAAAGTGAAATTCATCATCTTTAGTGATAACTCTTGTAACATGATTACTTTTTGGAACACTTTAAGGCTTTAGGCAGTTCCAGGCCCTGGCATTTTCAGTTAATTTTGTAATTTACTACAATGTCTAGGATAACCCATTACAAAATGTCTATCTTAGACATGTAATAAATGCAAACATGATTGTAGTTTCTGTGAGTTTACTTTTAATTGAATATTTCTTGGATTGTTCTAGGTACATCCCACCCAAGCTCTAGAACAGATACAAGTATGATTCAGCTGTTTACTGAGCAGGTGTCCTGGAACTATTCTAGAACCATCCCACATCATTTATGGAACAAACCTTTATTGTTCTGAAACGATTCTTGAACTATTCTAGAAAATTCAAGAATTGTTCTGGAACTCTGGTATAGAACTGTTCTAGAATGTTTGTGGGACAGTTCTAGAACAGTTCTAGAATGTTTATGGGACAGTTCTAGAACGTTAAGTGAGACAATTTTTCCAGAAGAATTGTTCTGGAACTGTTCTATAATTATTCTAGAAGAATTGTTCTGGAACGGTTCTAGAACAGCTCCAGAACAATTCTTCTAGACTAGTTTTAGAACAGTTCCAGAACAATAGTTCTAGAACAGTTCCAGAACAATTCTAGTACAATTCATACCAGGTTATAATAACATACAACCACACCAGATTATAATAACATACAGCCATACCAGGTTATAATAACATATACAACCATACCAGGTTATAATAACACATACAGCCATACCAGGTTATAATAACATACAGCCATACCAGGTTATAATAACATATACAACCATACCAGGTTATAATAACATACAACCATACCAGGTTATAATAACATACAGCCATACCAGGTTATAATAACACATACAACCATACCAGATTATAATAACATAAGCCATACCAGGTTATAATAACACATACAGCCATACCAGGTTATAATAACACATACAGCCATACCAGGTTATAATAACATACAGCCATACCAGGTTATAATAACATATACAACCATACCAGGTTATAATAACATACAACCATACCAGGTTATAATAACATACAGCCATACCAGGTTATAATAACACATACAACCATACCAGATTATAATAACACATACAACCATACCAGGTTATAATAACATACAGCCATACCAGGTTATAATAACACATACAGCCATCAGGGTTATAATAACACATACAGCCATACCAGGTTATAATAACACATACAGCCATACCAGATTATAATTTCACATACAACCATACCAGATTATAATAACATACAGCCATACCAGGTTATAATAACACATACAGCCATACCAGGTTATAATAACACATACAACCATACCAGATTATAATAACACATACAACCATACCAGATTATAATAACATACAACCATACCAGATTATAATAACACATACAACCATACCAGATTATAATAACATACAGCCATACCAGATTATAATAACACATACAACCATACCAGATTATAATAACACATACAACCATACCAGATTATAATAACATACAGCCATACCAGATTATAATAACACATACAACCATACCAGATTATAATAACATACAGCCATACCAGATTATAATAACACATACAACCATACCAGATTATAATAACATACAACCATACCAGATTATAATAACATACAGCCATACCAGATTATAATAACATACAGCCATACCAGGTTATAATAACACATATTACAGCCATACCAGGTTATAATAACATACAACCATACCAGATTATAATAACACATACAACCATACCAGATTATAATAACACATACAACCATACCAGCTTATAATAACACATACAACCAGTCTGCAGCAGAAGACATTGAACATCTTTATAGATTAAAGTATAACTTTTGAAAAGAGTTGAGCGTATTTCTCCTTTTGTCACAAAAGTCGTCGGCTGCAGAAACTTCAAAATGCATCTGAAAGTTGGAAAGGGCTATTGAATTTTGGTTCATTGCCATTGTATTGAACAGTTATTTCCCTTTTACTGTCTGTAAAATTATCCTGCAAGTTAAATTGTAGTGTCATTCTAAAGATTCACACAAGAATTGACAACCCTTCAGCATAGGACTTAACCCTTTCCCTCATATAGACACTTTCTGACGCCTCTGCAGCAGACGGCTTTTTGAAAACGTCGACAAAAGAAAAAATTGCTCAAAACAAGCAATTTCTCCTTTTGCCACAATGTTTTCCACTTTTAGTCAGGTTATCGATTCAATTATAGAGATTTTCTATTTTTTGACAAAATATGTTCAATTAAAGTCGTCTGCTGCAGAATTGTCGTATGAGGGAAACCCCGGGTTAAAAAACATAATGGAAGAAATTGCTCATAGTGCGCAATTTTAACTTTTTCCACCCATGTTTTTAGCTCTTTTTAATTATAAACAATATTACCCCAGATGGTTTTGAAGCATTACTCATGTCAGATAAATGTACTACAGCTATTTAGCCCTAAATTCCCACATTTGTCAAATCTTCAGCAGATTATTTTGAAAACAATAAGTCAAAGTTATGGTAAATCTCTATAGTTGAAATTATATTTATTGGATAGAGTTGAAAAAAAAAAACAGTGTGGCAAACGGAGAAATTGTTCATTTATGAGCAATCTCTTCCTTTGCAACAATGTATTCACAATGCTCATGTCAGATAAATGTACTACAGCTAATTCCCACATTTGTCAAATCTGCAGCAGATTATCTTGAAAACAATAAGTCGAAGTTATGGTTAATGTCTATAGTTGAAATAGTTGAAAAAACAGTGTGGCAAATGGAGAAATTGTTCATTTATGAGCAATCTCTCCTTTTGCAACAATGTTTTCAAAATGCATATGCACGCGGGAAACAATTTACTTTTAATAACTTTGTATTTCAAAAATCTCCGATGTGAAAATGTTTTAAAATTCATAGACAGTATTAAAGTGACCATGTAACAGTCAACCTATTCACTGGTGTAGATGACTTTGGTTAACCCTTTCGTATAGAAGCGTTTTGACACATCCAGAGCAGACAACTGGAAAATATTGTGGCAAAAAGATGAATTGCTTATGATGAGCTATTTCTCCTTTTGCCTCGACATTTTCTTCTCCATTCCAAAATTATCAAATCTCTCATGTTTTCAATATATTTCCCGCTCGGGAAATGTCAGAGCCGTCGTCTGCAGATTTTTCTTGTATGTGGGAAAAGGTGTAAATGGTAATCCTTGCACTACATTCCTATGGTCCATATTGTTGCTGGGTAAAATGAAGTGTCCTTATCACAAGTACACTGTTACAATGTTGTTGGTAACTTTCTTATATATACATTGATAGTAACTATACAAATAGAAACAAAAGTGAAAATTGCCCACTCAGAAAAGTGTAAAACATTTATATCATTGAAGCAATTTAATTATTTACCTGATATTCTAGTTTTAGGGTCGTCCAATTACAATTTGAAAACGTCCAAATAAAAATGTAGCACATCTTGAGACTTGAAACTTTTTTTCTTATACCAAGTTGTAGACGGCCTCAAGGGCATAGTGGTTACAAAGAGCTGCTAAGGTGGGGCAGGTTGTTGGTTTGATCCCTGTTCAGGTCATACCTGAACAACTTAATGATAATAGTATGGTTTCCCTCCTTGGCACTCAGGGTTTCGAAGTTTGCATTTCAACTGATTCGCCATTGTTGCAGGATAAATGGACCAGTAGTATACTGGTTATATGCTCAAGAAACTCCTATATAACTGAAATATTGTTGAAAGCGGAGTAAAACACTAGACAAACTAAGGCTTTATTTTCCCATTTTGTTTTGGACATGATCTTCTACAATTTAGTTATCAAAAGTATTTTTTCTTGAACTAGGGAAACTATTGAGACTTTAATTATGTCTCCTCCCTCCGGAGGAGACATATTGCTTTTGCCTGCGCCGTCTGTCTGTCTGTCTGTCCGTCTGTCTGTCCGTCTGTCTGTCCGTCTGTCTGTCTGTCTGTCAGGGCGTCCACATTTCTTGTCCGGCCTTTATCTCACAACCCCTTGGCCACATTTCTATGAAACTTCACAGGAGTCATTGGTACAACGTCTAGTTGCGCATATTACAAGGGCGTTTAATTTGACCTACTTTTGGATGAGTTATTGCCCTTTCTTAAAATTGCCATTTCATTCTTGTCCGGCCTTCATCTCACAACCCCTTTGCCACATTTCTATGAAACTTCACAGGAGTCATCGGTACAACGTCTAGTTGTGCATATTACGAGGGCGTTTAATTTGACCTACTTTTGGATGAGTTATTGCCCTTTTTTTAAAATTGCCATTTCATTCTTGTCCAGGGCGTCCACATTTCTTGTCCGGACTTTATCTCACAACCCCTTGGCCACATTTCTATGAAACTTCACAGGAGTCATCGGTACAATGTCTAGTTGCGCATATTACGAGGGCGTTTAATTTGACCTACTTTTGGATGAGTTATTGCCCTTTCTTAAAATTGCCATTTTATTCTTGTCCGGCCTTCATCTCACAACCCCTTTGCCACATTTCTATGAAACTTCACAGGAGTCATCGGTACAACGTCTAGTTGCACATATTACGAGGGCGTTTAATTTGACCTACTTTTGGATGAGTTATTGCCCTTTTTTTAAAATTGTCATTTCATTCTTGTCCGGTCTTCATCTCACAACCCCTTTGCCACATTTCTATGAAACTTCACAGGAGTCATCGGTACAACGTCTAGCTGCGCATATTACGAGGGCGTTTAATTTGACCTACTTTTGGATGAGTTATTGCCCTTTTTTTAAAATTGCCATTTCATTCTTGTCCGGCCTTCATCTCACAACCCCTTTGCCACATTTCTATGAAACTTCACAGGAGTCATCGGTACAACGTCTAGTTGCGCATATTACTAGGGCGTTTAATTTGACCTACTTTTGGTTGAGTTATTGCCCTTTTTTTAAAATTGCCATTTCATTCTTGTCCCCGGCCTTCATCTCACAACCCCTTTGCCACATTTCTATAAAACTTCACAGGAGTCATCGGTACAATGTGTTGTTGCGCATATTACGAGGGCGTTTAATTTGACCTACTTTTGGATGAGTTATTGCCCTTTTTTAGATCACCTAGAGCCGAAGGCTCAAGGTGAGCTATTCTGATCACTTTTTGTCCGTCGTCCGTCCGTCCGTCCGTCCGTCCGGCGTTAACTTTTAGCTTTAAACATCATCTCCTCCCAAACTCCAAGGACAAATTCCGTGAAACATCACAGGACTGTTCCTCTGGTTGGCCTCTTTCAAAGTTGTTCAAAGATTTAAATTCTTTTGAGAACTTTGGTTGCTGCGGCATCAGAAAGGGGACAAAATGTCCAAACTTTAAAAATCTTCTCCTCCGAATCTGCCTGTCAGATTCAAATATAATTTGGTAGAAATGTTCCTTGGGTGACCCTCTATAAAAATTGTTCAAGCCATACTGATTGGTCGAAAAACATGGCAGTCAGGCGGCATCAAAAAAGGGGCAAAATGACAAAATTTGAAAATTCCATTATTATGAAAGTGCTTGTCTGATTTTAAGAAAATATAATACGAATCTTACTGTAATGATCCTCTATTTAATTTGTTTAAGCCGTTTTGATTGGTTACACAATCATAGCAACCAGGCGTCATCACAAAAGGGGTAAATTGAACTTTTAGCTACAAATGACAACCAACTCCTACCATTCCAATAGACCAATTTCCACAAAACATCACAGGAATGTTCCTTTGGTGGTCCTCTTTCAAAATTGTTCAAAGATTAAAATTCCAATGAGAACTTTGGTTGCTGCGGCATCAGAAAAGGGGACAAAATGTCCAAACTTTAAAAATCTTCTCCTCCGAATCTGCCTGTCAGATTCAAATATAATTTGGTAGAAATGTTCCTTGGGTGACCCTCTATAAAAATTGTTCAAGCCATACTGATTGGGCGAAAAACATGGCAGTCAGGCGGCATCAAAAAAGGGGCAAAATGACAGAATTTGAAAATTCCATTTTTATGAAAGTGCTTGTCTGATTTTAAAAAAATATAATATGAATCTTACTGTAATGATCCTCTATTTAATTTGATTAATGCGTTTTGATTGGTTACACAATCATAGCAACCAGGCGTCATCTCAAAAGGGGTAAATTGAACTTTTAGCTACAAATGACAACCAACTCCTACCATTCCAATAGACCAATTTCCACAAAACATCACAGGAATGTTCCTTTGGTGGTCCTCTTTCAAAATTGTTCAAAGATTAAAATTCCAATTAGAACTTTGGTTGCTGCGGCATCAGAAAGGGGACAAAATGTCCAAACTTTAAAAATCTTCTCCTCCGAATCTGCCTGTCAGATTCAAATATAATTTGGTAGAAATGTTCCTTGGGTGACCCTCTATACAAATTGTTCAAGACATACTGATTGGTCGAAAAACATGGCAGTCAGGCGGCATCAGAAAAGGGGCAAAATGACAAAATTTGAAAATTCCATTTTTATGAAAGTGTTTGTCTGATTTTAAAAAAATATAATACGAATCAAGAATGTTCCTTTGGTGGTCCTCTTTCAAAATTGTTCAAAGATTTAAATTCCATTGATAACTTTGGTTGCTGCGGCATCAGAAAGTGAGAAAAATACCCAAATTTTAAAATCCTTTTCCTCCATAATCTACTTGTGCGATTGCAAGATAATTTGGTAGAAATGTTCCTTAAGTGACCCTCTAAATAAACTGTTGAAGCCATATTGATTTCGTTGAAAAACAGGGCAGCAAGGCGGCATCAGGAAAGGTGCAAAATGACAAAAACTTTATAATTCCATTCTTATTAAAGTTCTTGTTAGATTTCAAGATATAAATGGCCTTTACTGATAAGCTGTTTCTTGAGAAGTGTCCACTCCTTTGCAGTTTCATTTACCCTGATAAAATTTTCCCAGATATTTGCAGTTAAATATTTGCTACTAATTTACTATCAATTAGGTGATCGATTTAGGGCCATCTTGGCCCTCTTGTTTAAATTGCCATTTCATTCTTGTCCGGCCTTCATCTCACAACCCCTTGGCCACATTTCTATGAAACTTCACAGGAGTCATCGGTACAACGTCTAGTTGCGCATATTACGAGGGCGTTAAATTTGACCTAATTTTGGTTGAGTTATTGCCCTTTATTTAAAATTGCCATTTCATTCTTGTCCGGCCTTCATCTCACAACCCCTTTGCCACATTTCTATGAAACTTCACAGGAGTCATCGGTACAATGTCTTGTTGCGCATATTACGAGGGCGTTTAATTTGACCTACTTTTGGATGAGTTATTGCCCTTTTTTAAAATAAATCACTAACTGACAAAATACAGTCAGCCAGACAAATACCCCTTGGGGGAGACATATGTTTTTCCCAAAAACAACCTCTAGTTAGAATTGACTGTGTATTGAAAAATAATGTAAAAGAAAAAATAAATAAGATAAAACAAGTTTTTCTACCGGCCTATTGTTTGTATAAGTTGATAAAAGGAGGCCATTGTTTGTTATGCTAATTCTTTAAGTTATGGTTTGTCAAAAAATACCTACTTAATAATTATAGTTCATGCTTCAGAAAATAATTAGATATGCATAATAGATCAAAATATTGACATTTTTTCGGTCAAGATTTTCAATATTTATGAAAGTCTTTAGTTTGTTGTTTATTAGTTCAACCCTTTCAATGCTGAAGTTTCAAAATGGGCCTATCCCTTTCCCTCATATAGACGCTTTCTGACGCCTCTGCAGCAGACAGCTTTTTGAAAACATAGTGAAAAAAGAAGAAATTGCACAGAACATGCAATTTCTCCTTTCGCTACAATGTTTTCCACTTTTTGTCATAGGTTATCCATTCAATTATGGAGATTTTCTATGTTTTGACAAAATACATTCAAATGCTGCAGTATTGTCGTATGAGGGAAAGGGCTATCTAGCTTTGCATTTGGAAGAGCCCATAGTAAATTCTAAGAGACTTTTTTGAGGTGAACAGCCAATAAGAATGTAGTCTGTTCAGACAGTCGGCCTGGCTGTATTATACTCGGGATTCGGGCACTGACTTCACAAAATCGGTTCCCTAAGCAGTCAAAAGATTAATGTATTGTCTGTTGCCTGTAATCATTGTAACCTTTACCTAAATACGTGTACATAACGTTTTTCACATAATGCTGTAGTTTTCACATATATATATGATATATATATGGAAAAAGGAGTAATTTCTAAAAATGAGCATTCTTTTCCTTCTACCAGCAATAGGGTCATACAAATTAAGACTTTATAAAAATGGTAGTAATTGCTGCCCTCCTTGGCACTCAGGGTTGCGGGGTTACAGCATTACGACTGACTTGTTGGTGTCAGAATAAATGGACCAGTAATACTCCGGTAACTTAATTACACAGGAAATTTATGCCGTGATATAACTTAAAAATTGTTGAAAGCTACGTAAAACACCAAAAAATCAATCAATAATTTAACTATTATTTATAAAGACATTGCACATTTTTACCTACATGTACTAGCTCTTAAAAGTCATCTTCTGCAGATTTGTTGTATGTTGGAAAGGGTTGTATATTGGGTGTATATATACAAAAATATGCAGGCATTCCAATATTTACTCATTTAAATGTTCAACAAAAGGGATACTCATATATACATAAATTATTACAATTGGCACATGGAGTTTAGAATCATATTGTCAGCTAGCATGACATTATGATTTGTTACTAATTGTATTCAAGATTTATAGATCTTGAAGAGAACAATGCATACTCACACAATCAGTATAATCAGCTGTTAGGACCATATTCATACCTATAAGTTATAACCTATGGCTTTATAACCCCCCCCCCCATACAACAGATCTTCAACAGAGGACTTTATACTTTCCCCACCCACAGTGAGATGCTTTCTGATGCCTCGATCTGCAGCAGGCAAAAATAGAGGAATTTCTCCTTTTGCCACATGCCACAATGCATGTTGTCAAATATTTTCCATTATTAAGTTTCCCTTATAATAATTAAGTCTCAGATATTTCATAATTATACCCCCGGTTCCGAAGGAAAGGGGGGGGTATACTGTTTTACCCATGTCCGTCCTTCCGTCCTTCTGTCCGTCCGTCCGTCCGTAACACTTTCGTTTCCGGGCTATTTCTCTGCAACCGCTTTTTGGAATTTGATGAAACTTCATAGGAAGGATCACCACCAAGTGTAGATGCGCATATCGTGTTTGCGTTCCGGTTGGATTATTTTTCACGGAGTTATGGCCCTTTACTCCTATGTATGACTAAATTCATTTCCGGGCTATTTCTCTGCAACCGCTTTTTGGAATTTGATGAAACTTCATAGGAAGGATCACCACCAAGTGTAGATGCGCATATCGTGTTTGCGTTCCGGTTGGATTATTTTTCACGGAGTTATGGCCCTTTACCCCTATGTATGACTAAATTCATTTCCGGGCTATTTCTCTGCAACCGCTTTTTGGAATTTGATGAAACTTCATAGGAAGGATCACCACCAAGTGTAGATGCGCATATCGTGTTTGCGTTCCGGTTGGATGATTTTTCACGGAGTTATGGCCCTTTACCCCACCATCACATATGTCTTTCAAAACATGAGCGGGGGTATCACTAGTGAGCAGTAGCTCACATATTTCTTGTTATATTAATTTTGCCTGGATGTTTTCAAAGTCGTTTGCTGCAGATTTGTTGTATGTGGGAAAGAATTGTTATCATATTAATTATATAGCAAAAATTAGTAAAATCTGCATAAAAGAAAGTATTATTACTGATAAAAGTGGATGATAAATAGTCTCCCTTATAGCCACCATGTTTTCCAACGTCATCATCTGCAGATGTGTCAAATTGAACAAGCATGTGGGAAAGGGTTAACCATTTACCTGATAATTAATATCTTCGACAACATTTGAGAAAAATCATTTCAACATCTTCAAATAATTGGAATTGTATACTTTTCACAGATTTGAAAATATTGTGGAAAAGGAGATATTGCTTATATAGAGCAGGTTATTGAGGCAAAAATGTGTTTGACAATATAATTATTGAATAGGATTGCAAACATTGTGGCAAAAGGAGCATGTTCAGGCTATAATACTTTGTGCATCAATGGAATTTCAAATAATTGTCACAATTTGCATAAATGTGATGCCTGAACCCGCGACCTCCCGCACCCAAGGCCGACACGCTGCCACCACACCACCGAGGCTGTCCCATAAACCTGAAAAAACATGATGATTATAAGCATAGAATTGAAGACATTTTGGCATAATGAGAAATTTCTCCATATGCCACATTATGCTTTCAAAAGACATCTGCTGCAGATGTGTCAAAATGAATCTTTGAGTGGGAGAGAGTCAAATATATAGCTATAGGTTAAGTGTATCTAAATTATGAAGGGTCCAATCTATGAATAGTGGTATATATATATAGTATTTTAACTGTCTTGTGCAGGTAAACCCTTTACCATAATTAAAACTTGCATATTCATTGCAAAGCAATATAATTGCTGGAGAAATAATCTAGGATGACGTTAGTTCATCTGATTATATCTGTTCTATGGGGATTGTATTCATAGGGCAGCTTATGTATGTATGTCATTAAAGTGTGAAAGAAACCATTAAGAATGATTACTTTGTATTGAAAATGGTTAACAGTCTTAAACTGCCTATTCAGTGTTAAATATTTATTTTTGTATACTGAAAAACCACACTGAATTTACTTCATGGCAGAAACTGATCTTAATTTCATTGCAAAGTCTATAAATATTGCAGAATCAGGTCTACATTTGCTCGAATGAGAACTGTCCCTACACTGTTTTGTGTTAATTGTTGGATGGATGAGGCCATATAAGGTGAAAGGAGACAGCAGGTTCATTGTCATTGTTTGCCAAAGGGCCGTATATATAGACAAGTAGACAAGTATGGTGTATCGATGATAGTTCGACAGAGTTTATTTACCATACTCTATTCACCCACTACTGTACGCTTCATCGGTGTACAATGGATTGCTTGTATTAATTTTCATGTTGAAATTGAATATTTAAAATTTGTGTGTAGTGATTTTTGTGCGTGAATGTTTTTGGCATCTTCTATATCATGATTAAACATGGACATGTATCACATCACCGAAGTCACGGTAAAATAAAGGTGGGTGATTTATCTTTAATAAACCCTTTCCCAACAGTCATTATTATAGTCTGTTTATGCCTGCGAGCGTCCTTCTGTGAATGCATATTGGTGTTCAGGGCTATTTCTCAACATGTTTAAGGAAATTGGTGCAGTGGTAGAGTGTTCGCCTCTGGTATCAAAGGTCCCGGTTTCAGTCCCCCGATGAGTATGTCCTGCCTTTGAGATGTTTCCACACGAACAGCACAAGTTCTGGTTAAGTCTCCAGGAAGCAGACATTGAGTATGATTAACAAAAGCTGCAAGATTGTTTTTCAATCAGTGAGAAATAAATAAGTTAAATCAAATGTTATGGGCAGGTTCAAAAGTACTAAGAGGAGGAGCACATGTTCAGATTCAGCATTTTTATTGAGTTATGGCGCCGAGCACCGGAAGCTCAGTCGGTTGCAACACAGGCTGCCAGTTCAGGGGTTGTGAGCTCAGCCAAAATGCTTTCAGATGTTTGTCAATAGTCAATAGTCGCTGTAATAAGCGTCATTTGCCCTCCACAAATGGGCTAAGTTCGTCTTTGTTAGAAAAGTAGCCAGTTGCTTGGAAAGTCTTTTGTGTGGAGTACTGGTGTGGGAATGCCAGGAAACACATGAGGAAGTTGAACTGGCCTCTGTGATATGACTGAAAAATTATTGAAAACGGCGTTATACTTCAATCAATCAATCAATGAAAGTTATGGCCCTTTGCTATTTTATACAATCCATTAGGGGAGCATTAATCAGTTTTACAGATTGAGATTTAATTCTGTCTTGGATCTAAATTATCCCTTTCATGCATACAACAAACTTGAAGCAGACTCCTTTTAAAAGATCTAGTGAAAAGTATTGAAAATAAAAGTATAAATATTATTTTGAAAACATTGTTGCAAAGGGAGAAACTGTTCATAATATGAGAACAATTTCTCCATTTGCTACAATGTTTTCAAAAGTTGTATGCTGCAGTTCTGCCAGAAAGCATCTGTTTGTTTGTTGTCATGGTTAATGAAGGTGAGTTCATCATTAGGAAGTTCTTCTTTTGCCTCAATGTATTCAACTTATAATTCAGTAATATTTAATGTTTGATTGATAGGTTTTCTATATTTTTGCATAGATGTTTTCCAAATACACTGGTTGCATATATATATATACTTGTTTATGGGGAAAAGGCATAACGTTTTACCACATTCAGACAACTTTTGACAACATTGTGGAAATGGACAAATTGCTCATATTGAGCAATCTTTTTAAACTAATAAATAATTATACTTTCATTTTAAGAGATTTCCAATATTTTGATTTAATATTGTGTTTATAAAGTCATCTGCTGCAGATTTGTTGTAATATGTCGAAAAGGATTAATAACTTAAAGAATGTTTAAAATATTTGTCAACTATTTTAATTGTCACCTTTTATAAAGAAAGATTAGATCTATTAGTATTCAAATGGTAGATGTTAAACCCAATATAGTTGAAATAATGAAGATCAAAGATTCTATTAGATAGATATCTATTGTTATTTGTGTTTCAAGTGCTTAATGTAGCCTCAAAACATGAAATAATATTGAATATTGCAACACCTATTGTATCACCCACTCAGTGGTCTGCTTTTGTTTTGTTTGTTTAAAATGGTGTTTTAATCCCCTTTCCACACTATTTTAGTTATATCATGGGTTTTCCTGGGTGACCATGGTCTGCTCTAAAACATTGTGGAAACTGGGGTTATTTCTAACGGATAAATAATATACAACCTTGTCATTGACATGTGACTAATCAAAATCTGAAACGGTTACTGTTCCATTCTTAGCAGGCTGTTAAAGGTCTTCTCCTCATTTTAAATCTGCAATGAAAGCTTTTAACCCTTTCCCTCATAGGGTTGCTTGGGAAGATTGTTGTGTCTAGGAGTACTGGTGTGCGAAAAAACAAGGAAACAATATGAGTAGGTGAACTGGCCGCCGTGATATGACTGAGAAATTGTTAAAAACGGAGTTAAACCCCAAATCAATCAATCAATTCCCTCGTTAAACCCCAATCAATCAATCAATCAATCAATCAATTCCCTCATAGGGACGCTTTATGATGCCTCTGCAGCAGACAGCTTTTTGAAAACATTGTGACAAAAGAAGAAATTGCTCAAAATAAGCAATTTCTCCTTTTGCCATAATATTTTCAACTATTCAATATTAAAACTTTCATTTATAGAGATTGTTTGCATTGAAATTTTCATATATCAAAGGCTGCGGTATTGTGTAGAATCGGATAAGGCTTTATAATGAAGGAGAGTCACACTGATGATTCTTCTGAAAAAGTTACTAAGAATTAATATACTGGACTCAAACATACAGGGAATCTGCAACAATCAACTTAACAAATTATATGCAGATAAATATTTATAATTATGGAAAATGTCTTTAACCCTTTCCCTCAAGCGGCAAATCTGCAGGAGACGACTTTGAACATATTTTGTCTAAAAATAACAAATCTCTATAAGTGAATGGATAATCTATGTCTAAAAGTGGAAAACATTATGGCAAAAGGAGAAATTGCTCGTTTTGAGCAATTTCTTCTTTTGTCAATTATTTTTTCAAAAAGCTGTCTGCTGCAGAGGCATCAAAAAGCATCTATATGAGGGAAAGAGTTTAATGAAAGGACTTGAAAACATGATGAGCAATTTCTTCTTTCGCCACAATTTTTTCAAAAGTTAGATTCTGCTGGAAATATGTCAATTAAGATGCATCTTGCAGGTGGATAATTAGTTTAAATGTTTATACATGTATTAGGCAAACCTTTTTGGTCATGTTTGGACCTAGATGCTTACAAGCAGGCCAGTCACATAGTCATGTTGTGGACTTCATGCAAAACGGTTGTGAACTACATCTTGTCACAAGGTCACTGGTGTGATCCCCAGCTGGGTCATAGCAAAGACTGTAAAAATGGTAGTAATGGCTGCCCTCCCAAGCGCTCAGGCTTGTGGGGTTAACATTAGGACTGACTGGCTGGTGTCAGGATAAACAGACTAGTAGTACTTACTGGTAACTTAATTACCAAGGAAACCCTGTGATATAACTTAAAAAAATAAATTGTTGAAAGCGGCATAAAACACCAAACAACCAATCCATTATTAATGTGAATGATAGTAACTAATATTTCTCAGTATGTTTTTAGGATGACGCGGTGAGGTCTGTTTAGACTATTTACATGTTTAAACCTTTCCCTCATACGACAATTCTGAAGCAGATAACTTGGAACGTATTTTGTCAAAACCTAGAAAATCTCTATAAATGAATGGATAACCTATGACGAAAAGTGGAAAACATTGTGGCAAAAGGAGAAATTGCACGTTTTGTGCAATTTCTTCTTTTGTCACTATGTTTTCAAAAAATCCGTCTGCTGCAGAGGCGTCAGAAAGCGTCTTTTATGAGGGAAAGGGTTAATTTTGTATCTACTGTGTGGCCCATAGAACCTTTGTTTGCTCTGCAAACAGGGTCATGTTTGATATATCTCTTGTAAACACCTTAAATCTACACAGCCATTTAAGGTGGACTTGGAGTTCAGAACTTGAGGGCAAGGCGCATTATGCATGAAATTAATATTGTCCTAATTGTATGAATTGATCTTGTATGGTGAGTTTTTAAATGAAGAGAATTACTGTGGAACTGAATTGCCTTAATCCGTTCCTACATACAGCTAACATGCAGCAGACGACTTTGAAAACATTTATATAAAAACATGAAAAATGTATGTAAATGAAAAACTTATTATTTAACTAAATTGAAAACTTTTTGTCAAATGAAGACATTGTTAGAAAGGGTTAAGGTCTTGACCTTGAGTCAGATGACTTCTGCTAACTCTGCTATTAAGAACAAAAATAATTTTCTCCTTTTCCTACATTGTTTTCAGTTTAGTAGATTTTCTATTTATTGTTGTATTCTTTTCTTTTAAATTTTAACTTATATGGGCTACTTGGTTAAAATTTACAAATACAGAAACAGCAATTCTGCCTGGCAGAAATGGTCTTGTAAAACCAGAGTTATTTAAATGAAATAATGGAGTAAAATTCTCAGGAAAAGGGTTATGATAGATACTAAGTAACTTAATTTTAAAACAGCTGGAATTATTCATTTTATAAACTGTATTCAATTAAAATTTCAAAAGCTTTTAAAAAACCCTTGATTGTGAGTAACAAATTTTTGTGAAGCCTGTGTGACCAGTATAGAGCCATGCCAGTTGTTGCATTCATTATAACAGTCTATTCTGCTAGCTACTGAACTCAAAGTCCTAGAATTCGTTATTGACTCCTAACAGACTCTTCCAAAGACTTAATTAAAAAAAAGTCCCCTATTAAAAGTCCTTTAAATCAGGTGTAAATTTACCCCTAGTATTATTATCCCTTTCCCTCATATAAACGCTTCCTGATGCCTCTGCAGCAGACGGCTTTTTGAAAACATAGTGACAGAAGAAGAAATTGCTCAGAATGAGCAATTTCTCCTTTTGCCACAATGTTTTCCACTTTTAGTCATAGTCATCCATTCAATTATAGAGATTTTCTTTTTTTTGGCAAAATATGTTCAAAGTCGCCTGCTGCAGAATTGTTGTATGAGGGAAAGGGATAAGCAAAATGAAATAAATAAAAGAAAAAGGAAAAAAATAATTATCAATAGACATAATATAATATAATATAATTATCATTATTTGTAAATCTTTATTTAGTTGCTGATTATTAGATACCTTTTTTATATGCCAAACATTTATAAGAAGGAAACAAGATATTAATGGGGCTTAGTTAATATACAGTGAATCCATACAAAACATTCAATATGTTAAATATGAATATATTAACATAAATTACCCATATTAATGAGTGTTTTGGGCCTTTTTCCTATACAAAATCAACTTAATTGTGAATGCACTCCTAGGAGTGAAAATGATCTTGGAGAGCTAATCCTTTTTATTGGTGATTTCTTGTTGATGACAGCCTTTTTCTTTGTAATTGGTTGAGCCGCGATTGCTTAGTCGGTTAGGATAAGGGCTTTATTAATGCGGGGGTTGTGAGTAAGAATCCTGACTCAGCCATTCATTCTTTCTTAAATGATCGATTTGTCTTTCTCATTGGGCTAAATAGTCTTATGTGGGAAGGTAGTCACAGAGGTCCAGATAAGGAGGGGTATTCAGCTCTTTTTCCCACAATTTCTCTCTTATTATTAAAGTGAACCCTATGTTGTGGGTACTCAAAAGAATGGTCTCACCGAGACGATTCTTTTGAGTACCCACAGCATAGGTTTAGAGGATCAAATAAGGATTTAACGCCCCTTATCTAGAGCTCTGTACAGTCAGTTAGTTACCTGTGGAGTACAGATGGGAGGAGGCCAGAAAACACACATCAGGTGAACTTGCCACCCTGTTATATCTGAAATACTTATAAAACGATGTTACACTCCAAACGAAGACCTACTAAATCAACATGACCAAAGTAGACATTACTCATAATGATCATTTTCTACTTTTTCCACAATGTTTTCAACCCTATAAAATAACGATATTTTAATTAATAGAAAATTTGCATACTTTTGCCTCGATGTTTTCAAAGTGGTCTCCTGCAACAAAGTTGTGTGTTGGTTGAATTATGGAGGCTTAAATTTGTTAGAAGTGTAACAAAGTGACGCCACCTAATTAAATGTCACTGTAACATTTTAATTGCACACTGAAGATAACAAGAAGATCATTTATTAGAGGACCTGTCATAACGATGTCAAAGTGACTTATGTTTATCATATATTTCATGTATTAATTTATGAATAATAGAGGTATATTTCTTGCAGGGGTTTAACCCTTTCCCTAATACACTGGCATTTAAATGCTTCTGCAGTAGATTAAATTTTAAAAAAGCATTGTGATATTACAACAATATTTACAACTCTATTCAATAATGATACTTCCACGTATAGAGATTTGTCTAAAGTTTTGCCGAAACGGTTTCAAAGTCATCTGCATTTGGGACAGGGCTAAAGAACCTTATGTAGTAGTGGGATTCTTTCAAACTGGTTGTCTTATATATATTGCCTGTGAAGTCTTCACATTCTTTAACCCTTTCCCTCATACGACAATTCTGCAGCAGACGACTTTGAACATATTTTGTGAAAAAATGTTAAATCTCTATAATTGAATGGATAACCTATGACTAAAAGTGGAAAACATTGTGGCTAAAGGAGAAATTGCTCGTTTTGAGCAATTTCTTCTTTTGACACTATGTTTTCAAAAAGCCGTCTGCTGCAGAGGCGTCAGAAAGTGTCTATATGAGGGAAAGGGTTAAGCAACCACAAGCATTGAAATAACAGGCATTTATTTAAATTACATAATTTTATTCATATAGATATGATATAGTTTGCATTATAATTTAAAAAAAAGAATGAAAAAATGTGTGAAACTTTCACATATAAGCATACAAACTATGTGTGAAACGTTTACATTAGAGTACAAACTATGTTTGATACTTTCACATTTGTTTGATATGTTCTCATTAGGGTACATACGTCAGGAGATACACAATACTGTTTCAAATGCATACAAACATAGCAAAAATATATTTGACACTTATTTTTGTGTGTGGATAAATATCACTTATTAATATCCCAACAAATAAATTAATTGGTTTGATTTTCTATACCTTCAGGCTAGATCCGAGACAGAAGTTCAGTCAGAGAAGTCATGGATGGATGCAGAGAGGGTGTGGCTTGTCCACAAAGGTGGTTTTGCCTCCGCAAGTCAACACAAGGGGGATGGGCAAGGCGTGCCAGAGGGCCGTGTAAGGATTCGTCTTGACCATGGTGGAGAAATCCTCGAGGTTGATGAAGATGATGTGGAAAAGGTAATATAGGCTTATCTTACATAATTTTGGTCTCTCTGTGAAACAGTAGACATTTCCACGCCGAGCCCCGTTAGCTCAGTCGGTAGCGACGCGGGCTGTCAATCCAGGGGTTGTGAGTTTGAATCCCGGCTCGGCCAACTTTCTTTCCGACGATTGACAAAAGTCAATGCGTCATTCGTCTTCCACCAATGGGCTAAGTCTATGTGGAAAAGCAGCCAGTTGCTTGGAAAGATTGTTGTGTGGAGTACTGGTGTGAGAAAACCAGGAAATGCATGAGTAGGTGAACTGGTCGCCGTGATATAACTGAGAAATTGTTAAAAACGGCGTTAAACCCCAATCAATCAATCAACATTTCCACGCCTTAATAGCAGATGATTTTTGAAAAATATTGTGAGGAAAGTAGATTTTAAAGGTTGTTTTTATACTACCTGTAAATTATCAAGGTAACACCAGGATATATATATATCGGAAATAATGTTGAAAGTTATGTTAAAACATTGATTAAACAAAACCTGAACAAAGTTGAGTATGTTTGGCAGGTAGATTTGCATGCCTGTTATGACAGTTATGAACAAAAAAATGTGTTTGATACAATCTGGTGTCATGCAAAAACGGGTCTTATGGTATTCCAGTATTGTTGTGATCTTAGCCCTACTACTACTACAACAAATCTACAGCTGTTGACTGTAGAAATACGAAAAAGCTATAGAAGTGAATGTGTAATTAGTGAATATTGTCTTGGGGCATAACAAGATATTTCTCCTTTTGCATCAACGTTTTAAAAAATTGTTGGAAAGAGATAAAAGGCAAGGGGGTGAAACAAGTTAATTTGGCTCTCCTATCAAAAGTTTCAACAATGACTTTTCTAAATGTAGATGGACAGTGAGTCTAGAGGCTGTGCATGTCCATAGGCTGGCCAGCTCTGTCACTGTTTAGCCCTTTCCCACAGGTACATACCTTTTAAAGCCTCTACAACAGATAACTGTTGAAAACATTATGGCAATAGGAGAAATTACTTAATCTCAGTGTTTGCAAAAAAAAACCACACCAAGAATATCCTGTTTAGATTTTATTTACATATTTTTGTGTTTGTATTTTCAAAAATATCTGCTGCAGATTTGTTCTATGTGGTTCTATATATACACACACAATAATGAGCAATTCCTACTTTTGCCAAAATGTTTTTCAAGTCTATATCCATTGCAATGATTATCCATTCATTTATCGATATTTTCAATCATTTTGTCTGTATTTTCGTTTGCTGCTCATTTGTTTTTTACACTGAAAAACATTACATTTGCAATAAGAGCTCCTTTTCAACAGTAAAGGCTCCCATATAATATTATTATACTGTTTTTGATGAATGATCTAATATGTCATATGCAAAAAATACACAGGTAGGTCTACTTAGAAGTAAACACTGAAGGTAAACATTGTGTTATTTTGGACATTATTGTGTGATATGTCCTTGACTCTTTCCCAAACAATTGCAACAAATCTGCATCAGATAATGAGGAATATTTTCAAGTTTATGTAACCCATTCCCTTATACAACAAATCTGCAGCAGACAACTTTGAAAACATACCTGAAAAAATTGGAAACTCAATCCCTTTAAATGAATGTACAATAATTGAATATAGTTGAAAACATGGTGACAAAAGGTGAAATTGCTTGTTTTGAGCAATTTCTTCTTTTGTCGCCATGTTTTCAAAAAGCTGTCTGCTGCAGAAGTATCAGAAAGCATCTATATGAGGGAAAAGGTTTATAATTATACTTCCATACATATAGAATTTCCATATTATTTCAAAGATGTTTTTTTCAAAGTAAAAGCAGACAATCTTTTGAAAAACTCATCAATATCAGGGAAAAAGGTTTATTTAATAAGAATTGAAAGATTTTATGTTGGCAAAGTGTTTTGATTTACATATTCCATTATTCCCTCGCGATGTGTTCATCGAGGAGATATAGGTATCCTTTCATATGTACGTACCTATCCCAACAGCATAATCTCTCTAGTGACTTCATTTCGTATCCAATTCTGATGAAACTTAACACACATGTTCACAAGCATAGTGGTCTCTTGAATGATTTTCACCAACCTAGGTCAAAGGTCTATATTAGTGTCTTAGAGACGTCATTGTTCTGATGACTTCTTTTCTTATCAGATTGTTATTAAACTTAACACATATATGTTCACAAGTATTGCCTCTTGTAAGAGTTCCCGTTTCACTGACTTAGGTTAAAGGGCGTGGTCACAGTGGCTATAATACGTTTATACAAAATGAATTCAGTGCTCTAGCATTTTAATTCGTGAAGAGAATTCCTTTATACACAGGTTCATTGATAAGAGAGCTTAGAGGGGTTCGTGTTTCACCTTCATAGGTCAAAGTGAATTTTATACCTTTGTCGAATAGGCGTCATCGCTCTAGCACTTTCATTTGTGGATGGAATTCTTGCATACTTCATACACATGTTTGTGTTTTACTGACAAAGGTCAAGGTCACGGTGACTTTAATATGTCTACGAAACGGGGTCATTTCTCTAGCACATACATTCGTGAATTGAATTCCTAAATACTTCATACAAAGGTTCAGTGTAAAGAGAGTTTGGACTTGTTTAAGTTTAACTGACCTAGGTCAAAGGTCAAGGACTCGGTGACTAATATGTCTGTCTGAAACATTGTCATTGCTCTAGCACTTTTATTTGTGGACAGATTTACTTTATACTACATACATAGTTCAGTGTCAAGAGAGCTTGAACAGGTTCCTGTTTCACTGAAGTAGGTCAAGGATCAAGGTTACAGAGACTATAATATATGTCTGTAAAATATTGCCCTGCTAGGGTATTTGTATGGTTGGTGCTCTTGTTTAAATAGAGGTAGTGCTTCTAATTTACTCAGGAAACAACATGCTATAACTGAAATGCTGTTGGCAGAACTCTTCAGCAGAAGACTTTTGAAAACATTGTTAGAAGGAGACAAAGTACATGTATAAGTGGCACAATTAATTTTTTTCCCACCCACATCCATTATTTAACCTTTTCAGACATGCAGACACATTTTGATGCATATCATTATTATATAGAACTTTGACAACTTCTAAAAACTGTTTAACCCTTTCACGCATACGGCAATTCTGCAGCAGACGACTTTGAACGTATTTTGTCAAAACATGGAAAATCTCCATAATTGAATGGATAACCTATGACAAAAAGTGGTAAACATTGTGGCAAAAGGAGAAATTGCACGTTTTGTGCAATTTCTTCTTTTGTCACTATGTTATCAAAAAGCTGTCTGCTGCAGAGGCGTCAGAAAGCGTCTATATGAGGGAAAGGGTTAACATTGTGGCAAAAATCTTTTAAATTGCAATTATTCCTTTAAACACAATACACTGTACTATTCTATTCTAAAATGAAACATCCATTGATAGACATATTCCATATCAATCCCAAAACGATTTGAAAATAAACTGATGCAGACAAGGTTTTGTGTCTGAAAAGGATGAAAGAAGACAACAGAATATTAGATAAATATATTATGACAATTTATATTACAGGCAAATCCACCACAACTTGACAGAGCAGAAGATTTATCTTTGCTGAGATTTTTAAATGAGTCTAGTGCCCTACACACTCTCCGGCAGAGATATGGAAGCAGTCTCATACACACGTATGCTGGACCATCTCTCATATTGGTCAATCCCATGCAACCACTACAGATCTACTCAGATAAGGTAAGACTAATAATTGACAACAATACATTTTCTAAATATTGACTGCCGAAACCCGGTTTTTGTGTCACTAGCGTCGTTTGCTGTCAATCCAGAGGTTGTGAGAACCCAAGCTTGGCCAACCTTTTACAAAAGTCAATGTGACAAGCATCATTTGTCATCCACGAAAGTGCAAACAGTCTCTTGGGAAAAGAAACCAGTTGCTTTGAAAGTCTTTTGTTTGGAGTTTTGGTATGAGAAAGCAAGGAATTTTACTGGTTAGCTGGTAATTTATGGGCTATTGCGTTGTTTTTAATACCATACCTTCTTTGCCTGCATGCCAACTTGTACCTTTTCTCATGCACTGGCTCATATTGCTTTGTTAAAAATAGGAGGTCAAGATTGGGGATGTTTGGCAGGGCTACTGTCTCTCACTCCCATAATCTGGTAATACTGTAAATACAAGTTAAGGTAGCTCTTACAGTCAAATTACGCCAAATACATCTGCGGTCATGCTACTCTAGCCAAGTAATCCCTAAAAATTGTATTTGCGTATAAATGACTGCATACTTACACCAGAATGCATTGAACATATGAAACTGAGTTTAAATGCATTGTGAAAGTGTCTAGGATGCACTGGAAATGATTGATTTTATTATTCTTGGTTTGAAAGTGAAAGTAGAGTATGAGAAGAATCAGTTTCGTCCAAGCCCGATTTCATCCAAATTGACGGTTAACTTCTTTCGCGGGGCGAATTCTTTCTTGCATAGTTTATGACCCCCCATTTTCTTTCGATTAATTTAATCCTTTCCCTCGTACAGACGCTTTCTGACGCCTCTGCAGTAGACGGCCTTTTGAAAACATAGTGACAAAAGAAGAAATTGCTCAAAACGAGCAGTTTCTGCTTTTGCCACAATGTTTTCCACTTTTAGTCATAGGTTATCCATTCAATTATAGAGATTTTCTATTGTTTGAAAGTGGTCTGCTGCAGAATTGTCATATGAGGGAAAGGGTCAACGCTTGGAGGTCAATGATATAAGGTGGTCTAGCTGAGAAAAGCTTAGAAAGTGTGACAATTCTGGTTTGAAACTGGTTGATTTACATGGTAAACAAAGATGGAATTTATTTGGTGTATTAAAAACTACACTCTGCACTAAGGAAACGACTGATGGTTTCCTTTTACTTCAATGTTCACATCATTTCAGGTTATACAGATGTTTAAAGGCTGTAAGCAGGAGGACATGCCCCCACATATATTTGCTTCCGCCCAGATTACGTATCGGGAAATGTTGAATACACGACAAGATCAGTCCATTGTTGTTATTGGACGAAGTGGTAGTGGAAAAACGTACAATGTTCGCCATTTGTTACATTACCTTGTTGTGTCGGCTGGAACAGTAAACAACATTGTTACAGGTTGGTAGATCTCTATTACATAATTGGTTCCACTTTATTGCAAACCTAATAAAGGCATAGAATTGTAACAAAAAAAGCTATTAGTCTATGTATCCTGAATATGAATGGCCAATATTACTTTTATGGTCAATCACTGAGCTACAGGGACAAAACATATAGGCAAAACTATCAAATATCTCTTTAAATTATTGAAAATTAAAATAATTTGAAAAGAGTTGAATACATTGTGGCAAAAGGAGAAATTGTTTATCATGAGCAATTTGCCCATCCACCACAATTCAGACAAAGATAAGAAATTAGTATTTCCCTCTCTGCACAAAGTGTTGTGTAAATTATTGTTTACAGCTTATGTCAATACAATATTGTCTTGTCTTGTACAGACTGATCTTGGGTTGCATTGATTGCCTATTTTGATTCATGTTACATATACATGTAGCAAAGTACTTTCATATTTCCGGTCACTGATATAATTCATAGAGAAAAGATTGGGATCTATGTTGAACCCAAACCCACATATCAAGACACATTTTGAAACATCTGCAGCAGATGACTTTTGAAATTGTGACAATATTCAATAAAAAATACACTTTTATTCGAAGAAATCTTGCTTACTTTAGCCTATTCAGTAAAACCTGTGTTTAATGACCACCCATGGGAAGTGAACAATCTGGTCTTTGTTCACATGTGGTCTTTAACCCTTTCCCTCATATAGATGCTTTCTGACGCCTCTGCAGCAGACGGCTTTTTGAAAACATAGTGACAAAAGAAGAAATTGCACAAAACGTGCAATTTCTCATTTTGCCACAATGTTTTCCACTTTTTGTCATAGGTTATCCATTCAATTATGGAGATTTTCTATGTTTTAACAAAATACTTTCAAAGTCGTCTGCTGCAGAATTGTCGTTTGAGGGAAGGGTTAATTGCAGGGTCATTTATACAGAAAATGAGTATTTGGTAAACTAAAAGTATGGTCACTATAGACAGGGAATTGCTATTGCAAGGTGGTCTCTAGCACAGGTTTGACTGGTTTTTGTTATCAAGGTCATCTGGTGCTGATTAATCATATGTTGGAAAAGGAGGTTAAATGTGTATGTTTCTTTCAGTTGACAAGTTGAACGCTATGACCTCCCTATTGGAAGCCTTTGGTAACAGTAGGACTATATGTAACACAAGCGCCAGTAGATTTGCCCAGCTCACCACGTTTGATTACGATCACTCGGGTCAGATTGTGTCAGCCTCTATACAGGTATGAATGAAACTTTAACCATTGCCCATTTGCAGATGTGTTTTAGTGCGTCTGCAGCAGACAACTTTGGAAAACATTTTGAACAAAGGAAAAATTGATCAATGTTTTCACCTATTTAATAATTATTCTTTCATTTATAGAGATTTTCCATCTTTTTGCCGAGATGTTTTCAATGTTGTTTGCTACAGATTTGATTTATATGCTGGCTTTTTGCTGGTTTTAACTCTTTCCAACTAAAAATAAAACTGAAACGGAAGGTTTTAAAAAAAAAACCATCTAAGCAAAAATTATGGAAAATATCTATGAAAGAAAACAAGCAGACGACTTTGAACATATTTTGTCTAAAAAGGGAAAATCTCTATAATTGAATGGATAACCTATGACTAAAAGTGGAAAACACTGTGGCAAAAGGAGAAATTGCTCGTTTTGAGTAATTTCTTCTTTTGTCACTATGTTTTCAAAAAGCCGTATGCTGCAGAGGCGTCAGATGGCGTCTATATGAGGGAAAGGTTTTAACATACTGATTAGATCAATATGAAAAAAAGGTTCTTTATTTTAACCCTTTACCTGATACAGATAGACAACATATGGCGCCTTTGCAGCAGACGTCTTTCAACACAAATGTTTCCAATTTTATTCAATACTGTAACTTTCAGTCCTATATATATTCCATAATTTTACCTAGATATTTTCAAAATTGTCTGCTTCAGAGTTATTGTGTGTGAGAAAGGGTTAATGATATCATTTTCTCTCTCATTTACTTTCGAAGGAGTTAGCTCCGCGATGTGAGGGCAAGTATTTAATTATCTATTAAAAATAATCATTGTATAAACTTGTTTTAGACCTCTAGATAAGAAGAGTTTTTCATGTGATATCCCCAAATTCTTATTTGACCCCAAACCCTATGTTGTGGGTAATCAAAATAATTGTCTCGTCAGATGATTCTATTAAGTACCCACAACATAGGTTTCAATGGAGTCATTACCCTTTCCCTCATATAGACGCTTTCTGACGTGTCTGCAGCAGATGGCTTTTTGAAAACATAGTGACAAAAGAAGAAATTGCTCAAAACGAGCAATTTCTCCTTTTGACACAATGTTTTCCACTTTTAGTCATAGGTTATCCATTCAATTATAGAGATTTTCTATGTTTTGACAAAATATGTTCCAAGATTTCTGCTGCAGAATTGTTGTATGAGGGAAAGGTTAAGGAAGATAGGGTTGGTAAAAGACCAGTTCACTCCTCCTTATCTAGTCCTCTGCCTTGTTTTATTCAGGTTTTGTTATTTGAAAAGACGAGAGTTGTCAGAAGGCCCGAAGGTGAACCTACCTTTCATGTTTTTTATCAGCTTTTGGCCGGTGTGGACTCCAAATTAAGGTACAGTAAAGGATTTCTTTTTAAACTTTAAATGTCTGTTTGTACATGTAACAGGCAGCCAGCTGCCATGGAAGAAGTTGCGTAGGGTACTGGATTGGTGTGGGATTTGATCCCTTAACCCTTTCCCACATACAGACGTTTTCTGTTGCCTCTGCAGCAAATGACGTTTGAAAACATTGTGGCAAAAGGATAAATTGCTCAAGATGAGCAATTTCTCCTTTCTCCCTAATGTTTTCAACTCTTTTAATTATATAACTGTCATTCATGGTGATTTTTTCACTTTTTGCCAAGATGTTTTCAAAGTCGTCTGTTGCAGATATCTTGCATGTTGGAAAGGGGGTAAACAGTAATAGAGTTTACCTGTGTTGTTACCTTGACATTTACTTTATTTTCACTAATATTATTTATTCAGTTCCAATAGTGTTTCACAAACACATCGAGGGCTTGGCGTGAAACGATTGTAATTAAAACCCTATTTTAAAAACCCTGGTTTAGGGGCAATTTTGACCCCTTTGTAAACAATGCAAATTAAGGTGCCATTGCTCAGAACGAGCAATGGCACCTAAATTTTCATTGTTTACCAATAAAAATGATTTAACACTTATAAAGACTTTATGGTGTGGTAATTAACCTCAGTCAAAAATATACCAATTTTAGTTACAACCGTTTCACGCCAAGCCCTCGACATCTTGTTATACCCCCAGATACATAGTATACGGGGGCTATATAGATGTCACGCTTGTCGGTCGGGCGGTTTGTTGTTTTGTCGCTCCGATGACATTTCTTGTGAACACTATTTCTCAGCAACCCTTGGTCAGAATTCAATATAACAAGAATGATTGATACCAAGCCTAGTTGTGCATATTGTCGGCGTGTTGCACTGGAATTATTTTTAAATGAGTTATGGCCCCTTGAATTTCTCATACATATGTATATTGTCAGGCACCAGCTGGGGGTATTCATCACCTTCAGTGATATTTCTAGTTAATTCTGATTTCTACGACCAATTTATCCATTATGTTACAACATTTTCCTCGAGTCTTTGCAAGTCAGATGATTTAAAAGAAAAACAGCATATCAGGCAAGAATTTGAACTATTTCTATTTTCAGGTCAGAGCTACAGCTGAATTCCCTTAGTGATCCCAATTTGTTCATGACTCCATTACAAAAGGTATGTGCTCTGAACTCTGTTTATCTCTTCCATTAACTCTTTCAAACTTGCAGACACATTTTGACGCGTCTGCAGCAAATAACTTTTGAAAACATTGTGGCAAGAGGAGAAATTTTGCCACTTGCCACAATGTTTTTTTTAAATCTATTTAATTATTATACTTTCATTTTAAAGATATCTTCCGTACTATTGCCTAGATGTTTTTAAAGTTTTCAGCTGCAGATTTGTTGTATGCGGGAAATGGTTAAATGATCATCATTATCGTAATCATTAAACATTGCCAACGAAACACAATCTGCAGAAGAAGACTTTGAAAAGATGGTGGGAAAATGTGAAGATATTTTTTTAACCCTTTTTCCCTCATATAGACACTTTCTGACACCTCTGCAGCAGACGGCTTTTTGAAAACATAGTGACAAAAGAAGAAATTGCACAAAACGTGCAATTTCTCCTTTTGCCACAATTTTTTCTACTTTTTGTCATAGGTTATTCATTCAATTAAAGAGATTTTCTATGTTTTGACAAAATACGTTCAAAGTCGTCTGCTGCAGAATTGTCGTATGAGGGAAAGGGTTAAGCAAATTCACCATTTTTCACAATGTTATTATACAGAATTAATCACGTTGTATAGGACTAAACTCATATGTGGCAGACCAGGGTTAGTATATATAGAAAGACATCCAGCTTTAGGATAAATGCAGACATATTTTTAACCCTTTCCCTCATATGACAATTCAGCAGCAGACGACTTTGAACATATTTTGTCAAAACAAAGAAAATCTCCATAATTGAATGGATAACCTATGACAAAAAGTGGAAAACATTGTGGCAAAAGGAGAAATTGCACATTTTGTGCAATTTCTTCTTTTGTCACTATGTTTTCAAAAAGCCGTCTGCTGCAGAGGTGTCAGGAAGTGTCTATATGAGGGAAAGGGTTAAATAAAAATGAAAGGTAAACATTCTTTAAACTGCTTGTCTGTTATGCAACAGTTTACTGAGCACATTTGTATTTTCTTGATAACTTCATCTAGGATAAATGAAAAATTGTTGTGAAATGATAACCTTATGATTTCTGTAGGTTGAATTGAGTGATGGATATATTTTAGCAGGATTGTATGCTTTGTACTGGTAGAAATCTATCTAGTTTGACCTTGAAGTATTTTTTAATTGACGTTGCAGACAGATGATAAACAGAGGGCTATGCAGTACTGGGCCAAGATTTATAACTCATTCGAAGTGTTACAAATTACCGATGATGAAATTAAAAGTATCTGTTCAGTGCTTGCAGCTATTTATCATCTAGGAGTAGCAGGAGCTGTCAAAGGTTTGAATCTTCTTTTTGTCACTTTCAACATTGGTTGGATGTCTGACCGTTTGTCGTTCATGACATCTTTTGCCTAGTCTGCTTTGATAATATTTGGCAATGAAAATAAAATAGCTAGAAAAATTATAAATATTTTCACATAGTGCCTTGGACAGTTGTCTCTTCTGAAGAGGAGTCAAAAGTTGGGTGTATCTGTAAAGGCGTTAACCCTTTCCCACACTCAGACACAGTTGACATATCTGCAGCAGACAACTTTAAAAGCCATTCTGACTAAAAAGAGAAATTACTCATGATGCGCAATGTCTCCCTTTGCCATGATGTATTCCACTTTATTCATTAATTATGTCTCCCCCATTACATGGGGGTGACATATTGTTTTTGCCCGTTCCGTCCGTCCTTCCGTCTGTCACACTTGTTTCCGCTCAATAACTGAAGAACGCTTGGGCGTAGGAACTTCATACTTGGTATGCAGGTTGGTCATGACCAGTAGCTGATCCCTATTGATTTTGATAACAGAAGGTCAAAGGTCAAGGTCATGGTGACCTTGTGAGGTAAAAAATGGTTTCCGCTCAATAACTGAAGAACGCTTTGGCTGAGGAACTCCATACTTGGTATGCAGGTTGGCCATGCCTAGTAGAAGACCCCTATTGATTTTGAGGTCAGTACGTCTAAAGTCAAGGTCACAGTGACCATGAGCTTGAAAGGTCACAGTGACAATGAGCTGATAAATAGTTTTTGCTTGGGCCCAGGAACTTCATACTTGATGTGCAGGTTGGTCACCACCAGCAAATGACCCCTATTAATTTTAAGGTCACTAGGTCAAAGGTCAAGGTTACAGTGGTCAAGGTCACATCTGTCGCACTTGTTTCCGCTCAATAACTGAAGAACGCTTGGGCATAGGATCTTCATACTTGGTATGCAGGTTGGTCATGACCAGTAGATGACTCCTATTGATTTTGATGTCAGAAGGTCAAAGGTCAAGGTCATGGTGACCTTGTGAGGTAAAAAATGGTTTCCGCTCAATAACTGAAGAACGCTTGGGCCGAGGAACTCCATACTTGTTATGCAGGTTGGCCATGCCCAGTAGAAGACCCTATTAATTTTGAGGTCAAAGTCAAGGTCACAGTGACCTTGAGCTGAAAGGTCACAGTGACAATGAGCTGAAACATTGTTTTTGCTTAATAACTGTAGAATGCTTTGGCCATGGAAGTTAATACTTGGTGCGCAGGTTGGTCACCACCAGTAGATGACCCCTATTGATTTTGAGGTCACTAGCTTAAAGGTCAATGTCATGGTAACCTTCAGCTGAAAAATGGTTTCCTCTCAATAACTAAAGAATGCTTATGTTGAGGAACATCATACCTGGTGTGCAGGTTGGTCCTAACCAGTAAATGACCTTTATTGAATTTGTTTGATTTTGAGGTCACAAGGTCAAATGTCGAAGGTCACGGTAACCTTCAGCTGAAAAATGTGTTTTACTCAATAACTCAAGAACGCTTATACTTGGTGTGCAGCTTGGTCCTAACCTGTAGATGAGCCCTATTGATTTTGATGTCAGTAGGTCAAAGGTCAAGGTCAAGGTGACCTTTGGTTGAAAAATGGTTTCCGCTCAATAACTGAAGATTGTCACTGTTGCTTCATCTCAAATGACCCCTATTTATTTTGAGGTCACTAGGTCAAAGACCAAGGGCATGGTAACCCTCAGCTGAAAAATGGTTTCCACTCAATAACTGAGGATTGTCACTGTTGCTTCATCTCCAGTTCAAAACTAAAAAAATCATCTCCATCATTTCTTTTCCTCCCCTACGACCACACAAATGGGGAGACAAGCGCTTTTTCAAAAAAGCAATCTCTAGTTAAACCTGTTGTTTTAAAGTAGTGGTTTATGTTGGAAAGGCTTAAATAAATCAATTTAAAAGCAAAACATTTGTATACTAGTTAAACAAAACAGTTTATTGAAATCATTATCTGATATCCTATTTGAGAAAGAACATGTCTTTGTGTTCCTTCAGCACTGGCACTACAGTCATGATGGAGTGCCCTTGGGCAAGGCACATTTTCTAGCCTAGTACTGGTTTGTTTACCCAGGGATCATGAATAAGTTAACTGTCGCCGTGATATAACTGAAATAATGTTGAAAGCAGCGTAAAACCCCAATAAATAAATAAATCCTTCAGCACTCTTGTCTTGTTTACAAATTGTCAACTTTATTAGTGACAGAATTACTATGTGTATGTACCCTAGTGTCTATTTCTGACATACTAATTATGTCGCCTGCCTTGACAGACATACAGACAATAAGTGATCACTTCTCTATATGTTCGTCTATCTGTCTGTTACACTATGTAACATATTGCCAAGTGACACATGTATCCCTTCAAACATTCCTGTTAGAAGTTAGATTCATCTTGTTATGTATGTCTGTTTCCCAGGAAATAACAACAAAGGCCAATTTGCCAGGCCGGCTGGAGCTCAACGCGCAGCTTCTCTACTCGGAATCACAGTGGAGGAATTGGGAAGAAACATTTTCTCGTCGTCGGGAACAGCAACGTTAAATCGAAACACCTCCAGAAGTACAAATAGCCCCGCTGATAAACATGCAGAGGCGCATACGACAGCTATGGAGGCTTTAGAGGGTTTTGTTATAGGACTGTATTCAGATGTATTTAATGCCATTGTCTCCTTGATTAATAGGTAATGTCTTTAACTCTACATAGCATTGTTTTAACCCTTTACTGGATATTGTTGCATTTTAAGATGACTGAGGATGTTTGAAAACATTGTTGGGAAATGAGAAATTGAACCGTTTTTATGTCTAACATCGAAATATTTCATATAACCTTTTCATATTTGGCTACTTATAGAAATCATTGTTAAAAATGAAGAAATTGAATTTTTCCTGAATATTTTCAACTTTGTATCAAATTTATCTTTTAATATTCATGATATATATTTTATTTCTTTAGATTTGTTCAAAGCAAACAAATCTAAATATATATTGTTTAAACTATTCAGTTGTTATCTCTAAACTAGTGTTTCACCAAAAAGATTTTTTTTATTTTTCTCTCATGTTTTCATATTTTCTCCCAATCCATATATAATTCATTTATAGAACTTGTTTGAAAAACAAGAATAAAATAAATAATAATCTTAATCATTTACAGGGCTATGTCATCCAGTTATCGTTCTGCAACGTCCATTACCGTAGTTGACACACCAGGCTTTCAGAACCCAACCTCCTGCGGGCGACAGTCGGGTGCTAGTTTTGAAGATCTCTGCCATAACTACACACAGGAGAAATTACAGCTGCTGTTTCATGATCTTGTCTTCACTACCCCACAGGATAGATACAGTCAGGTAGGCTCTTTTGTATCAAGATGTAGTGGGTTCGATACGACTGGATCATACCATAGACTTTAAAATGGTAGTAATGGCCTTCCTTGGCGCTCAGGGTTGCGGGGTTAGCATTACTACTGACTTACTGATGTCAGGATAAATAGACCAGTAGTACTGGTATATTTCCCAGGAAACGATGTGAAAAGTTGTTGAAAGTAGCATAAAACACCATGTATCTTCAAACTGCATTTGCGAAAAAATGTGCCATCTAGTCTTGGTCTTGATTGTTTGCTACTTGTAAATCAATATTTAGCAAAAGATATTCAATAAATTTGTAAACACTTAATTGAAATTAATAATTGTGATGCTTGTATATATATTTCTTATTTGTAAATTAATAATTGAGGCAGAATATTAATCAAGTTCTAGCCAATTTAATTATCTAGCATACAATTAAATCATAAACATTTACTTTCATATAAAATTAAAACTGTTGAACATGCCGTTATTCGCAATACAAATATTTATGTTTCAGGAAAATGTAGACTGTGATTTTGAATTTGTTACATCAAGTCCGGCAGCTATGGTATCTTTGATAGAGAAAGCTCCAGCACAAACCCTGGTAAGTTATGTTGGGCTTGATATAATCTGTTCCCTAATATGGAATAATTGAAATCTTCCAAATTCAAAATGTCATATAAATAGGTTATATAATTAAGTAGAGACGTAATAAAGTTCTGAGACAGTGGAAATCATGCTAAGAAAAGGAAAGTTGCTCATTTTAAAGCAAGCTCTCTTTTTCGAAAAATGATTTTCTGAAGTCATATGCAGCGGAAACTGTTCATCAATACAGGGCATATTGCAATAAAAGAGTTAAGCGATAGGATTTGTTTAATCTTCCACGATACAGATTTAATACATTGAATGCCACCACAGCACAAACAACCCTTAAAAATATTGTGGAAGAAAGATGAAAAATACTCAAAACAGCAAATGTTTTTAATTTTTCCCACAATGTTTATGACTCTTATTTCAAATAATGTTGAAAATCCTTTTCTCACATACAGCTTCTTTTTGATGCCTCGGCAACAGACTTATTAGCTCCAATGGCTGAAAGCCAGTCGAGCTTATGTCATGGCGAATTGTCCGTCGTGCGTGCGTAAACTTTTTCCTTTAAACAACTTCTTCTCCCTAACCACTTGGCCAATTTGGTTGAAACTTCATGGGAAGCATCCTCTCAATGTCCTCTACTAAATTCCTTCAATGATCCATTCGAAATTCTGGTTTCCATGGCAACCGAAAGAAAAAAATAGTGAGAACTTAAAAAATCTTCTTCTCCAAAAGTGTCAGGCCGATTTTCAAATAATTTTGTAGAAATGTTCCTTGGGTGACTCTTTATTAGATTCCTTCAAGAAATGTTGATTGGGTGAAAAACATGGCCGCCAGGGGGGCGGGGCTATTTTGCCTTATATAGCTATAGTGAAAACTTGAAAAATCTTCTTCTCCGAAAGTGTTCAGCCGATTTTCAAATAATTTTGTAGAAATGTTCATTGGGTGACCCTCTATCAGATTCCTTCAAGTCATGTTGATTGGTCGAAAAACATGGCCGCCAGAGGGCGGGGCTATTTTGCCTTATATGACCATACTGAAAACTTAAAAAATCTTCTCCTCCGAAAGTGTTTGGCTGATATTCAAATAATTTTGTAGAAATGTTTCTAGGCTTACCTTAACCTCTATCAGATTCCTTCAAGCCATGTTGATTGGTTGAAAAATATGGCTGCCAGGGGGTGGGGCTATTTTGCCTTATATTGCTATAGTGAAAACTTAAAATATCCTCTCCTCCGAAAGTGTCAGGCCGATTTTCAAATAATTTTGCAGAAACATTCCTTTAAGCCATGGTGGTTGGTAAAAAAAATAGCCACCAGGGGGCAGGGTTGTTTGGAGATTTTATTTTGCCTTATGGCCGTGGAGCGATACTGGCCCTCTTGGGCCTCTTGTTTTTAAAACATTGTGGCAAAAGGAGAAATGAGCAGTGTGTGCATGTTGAACTTGATCTACACTGGTGACTGTTGCAAATACCCTATAAATAGTTTTCCTGCAGCATCGCTAAAATTGTATATACTGGTACCCCTTTACATGTCAAAATGTATCATGCTGAATATGTAAACAGTTCAGTTCAACATTGTGTTCACTGACTCATCAGTTATGTGTAGGCAACAGTACAGTGTGCAGGAGGAATACCGGTACTTGTATAAAATGAAGATGAGGAAACAAATGAAACAGCTTTACTATTTGTTAGCTATATTTATAATTAACTCTTGAAAACATTGTGACGAAAGGAGAAATTGATCTAAACCTTTTGCCACTTTGTTTTCAACTTTATTTAATTATTACACTATCATCTTTTGCAGAATAGTTGTATGTGGGAAAGAGTTAATCTTCATTTGACTCTTAACCATTTCCCACATACAATTAATCTATAGAAGATGAATTTGAAAAAATGTGCATAGAATCTTAAAATAAAAGGATCATTATTGCATAGAGTTAAAAGCATTGTGACAAAAAGAAAAATTGCTAACTATGTGCAAATTCTCCTTTTTGCCACAATGTTTTCAGAAGTCGTCTAATGCAGATGCATTCAGATGTCTCTGCAAGTGGGAAAAAGAGTTAAACCTATGTTGTTGGTACTAAAACAAAATTGCCTCTGTGAGATGAGACGAGATACCTCTACCTCATCCAGACTTGTATGCATTGTAGGGAATGATGGTGTAGTAGTAGTGCGTCCGGCTCGGACCTGGTCAAAGCAAATACTTTAAAAATGGTAGTAATGGCTGCCCTTCTTGGTGCTCAATGTTCCATTCTAGCATTATGACTGACTGGCGGGTGTGAGGATAAATGGACCAGTACTACTGGTAACTTACCCAGGATACGCCCTGATATAACTGAAAAAACATTGAAAGTGGCGTGAGAAAACCCTGGTTTACAGGTTTACATGTTAACCCTTTCCCTCATACAGACGCTTTCTGATTGCCTCTGCAGCAGACGGCTTTTTGAAAACATAGTGACAAAAAGAGAAATTGCACAAAACGTGCTCCTTTTGCCACAATGTTTTCCACTTTTAGTCATAGGTTATCCATTCAATTATACAGATTTTCGATTTTTTGACAAAACATATTCAAAGTCGTCTGCTGAAGAATTGTCGTATGAGGGAAAGGGTTAACAAATGGTTACCCAGTGAATCTGGTCGCTGTTGACATCCCTAATGAGTTGGTATATATATTGATGTGATGCTATCTTTATTTTACAGCCAAGCTCAATGTCACCTGTGAGCACTCCATTTGTTTACAGTTCTAGTTTACCCGTTATCCAAAATGTAGTGGGTTTTTTGTTTTTGAACCTTTGCTTTTTTCCTTTAAGTTTTGTATTTCATTTCCGTTCCCTTTTCCAGTGTTCACCTGACATGTAATCTAGTATTAATCTGATTTGATTTCAACCCTTTCCAACATACGACAAATCCACAGCAGGCGACTTTGAAAACTTTTTTGCCAAAAAAAGGAAAAATCTCTGTAAATGAAAGTACATGTTTTATTATTGAACGGTGTTGAAAATATTTTGGCAATACAAGAAATTACTCAATTTATCCTTTTGCATCAATGTTTTAAAAAGTTGTCTGCTGAAGAGGCATTAAACCCCGTATTTGTTAAACAGGTTACCCTTTCCCTATGCAATTTTTTGTTTGTTTTTAAGTTGCAAGCCTTGGCATTTTGGCATATAAGGTTCACTTCTCAGTCGTCTGTCCTTTTTTCTGTGACTTATATTTGCAGAATAAAACAAGGCATTGAGGTCCTTCGAATGCTCATGCTGAAATTGATAATTTAATGTAAATTCAATAATAAGTCGACTGATATCGATTTTCAATTGTTAACCCCACTTTTCCACATGCATTAAATCTGTAAAAGATGACTTTGAAAAAAATCTAGACAAATACGAAAAATCTATATTTGAAAGTATGGTTATTGAATATGTTTGAAAACATTGTGGCCAAAGGAAAATTGCTTTTTGCCACATTTTGAATCCTCTGCAGCAAAAAACTTACAAGAACATTGTGGCAAAAGGTGAAAAAGCTCATAAGGAGCAATTTCTTCTTTTGTTGCAATGTTTTAAGTCAATTCAATGATTATATTTCTATTTATAGAGATTTTTCATATTTTTGTCTAGATGTTCTCAAAGTTGTCTGCTGCAGATTTGATGTATGTTAGAAAAGGATGATATCAAATACCTCAATTTTACACTATGTTGTGGATATTCAAAAGAAATGTGCTCACTGAGATGATTATTTTGAGTACCTACAACATAGGGATTGAAAAATATGGAAACTATCTATAAATAAAAAAAATACCTATTGAATGAAGTTGAAAACATTGTGACAAACAGAGAAATTATGAGCAATGTTTCCTTTTGCCACAATTTTTTCAAAATTTGTCTGCTGCAGAGGTGTCAGAAAGTATCTAAATGAGGGAAAGGGTTAGGAACATGAAATATATCCCCTTTATCTAGAGCTTTATGCATATGGCGTCACATTTAAAGGATGCAACAAGCTGGAGGGTTGAAAATGTGTGGTTTCTTCCCAGGTAGCTCATTCGGTAGCGACGCGGGTTGTCAATCGAGGAGTTGTGAGTTCAAACCCCAGCTTGGCCAACATTCTTTCCGATGTTTGACAAAAGTCACTGTGACAAGCGTCATTCGTCTTTCACCAATGGGCTAACAGTCTATGTGGAAAAGCAGCCAGTTGCTTGGAGAATATGTTGTGTGGGGTACTGGTGTGAGAAAACCAGAAAACATGAGTAGGTGAACTGGCTCCTGTGATATGACTGAACAATTGTTGAAAACCGCTTTACATCCTAATCAATCAATCCCAGAAGATGCTTACAACTGAATGTGACGAAAGACACCCTCTCCTAGTCCCTTCCAACCTGAGTTTATCCATTAACCCTTTCCCACATGTAGACACATTTTGATGCCTCATAATGAGCAATTTCTCCTTTGTCAGTGTTTTTCAACTCTATTCAATAAACATACATTGATTTATAGAGATTTTCCATGTTTTTGCTTAGATGCCTTCAAAGACAGTTGCTGCTGTTTTGTTGTATGTGGGAAAGGGTTAACTCTTTCCAACCTACAACAAATCTACAGCAGACAACATGGAAACATTGAAATATTGAAAATCTAAATGTATGGTTGTATAATAATGGAATAGAATTGCTTATTATTATAAGCAATTTCTTCTTTAGCCACAATGTTTACAGAAGTGGCCGGCTGCAGATGTGTCAAAAGCAATATGCATGTGGGAAGGGGTAAAATCACAAATTCTAAATGCAAAGAGCCCAATAAGTTATTGTCCTGTTAATTTGTACGATTTTTCCCTGATTGTTGTGAAGATCTATTACCATTTTTATCAACATTAACACAATGTGAGAAAATGATTTATCACATAAATACCCTTATTTTCAAGTTGAGAACAAATCACGGAACAACGATATCCAACATGTGTGATAACAAAAACACGTCATACACGCGACTACTGATGACGTCATTTTGACCTTTATCTTTATTATGTTTATTGTTAAGTTGTTAAATTTTACACATTAAAAAATGCATACGTTATTTTGAATAAATAACGAGTCTTAATTGTTTAAAACATTGTTGTTTTTTTTCTTCTTATTCAAAAATGATGAGGACTACTTTTTTATGCTGTGAATCACAAGTTCTCATGAAGAATAGGTTATTCGGTCTTTGTTTTGATGTTGTCAATATTTTTCATTAAAACACACTGTTTAGGTGATAAAAAGAATCCATCACTCGTTTTTCTTTGGAGAAGATTTCTTAAATTCGTCTCGAAAAAGAGAGTTATTAACCTCGCCAAGAGGCTCGGTTAATAACCGTCTTTTTCTAGACTCATTTAAGAAATCTTGATCTCCAAAGAAAACTCATGATGGATCCTATATGTATTGTTTATATTGAACAATTTTTAACATATTGTGAGAAAATTGATATACCTTTTATATGTAGTGGAGAAAAAAATCCTTTTTTTTTCATAATGTTTTATTTATGGGCTGAAAATTACTGTATACCTTTATTTTATCTTCATTGTCCTGTCTTTTCTATATATGCTTTTGGTTAAGAAGAGTCTAAAAATTGCATATCAGGTAATGGGCTTAACCCTTTCCCTCATACGACAATTCTGCAGCAGACGACTTTGAACATATTTTGTCAAAAAATAGAAAATCTCTATAATTGAATGGATAACCTATGATTTAAAGTGAAAACATTGAGGCAAAAGGAGTAATTGCTCGTTTTGAGCAATTTCTTCTTTTGTCACTATGTTTTCAAAAAGCTGTCTGCTGCAGAGGCGTCAGAAAGCGTCTATATGAGGGAAAGGGTTGACCCTTTCCAACCTGCTGATGCATTTGACATATCTGTAGCAGATGACTTGAAATCATTGCTCCTTTTGCCAAAATGTTTTCAACTCTTTACAGTATTTATTCTTTTACTTAGGGAGATTTTCTATAATTTTGCCTAGATTATTTCAATTTCGTCTTCTACAGATATGTTGTATGTTGGAATAGGGGGGGTTAAAAAGTGTTTTAGAGACAGTGGTTAAATTTACACCATATTATATTATATAGAGTAAGTTTTATTAAGAAATATGCTATTTTACCCAGCTAACAAGACCATATGTACTAAGCACCCTTGGCAATAAGGACAAACGAGAGAACAATGATGATGTATTCTTTACAACCAATGACAATCAATTGAAAGTAAAAGGTCAAGGTCATAATCATGACAATGACAGGTCACCAAGAAATAGTTCTTCCTCAAGTATATCGGGATATGTATCAAGAATTCCTATTAAGGTCACGTCAGCAAGTTTGAAGTCCTACGGCCACCTGTGTAATCCTGGGGGTCATCGTTCTAGTAGTCAGGGTAGCGATGACCTTGATGAGGTATATCTTTATGGGGAAGGAGGTCACATTGTTGGTTGATGTGCAGATTAACTTGTGAAGGTGGAAACGGATGATTTTTTTTCCATGGCTATTGGGTGTTGTTGCACCAGGATTGTTTTTAATACTAGTGGTTTCATGTCTTAACTGTATACTAAATCATATTTTAGAGTTGCTCAATTTCAAATTTCAAAAATGATTTAAGTTGTCTTCTGTTACAAAAATATGGTGGTGGAAATGATTTTCATTGTATCACATTTTTCAACCGTCATATCTGGTAGGGAAACTAGTAAAAGAACGTCCACTCTGTTTTTGTTGTAAAATCTCTAAATATTATTTATATATATACAAACAAAATTGAAGATATGCTGATCAATGACTTCTTATTCTACAATGTTTACAAATTCTATTTATAAACATTAGCAAAAGCTGTTTGTATTTATCATTTTCTATTGAAAGAACAAAATCATGGTTGTGGTATAAGCTGGACAACTAGATATACTAATCATCCCTGTGGGGTTTTTACTAAAGGTTGTGTGTTTTGGGTATTGGTGCTTTTGATTCATTTGGAATAAGGGTATAAGTTTTACAATTTGCCCAACTAACCTTATCCCACATACAATAAATCTGCAGTAGATGACACATCCAAGTTAAAATGTAGTCTTTATAAATGAAAGTACTATTTTGAAAAGTTGATAACATTGTGGCAAAAGCAGAAATTGCTCATTATGTGCAATTTCTCATTTTGCCACAATGTGTAAATAGTCCTCTCCTGTAGAGACTCCGAGTTCAGAAAGCTTCTTAATGTGGGAAAAAGGTTTCAAATGGGAGATAGGTCTGTTTAATGATTAAGAATTATTGCATCTTACAAATTTATTTCTGTATCGCCTGCCTTAATGGGGATCACTTCTCTGCTGTACATACCAACTACATAGTGGTAGACACAACACATGACATTGTGTGCCTTCAAACATTCTTATTTCATTTATTCAAAGAAATTTAAACTTGGAACTAAACAAATCATATTCACTTACTTTAATTATAAATACTGTGTAACAGATTGAATACTTACTTATTTAGATTTTTATACCCCCAGATACTTAGTATATGGGGGGGGGCTATATAGGAGTCACGCTTGTCGGTCGGTCTGTTGGTCTGGACATTTCTTGCGAACACTATTTCTCAGCAACCCTTGGTCAGAATTCAATATAACTTAACTAGAATGATTGATACCAAGCCTAGTTGTGCATATTGTCGGCGTGTTGCACTGGAATTATTTTTAAATGAGTTATGGCCCCTTGAATTTCACAGTTGGTCTATAGACATTTCTTGTGAACACTATTTCTCAGCAACCCTTGGTCAGAATTCAATATAACTTCACAAGAATGATTGATACCAAGCCTAGTTGTGCATATTGTCGGCGTGTTGCACTGGAATTATTTTTAAATGAGTTATGGCCCCTTGAATTTCTCATACATAGTTGGTCTATAGACATTTCTTGTGACACTATTTCTCAGCAACCCTTGGTCAGAATTCAATATAACTTCACAAGAATGATTGATACCAAGCCTAGTTGTGCATATTGTCGGCGTGTTGCACTCAAATTATTTTTAAATGAGTTATGGCCCCTTGAATTTCTCATACATATGTATATTGTCAGGCACCAGCTGGGGGTATTCATCACCTTCAGTGATATTTCTAGTTTAACTTTCCCTCGTGATGACATAGTTAATGATGCATTTGCAGGAGACAGGATTTGAAAACATTGTGACAAAGAGAAATTGCTCATAAGGAGCTTGTGTTTATTGTTTCAAAATAAGATTTCTGTATTTTAATAATTTGGAATTTTGCTTGTTACCATTTTGATTCCTTCTCGCACCAGCCTTGTTTCTAGATCTGTGTATAATTGTCTAAAGATGTCATTTTGAATTCACTCTGCAAAGAATTTGGTTGAGACAGAGAGCAGATAATTAATTGTTTTCATCTTGTAGATCTGCATAAGAAGACTTTTGAAACCAATTTGGTAACATGAGAAATCAGTCATTATGAAATTCTTCAACAGTTGGTTGTTACATTCTTTTCTTCAAATGTATCACTTTTGAAAATGTTTGAAATTTCTGTATTGGGTTATGGCTAAAAGTTAACTTTCCCTGATATGATATTTGAATTGTTGTCAATTAGAAGATAACTTATGAAAACAATTAATTAAACATCTCAAGAACTGCAAAGTTGAAAAATAGCAAATCTTTCTCAATAACCACCTTAAGAATAGAGTTGAAAACAGTGTGGGAAAAGGAATGATTGCTCCTTTTAGAGCAATTGCTCCTTTTCACACTATGTTTTTAAAAAGTTTCTGTATCGGGGAAAGAGTTAAAATCCAGTTTCCTAAATTCTCATCAAAATGTCAGAAATAAAGCATCAACAAGATCAAAATTTATGTTCCAGGTTAGAACATCCAATGCCACAGAATCTGAAAAGAAAGGGTTGCTATGGATACTGGATGAAGAAGCTATATTCCCAGGAGCCACGGAAGACTCTTTTATGGACCGATTCTTTGGTTACCATGGGGAACAGAAAGTCAAAAGTATGATTTTCATGTGTGTTAAAATTGAAATAAATGGAACCAAAAAATAGGGTTAGAAGTGTAATGAAGAAGATAAGTTCACGTTGTATTTTGGGTTTTAGACAATTGTTATTGAGATTTTCAATTATGACAACTTTTTTCACCCTCTGCCCTAATTGAGCCCTGGTAGCTTGGTCAGTATCAGCATGGGTTCTCAATCCAGGGCTTGTGAGTTTAGAACTCCAGCTCGACCTGCATTCTTAACCCTTTCCCTCATATGACAATTCTGCAGCAGACGACTTTGAACGTATTTTGTCAAAACATAGAAAATCTCCATAATTGAATGGATAACCTACGACAAAAAGTGGAAAACATTGTGGCAAAAGGAGAAATTGCATGTTTTGTGCAATTTCTTCTTTTGTCACTATGTTTTCAAAAAGTTGTCTGCTGCAGAGGCGTCAGAAAGCGTCTGTATATGTGGGAAAGGGTTAATGACGTTTGACAAAAGTCTATGTGACAAGGGTCAATTGACTTCCGGTTGTGTAGAGTACTGGTGTCAGAAAGCCAGGAAATGCATGGATAGGTAAATTGGCCACTAATTATGATTGAATTTTTTTGAAAACGTCATTTAACTCCAATCAATCTTGCTCTGCCATAGGTGAAGTGATAAAAGTTTAACGACGAAGCCATATCTATGGCATTACTAGAAATTGATTGAAACTTTTTAGAAATGTTTACCATCATCACAAAATGTTATTCCGCAAGTTTTCATTTGGTTGCTTAAGACCCACCACTAGTCTTATTGCTGGGATATCCATCATCTCTTTACCCTTTGGGCCTTTCCTACAAACAAAATATCTGCAGTAGACATCTTTGAATATAGGCAAATGTGTAAATAGTCTCTATAAAGGTGACAGTATTTCTATAGAAAAGAGTTGAAAATATTGTGACAAAAGGAGGAATTGCTCTATGTCAACCAAATTATTCTTTCAATTATTCAAATGTAATGTTTTCTCAATGCTACTTTTAACCCTTTACCAAAATGACTTATAATGCATCTGCACTTTGGAAGTGGTTAAAGCAGATGCCTATCATTTTAAGCTTGTCTTGTTTTTCGAAGAAAAAAAGTATTTTGTGATACGCTTGGCATCGTCATCATCACAAAACTTTAACCTTACCTCATAACTCAAAAACTGTTCCAACATTTTCAAATAAAACTAGGTATACATGTTCCTCGAAACAATATGCATGTCTATAACAAATCACATAACTCTGGATGAGCGTTGACTTTTGCTCTGCAATGCTCTTGTTGGTAAATAATGTGTATAGAATACATTGTTTTTTATTTCTCATTTTCAGGGGATAGTTTACTGAGAAAAGCATCATCACTAGGAAACACATTTATTCTGAACCATTTCCAAGGAACAAACCCTGTGCAGTACAATGCCAGTGGCTGGTTGAAGGTCTGCAGGGAGAATCCAATCACCAAAGTTGCTACACAAGTCTTACAGGATTCAAAAAAGTAAGTTTATTCTTTCACTTTTATAAAAATATGTGGTGACTGCCTCAATATTGTAGTGGTGGGGCGTCTGCTTCAGTGGTCACAAGTTTGATCCCAGGCCGGGTCATACCCAAGATATTAAAACTGGTTGAAATGGCTTTCTCTCCGTTGTGCTCTGGTTTGTGTTGTTAGCATTACGACTGACTCTGGTGTGACGATAAATGGACCTGTTGAACTGGTAAACAACACAGGAAATGCCATGAACAATTGTTGGAACTGGCATATAACGCCATAAAAGCAAATAAATGAGTCATGCTACAAGAAACCTCTCTCTAGTGCATTTGCTACAAGTGTAGATCCAGATGACCCTGGACGTTTGGCTCTTTGTCCTTTTTCTCAGCCTGCAATATTGAATGCTTTAACCTGGATCCACACTGTTCGCCCATTATTTACTAAAGATTTCAACCTATAACAAATCGGCAGCAGATGACTGAAAACATTTAGTCAGAATATATGAAATTGAAAATGTTTTTAAAAGTCGAATTCTGCAGGGGTGTGGGAAAGTGTGTGTATGTGGGATTGACTTAACACTTTCCCTCATACGACAATTCTGCAGCAGACGACTTTGAACATATTTTGTCAAAAAATAGAAACTCTATAATTGAATGGATAACCTATGACTAAAAGAGGAAAACATTGTGGCAAAAGGAGAAATTTCTCATTTTGAGCAATTACTTCTTTTGTCACTATGTTTTCAAAAAGCTGTCTGCTTCAGAGGCGTCTATATTAGGGAAAGGGTTAAAGAGACTTCTATCACCATTATGTATTGTTGTCTGATAGCATAAATGTACAAACAGTTGTCATTTACTTTTTCCCACTTACAACAAATCTATAGCAGACAACTTTGCAAACTAATCTGCTGCAAATGAGTCAAAATGCATCTTGCAAGTGGGAAATAATTAATATGATAAGACAGGGTTTCCTAGACATGTCCAATATTGTTATTTTTCAGACCCAACATCAAGGAATTATTTAACAGTGTGAAGGCCCCAGTAGGGGGCATGGTGAGTGGATCTATAGTGGGAATGGAAGGGTCCAATACCCTGAGACGGGTAGGGAGCATGAGGAGAACCTTCATGTCTGGAACTGCTGGTCTGAAAAAACGATCAATGTGCCTGCAAGTAAAATTCCAAGTGGTAAGTGTTTTCTCAGTATTGTTGTAATATCTTTAAAGGTTTATCTAAAATAATTATCATGTAAAAGGCTCTTAGCCCTTTTGAACATACAACAAATCTAAGCAGTGGACTTTGAAAATATGGAAAACTTCTACAAGTGAAAGTATAATTGTCGAGTTTAATTGAAAACATTGTGACCAAGTAAGAAATTGCTCATCATGAGCAATTTCCCCTTTTTGCCACAATGTTTTAAGAGTTGTCTGCTGCAGATGCATTGAAATGCGTCTGCAGTTGGAAAAATGTTACAAAAACAGATAATGCGAGGGTATTAAAATAACCCTTTCCTTGATCAAGACATCATTTGACGCCTCTGCAGCCAAAGACTTGAAAACAATGTGGGGCAAATAGGAATTTCTTTTCCCTGAATGTTATCAGCTATCTATTAAAATTACAATTTAATTTTTCCAGATATTACATTTTTTCCGTGATATGTTTTCAAAGTAGATGACTCTTAAAATGTTGTATCATGTAAACGTATTACAACTTATACTATTTCAGGACTCTATAATAGAAACTTTACGGAAGACTAAGTGCCACTTTATTCACTGTTTGTTACCTCAAGTGAATGCTGGGCTCTGTGAAGTTCGAAGTCCAGCAGATGTGGCAAATGAGAAACCAGACGACATTCTCATGAATATTTCACTCATAAGGAGTCAGTTCAGAGGCAATGAGGTACTGGATTCTGTTAGGATACACAGACAAGGTAGGTAACTCTTCTTATAATAGTGTACAATTTGGATTATCTCCCTTGATCAGTGAAATGATGTTGTGAGCTTCTTAGTAAGATATCTTACAAGCATTGTCTTTGAAAACAGCCAAAGAAAGCTATGTTAAGTGACATAAATTAAAGTATAACTTAGATATAAATTTAAAAGAAATTGTGGGAAAGGAAGACATTACTTGTTTTCTGCAATGTAGCCTTTTTCTACAATGTTGTCTGCTGCTAGGTCATCAAATGTTGCCTGTATTAGATACATGTAAAGGATTAATAAATTTATAAATATTGAAAACTGTGTAGAAACAAAGCAGTTCTAAAAAATGAAATCTAGTTGATTTCACCAATTATTGTTATGAAAGTATTCCTATTTCAGGTTTTCCTGACCATCTCAGTTTTGCAGAATTCATTCAGAAATTTGAGGGCCTTATTCCACCTAATGTTAGACCTACAAAAGATATGGGAGAAAAAGGGGTAAGTTACAAAGAACTTGTACTGCACACAAAATGGCTTTTTTAAAAGGCTTTTACCCTTTCCCACATGGAAACATTTTGACGCATCTACCTGCAGACGACTTTTGGAGACATTGTGGAAAAAAGAGAAATTGCTCTTGATGACCAATTTCTGCTTTTGGAACAACATGATGAACTTTATAATAACTTTAATTTGCCGAGATTTCCAGATAGTTTTAAATTTGTCAGCTAGAGTGGTTTTGTATATAGGAAAGGGTTAATGTGACTGTATCAACATTTAGCTACCAAAAAAATGACTGCTAAAAGTATTAGTTTTTACAAAATATGTTGTTTTAGAATGAAAATATATCCTTATCATATTAAATAATGTCTTATCTCTTCCTTGCATACAACCAGCATAAGCAGATGACTTAAAAAACATCTGGCCAAAATTGTGAAAACTGAAAGTACAATTATCGAAAAGTAGCCATTTCTCATTGTGCCACAATATTTTCAAAAGTTGTCTACTGCAGTTTGCGTCTGTATGTGGGAAAGGGGTTAATCTTTTACTTTATGGTGCTATGTTAGTAGGAACATTAATTGACATCATACTCATGAATTCAGATCACTTGAGAATATAGGTGGATAAGGTACCTTTGTGAATATTGGTTTAACCCTTTCCCACATACAACATGCAGCAGACGACTTTGAAATAATTTCAGCAAAAAGGGGAAATATTTCTATAACTGATAAGTTAATTATTGAATAAAGTTGGAAACCTTGTGTCAAAAGGAGAAATTGCTCATCATGAGCAATTTCTTCTTTTGTCACAATGTTTTTTAAAAGTCGTCTGTTACAGAGGCGTCAGAAATCCTCTGTACGTTGGAAAGGGATAACCCAGTCTCGCCCCATACACCAACCCACAAACTCTCACAAAGGGATAATGTCTCCCTGTTTTCAAGTGCAGTGGACCAAGGGATGTACACATGTGATAGTGGTCAATAAATCTTCACAATACTGAAATTAAATAAAAATTAATATTGATATGTATTACCAGGGACGTAGATTACCAATAACGAGTTGACAAAGACTGTTAAACCTTTTTCTCATAGAGACGCTTTCTGACGCCTCTGCAGTAGACGGCTTTTTGAAAACATAGTGACCAAAGAAGGAATTGCTCAAAACGAGCAAAATATGGTCAAAGTCGTCTGCTGCAGAATTGTCGTATGAGGGAAAGGGTTAATCCTTTCTCACTTTCAACACATGTGCAGCATACGAGTTTGAAATCATTTAGTTAAAAATATGGAAAAATCTTTATAAATGAAAGAACAACTATTGAATTAAGTTAAAAACACTGTGACAAAAGGAGAAATTGCTCAAAATGAGTTTCTCCTTTTGCCACAATGTTTTAAAAAGTATTTCTGCTGCAGATGCGCCAAAAAGCGTCTGTATGTGGGAAAGGATTAACTTGATGTTGATTAGAAAATGCCATAAGAAAAGGAGATATTTAAGGATATTATTTTTGTTATCTCAATGATTGTTGACTCTTAATAGTAACTATACTGCCTATCAATACTTGTCCTAATTCTTGTAGCCTAGCTTAACTCTTTCCCACATAGCAAGAATATGGATCAAACATCTTTGAAAAACATCTAAGGGACAATACGGGTAATACAATTTTCAGATGGGAGAGAAATAATTCTGCATCAGTTACCAATTTCTTTTTTTCTATGATATTTTTTCAAATGTTCTTTGATGTAGAAACGTTAAATTAAGGTTGCAAGTTGCTTTGAACTCATTGACAGAATTAAATGAAGAGTTTAATAACCAAATCAAACAAACATTGCACAATGCATTGTTATTATATTTGAATAGGGATATATTGACAACAATACACTAATTGTTTTATGGCTTAAGGCTCTATTTTCAAATAACCCATCCTTTCTACACTTCGACAGACATGTAATTAATATGTCCTGTTTGGAAATGAACATTTTTTTTAAAGTCTAATATCTCTCTATGTCTTAAATAGTTTAAGATTTTAGTATTGATATTTTCTCCCAGCTGACCACCGCATAAAGAGCAATTTTCTTCCTTTAATTAAAGAATAAATCTGGTGTAGATTCTTCGAAAGCCATCTGAATAGGGGACCGGTTCAGTGTTATCTTTTCCCAAATGCAGATGCATGTGAAACCAAATTGTGTGGCGAATGGATAAAATACACATGATGAAAACACTATCCTTTTGCTGACATGTTTTAAACTCTGTTAAATAATTGATCTGTCAGTTATAGAAATCTTCCATATATATTTACATGTTTTCAAAATTGTGTTGAAATGGAGAAAGGATTAACCCTTCCCTCAAACGACAATTCTGCAGCAGACGACTTTGAACATATTTTGTAAAAAAATGGAAAATCTCTATAATTGAATGGATAACCTATGACTAAAAGTGGAAAACATTGTGGCAAAAGGAGAAATTGCTCGTTTTGAGCAATTTCTTCTTTTGTTACTATGTTTTCAAAAAGCTGTCTGCTGCATAGGCGTCAGAAAGCGTCTATATGAGGGAAAGGATTAAGTTGTTTGGCTTTGATTGGTCATTGTATAAATGTGTTGATGTCATTCACAGATCATTACATTTATTGGATCATTTTCAATGAGGATCTAAAAAGACTTTAAATTACAAAGTTGACAATCACTTATTATAACATGTTTTAAACTGGATATATGTTGTTGAAAACAGGTATGTTTTATTTTTCTAGTATTTTTTTTAAAAAATCTCTTGTCAAGTAAATATCATGCAATTTTTCTTTTTCCTCCATATTTTCTACTTTTTATTAAATATATGCTTTCGCTATCTTAAACTATTTACACTTGCATTTGAATCAGCAGCAGATGACTATTAAAAAATGTGAGAAAAGGAGAAGTTGTTCTCCTTTTGCCACAATGCTTCAAACTTATTAAATATTTATGGTTTCATTTATAGCGATTTTCCATGTCTTTGACTAGATATTATTAAAATCACCTGCTGCAGATTGGTTGTTAAAGCGTAAACTTTTATTTTTGAGAATATATTCTAAATAAAAATTTCAGACGCATTGATCCATTAAACGCTAAAACCAAATTATGATATCACATGGGGGGAAAGTAGCCACATTTCAAGAAAAAAATATCCCTAATTTTAAAATTTTTAAGATCTTGTTGCTTGGGGTCACTTAATAAGAAAGGCAGCCACAGTCTCTATCTTGCTTGTCCACTGTAGATGTGTTGAAAGTGAGAAAGGTTTAACCCTTTACCTCAAACGACAATTCTGAAGCAGACGACTTTGAACATATTTTTTCAAAAAATAGAAAATCTCTATAATTGAATGGATAACCTTGTTTTGAGCAATTTCTTCTTTGGTCACTATGTTTTCAAAAAGCCGTCTGCTGCAGAGGCGTCAGAAAGCGGCTATATGTGGAAAAAGGTTAAGCTGTTGAAAATGGCGCAAAACCTAAAAACAAACAAAACATACAAATCAAAATATTCAATTTCAAATGTCTCGAAAAGTTTTGAGGATTGTTCAATGAAATTGAATATTATCATCAGATGTTAATATCATATGTGCTTCAATAAAAATGATAGAGTGTTTATATTAACCTGTTTTATATACGACAAATCTGCAGCAGAAGTCTTTGAAAATATCTAGGCGGAAATAGGGGATTTGATCATCATATTATGTAAATGAAAATATAATTATTGAATAGTTTTGAAAACATTGTTGCAAAACCGGAAAATATCTAGGCATGAATAGGGGGATGCCTCTATTAATGAAAGAACAATTATTTTTGAAAAGGAGAAATTGCTCATTATGTTTTCGAAAAATTGTCTGCTGAAGATATGTCAGAATGTGTTTGTATGTGGGAAAGGGTTCAGTTTTATGCATTGGGCCACAACTGCTCTTTAATCATTATTGAACACAACACAAGAACATACATTTCACATGTCATGATTAAAAGTTGATCTATACAGCTAAAAAGGATTAGTCTTTTCCCTCATACAACACTCCGCTGTGATATGTCTGAAAGGTTGTTGAAAATGGCGTTCCCTAATATTGTATGATTGATTGATTACGGTTTAACCCTTTCCCTCATAAGACAATTGTGCAGCAGACGACTTTGAACACATTTTGTCAAAACCTAGAAAATCTTTATAATTGAATGAATAACCTGTGACTAAAAGTGGAAAACATTCTTCTTTTGTCACTATGTTTTCAAAAAGACATCTGCTGCAGAGGCGTCAGAAAGCATCTATATGAGGGAAAGGGTTAAACCGTAATCAATCAATCATACAATATTACAAATCTGCAATAGACAACTTTGAAAACACGTGCCAGTCATATCTGGTGCCAGTAGTGAAAAAATAGTGAAAATTTCTATAAGTAAAAGTACAATAATTGAATAGAGTTGAAAACTTTGTGGCAAAAGGAGAAATTGCTCATTATGTCACAATGTCTTCAAAAGTCAGCCCGCTGCAGAGTTTCAAAATATGTTTACCTGTAGGACAAATCTCATTAAAACATCTCTTAATTGTTAAATAAAGTTGAAAGCATTGTGGCCAAAGGAGAAATTTCTCATCATGAGCAATTTCACCTTTGGCCACAATGTTTTCAAAAGTCTTCTGCTGCTATTGCGTCAAAATGTTAAGAAAAGTAATGAAGTAAACTGATACCTTTACCCTTTCCCTCATATAGACGCTTTCTGACGCTTCTGCAGCAGACAGCTTTTTGAAAACATAGTGACAAAAGAAGAAATTGCACAAAACGTGCAATTTCTCCTTTTGCCACAATGTTTTCCACTTTTTGTCATAGGTTATCCATTCAATTATGGAGATTTTCTATTTTTTGACAAAATACATTCAAAGTCGTCTGCTGCAGAATTTTTGTATGAGGGAAAGGGTTAAACAAATATGAATAATCTGAAAAATCTATTTACAATCAATGTTGATCAAGAATTAAGTCTGCAATAGTTGTTTGTAAAAATCTGTTGGCTTGACATAAGATGATATGCCTGATTTAACCCCGAGCCACATACAACCATTCTACAAGCAAAAATTCCATCGGCATAGAAAAATGAAAAATTTAATAAAAATGAAGACTAAAATAAAGGAGAATAATCATAGCAAGTTTTACTTTTTCCACAATAATTCCAAAAGCTGTCTGCTGTAATTGGTCAAATTGAGTCTGCAGTGTAAAAATGTGCATTAAATTTGCAGCATTAGCAAACAGTGAAGGTTTCGGGTAAGCCTGCACACAGGAGACTTTTAGAAAGAAAAAAAAAAAATGGAAAAAAATGTTATTGAAAAAATGGAAAACATGTTGGTAACAGGAGAAATTTACTCATTATCAGCAATTTTTCCTTTTGCCACAATGTTTTCAAAAGTTGTCTGCTGCAAATGTGTCAGAAAGCCTCTGTATGTGGGAAAGAGACGTGAAAAAGAAAATGAATGAAGACCTCTTTTTGGTTGATGCAGCTCATACGTCAGGTGAAAGGTCTTTCTAGAGTCAATCTTTGTACACAGATAGAATTATGTGTTTTAGATATGGGGGGAATTTTTTCCCACAATTGATTATTTGATTGAATTCTTTCCATATCTGAGCAATTGCTTGGGAAGATTGTTGTGTGGAGTACTTGTGTGAGAAAACCAGGAAATGCATGAGTAAGTGAACTGGCCGCCGTGATATAACTGAGAAATTGTTAAAAACGGCGTTAAACCCCAATCAATCAATCAATCAACCATATCTGAGCAAACTTGAGGATAATGCAAGTTAAATTTATTTTCTGAAATTAAATGGGAGAAAATAGAACTTGCTTTAAGTTTATGATGAGTAATAACTGTAATATCTCCTTTTTAGCTTGCCTATTCAAAGAAATAGGGGAGCTTTTTCTCAAACACTGTGTATGCTGTTGCTTTGAAACTTCACAAACTTATTCAGGGTCATGAGGTGACCTTGTATGTCAAGTCCCATAACTCTGGAATGGATTTTAACTGAATTGTGCCCCTTTTTGGACTTAGAATTTTGGTCAAACCTTTGCGTGCAAGGCCTTTTCTCAGACACTGTGTATGCTGTTGTTTTGAAACTTCACACACTTATTCAGGGTCATTAGATGACCTTGTATGCCAAGTCCCGTAACTCTAGAATGGATTTTTACTGAATTGTGCCCCTTTTTGGACTTGGAATTTTGGTCAAACCTTTGCGTGCAAAGGCCTTTTCTCAGACACTGTGTAAGCTGTCGCTTTGAAACTTATTCAGGGTCATTATATTACCCTGTATGTCAAGTCCAATAATTCTGGAATGAATTTTGACTGAATTGTGCGCCTTTTTGGACTTAGAATTTTGGTCAAACCTTTGGTCAAACCTTTGCATGCAAGGCCTTTTCTCAGACACTGTGTAAGCTGTTCCTTTGAAACTTCACACACTTATTTAGGGTCATTAGATGACGTTGTATGGCAAGTCCCATAACTCTGGAATGGATTTTGACTGAATTGTGCCCCTTTTTGGTCAAACCTTGTGTGCAAGACTGAGAATTTTGGGTTATAGTTAGGCATTCAAGCGATGGCCCTGATAGGCGAGCTATATTGTCCTCCGACAACTCTGGTTACAAAATGTTTTTTTACCATGATTAAGATATTTTCATTGATCTGTCGTTGGGGATAGAGGGGATTAATAGGGATGAGGAATTTCTCCTTTTGCTGCATGGTTTTAATATTATTAAAATATCCTCTGCTACAATTAAAGGCGTTAAATTGTGTCTTTCTTACATAAAGTTTAGTTATTAAATAGAGTTGAAAAGTTTATGGCAAAAGTTGTATACTGCTGATGTGATTGTATGTGGTAAAGGTCTAAAGACGGATGTCGAATCAGATCTAAGTCAAGTAGAATGCAACTGGAAGGCATAAATTTTGTAACAGATAATTGAGTAATTGACATGATAAAAATAGAAGATGTATTATTCATAATTTATTATTGATTTATCTATTATGTCATTTTATGCTCCAGGTGAGGGGAGTATTGAATAGATTTACATGTAATATAATAGTTAATAGATTCACATGAGTTCTAAATGACTGGCTGAAGGTCTTATCTGACTTCCAAACCCTATGTTTTGTGACTTTAAATAAATCATCTCATTGAGACAATTCATTTGAGTACTTACATAGGTTTTAACTGAGAAGATGAGAGAGATAAAAGAAATGTTTATTCAAAGAGAGATAAAAGAAATGTTTATTCAAAGAGATATAAAAATACATTTTTATTCAAAGAGAGATAAAAGAAATGTTTATTTAAAGAGAGATTAAAGAAATGTTTATTTAAAGAGAGATAAACAAAAATGTTTATTCAAAGAGAGATTAAAGAAATGTTTATTCAAAGAGAGATTAACCCTTTCCGTCATAGACAATTCTGCATCAGATGACTTTGAACATATTTGTCAAAAAATGGAAACTCTTTAATTGAATGGATAACCTATGACTAAAAGTGGAAAACATTGTGTCCAAAGGAGAAATTGCTCGTTTTGAGCAATTTCTTCTTTTGTCAATATGTTTTCAAAAAGCTGTCTGCTGCAGAGGCGTCAGAAAGTGTCAATATAAGGGAAAGGGTTAAAGACATGTTTATTCAAAGAGAGATTATAAAGACATGATTAAGGAATCACTTATCAGCTGTTGATGAGTGGTAAGTGGGAATTGAAACTGGCATCCCATGTTCGAATCCCACTCATGGAGATCATGGTGAAGTGCCCTAAATCAGTAAAGCACACTTCCAATTCTAGCTGTCGAGCCCCAGTAGCTCAGTCAGTAACGACGCTGGCTGTCAATCAAAGGGTTGTGAGTTCGAATCCTGGCTCGGCCAACTTTCTTTCTGACTTTTGACAAAAGTCTTTGCGTCATTCGTCTTCCACCAATGGGCTAAGTCTATTTGGAAAAGCAGCCAGTTGCTTGGGAAGATTGTTGTGTGGAGTACTGGTGTGAGAAAACCAAGAAACACATGAGTAGGTGAACTGGCTGCCGTGATATGACTTGAGAAATTGTTAAAGACGGCGTTAAACCCCAATAAAAAAAAAAAGAATTCTAGCTAGTAGTACTGGTTTGTTTACCCTAGGGATCATGAATGAGTGTCCTTTCACCGTGATGGAATCGAAATATTGTTGAAAATGGCATAACACTCCACATTAAACATATACAGACTATCTTATGCACCAGTCAATTGTAAACCCCCCCTCCCCCATGTTGTTTGAAGTACTGGTGTAAGACAACCTGGAAAAAACAAAAACCTTTGGTGAACTAGTATAGCTGCTGTGGCATTACTGATATACTGTTGAAAACAGGGTTAAACTCCAATCATTCAATCAGATAGATCTAGGTCCCTGCTTTCATCATATCTGGAGCCGAGTTAGATGACATTCCCAGGTACATACATATAGCCTGTTTAAGTAGGGTGAGGGTTACACATTCTGAGAGAGTCAACAAACCTCTGGATGAAAGGGATATTTCACATATCAGGGTCCTTTATACTGTGTTGTGGGAACTTGTCAGCCTTCACAAGATTAAATTATTGTAATTAAAATACTTTAAATATATTTCAATATGTAAAAAGATGATTTTCTAAGAATAAATTCAGCCCTGAATTGTATTGTTTCATTAAATCCCCAGCTCTCACCTGCTATATTGATGACATTATCTAGTTGTTTGATTCTTAAAGATGGTAACTACATATTTTTTGAGGAAATAGTTACTGCTTTATTGTATTAGACGTATAAATTAATATACATGTACAGACTCAAACATTGCATGATCATGCAATGTAAGGGTCACCATTTCTAAGGTAAACTAGGTGCTAGACATTCACTTGCCTGATGATCATCCTATTGTTTCTAAATAACTTTTCCCACATTCAACACATGACTTTGAAAACATATAGACAAAAAGAAAAAAAAATGAGTCTTTTTAAATGAAAGTATGTTTTACATTTAAGTGAAAGTAAAAACATTCTCACAAAATGAGAAAATGCTCATTATGAGCAGTTTTTCCTTTTTCCACAATGTTTTCAAAAGTCATCTGCTGCAGACATGTCAAAATACATCATCTTTATGTGGGAAAGGGTTAATAATACCTATATTGTGGGTGCATGATAAAATAATTTCTGTAGGGTGATAATTGTTGCTCATTTTGAGTGCCCATAACATTAGTTTTGATGGAACAAATTGGGGGTAAAACAAAAATAGAAAGCTTGCTTTCACTCCGTCTATATCTGAAGCCTGTTTACAAGTGGCATTGACTTGTGCATGTATGTACAGTATGTTATGACAGAAAAAAAACACCAACAGAGTTTTTGTTGGGTAAATGATTACTGTAAGTCTATAGATCAGGGATAAACATGTCTTTTAGTGCTTGTATGATATGGTTATTCATTGGCCGTGTTGTTTGAGTCATTAGAATGGTCGCTTTGGGATGATTCTAATGTATTCTGACAATACATGTATTTGGTTTTAAAATAGAAATAATAAAGAGTTTATTGCTGTAAATTGATATGGTGATCCGGAACCCTGGTAAAGATTCACCTTTTCCCTGATGAAGACAATTTTACTTTAGACACATCATGCTGATAAATCATGAAAACATTGTGGAAAAATAAAAAAGATGCTCCTTTTAAGGAATGTTTCCTTTTCTCATCAAGATTACTACCTTGTGTGAATTGTTAGTTACACTTTTCTGCATCCAAAAAATATGCAGAAGAAGACTTTGAACACATCTTTACAAAAGTATGGACAATTTCTATGAATGGCAGTGTAATTTTTTAATATAGATAAAAACATTGTGGCAACGATAGAAATAGCTCATCACATCTATTTAATAATTAAACTATCATTAATAGAGATATTCCATATTCTTGTTGAGATGATTTCAAATTCGTCTGATGCAGATTTGTTGTATGTGGGAAAGGGATAGTGGGCTATCAGGTAAGAGGTTTGGTGATTCTCATGGTAAGGATCCAGATTGCTTTGGGTAACCGTTTCCCTCATAAAGACGCTTTCTGACGCTTCTGCAGCAGACAGCTTTTTGAAAACATAGTGACAAAAGAAGAAATTGCTCAGAACGAGCAATTTCTCCTTCTGACACAATGTTTTCCACTTTTAGTCATAGGTTATATCCATTCAATTATAGAGATTTTCTATTTTTTGACAAAATTTGTTCAAAGTCGTCTGCTGCAGAATTGTCGTATGAGGGAAAGGGGTAAGGGTAAGAAAATGCCACTGTCACAGAGGTGTAAATTTAAAAACCATTTTTGTTCTGTTATTCTTTCAGTCTGTGATACAGATCGTGGAACACCTAGAGATAGACAAGGTCAATTACAGAATTGGACTTAGTAGGGTGAGTTTTTCTCTTGTTTATTTTGATTTATAAAATAAAATAAAATGAATTGTCGTCTCGATCTATTGACTGCATTGGAAACTGTTATATCATAAGTAAATACTATATCAAAGGTATTTTTGCAATGATAAGAATTCCTAATCTGGAAATTAAATATTTTATTTACCTAATACAGATGACTGTTGATATCTCTGCAGCAAAGAAATTTTATAAACAATGTGTAAAACATGTAAATGTTCTCTAAGTTTAGCTTTCTCCCACAATGCTTTTAAATCTTTTTCAAATGTATTTTGAAGTTTGCTAAATATTATATTTTTCTTCATGAGTTATTTTCAAAGCAGACAGTTATAAATACAATTTATCAGGTAAACTGAAAATTCTAGAATTCTCTATAATACACTGAAATGCGGAACCATGAAAGTTGCATAAAAACATAAAACAGTTGGTTTACTATTGTGAGAAAATTTATAATAATTTGTGGGTCTTTGTGTAGTAATTTGATTGTCTATGTGGGATAATTCCTGTATTTGAGTTAACTACTGGATTTTGTGTGTTGAGTATGGTCTCTTCAAATATTTACACAATCAGATTTATTTACATTGCATGGATTTGGTAAGCATTGGGTGATTAGTGTAGGTGCATACAGTGAATTTCGGATAAGCTGTCAATCTAGAGGTTTTGAATTTGAACCAAAGCTTGGCCAACATTCTTTCAGACATTTTGCAAAAGTCACTGCGACAAGCGTCGTCAATCTTTCACCAATGGACTAACAGTCCATGAGGAAAAGCAGTAATTTGCTTGGAAAGACTGTTGTGTTGAGTACTGGTGAGAGAAAGCAAGGAAGCACATGGATATGCGAACTTGCTGCAGTGATATGACTGGAAAATGGTTGAAAACGGGGTTAAACCCCAATTAATCGATTGCCAAAAAAGCTCATGTGTATTCACAGATATATCATCATGACAGTAAATATAATGTCCACGCTCAACCACTTCTGATCTCATTTCCACAACAAAAAGTAAGCTGGTTTGGTGGTCTTGTAGATTGAGGGTAATCAGTCTCTTTTTAGCTCACCTGTGCACAAAGTGCTCAGGGTGAGTTATTGTGATCGCCCTATGTCCGGCGTCCGTTATCCGTCGTCCGTCAACATTTTCTCCTCTGTAACCGGTGGGTCAACTGGGATGAAACTTCACAGAAAGCATCCTCGCAATGTCCTCACCAGAATTCCTTAAAATTTTTGGGATCCATGCAGAATTCTGGTTTCCATGGCAACGAAATGAAAAAAACTTCAAAATTCTTAAAAATCTTCTCCTCCCAAAGTGTCAGGCCGATTTTCAAATTATTTTGTACAAATGATCCTTGGGTGACCCTCTATCAGATTCCTTCAAGCCATGTTGATTGGTCAAAAAACATGGCCCCCAGGGATGGGGGGGCTATTTTGCCAATATGGCTATAGTGCAAACTTAAAAAATCTTCTCCTCCAAAAGTGTCAGGCCGATTTTCAAATAATTTTGTAGAAATGTTCCTTGGGTGACCCTCTATCAGATTCCTTCAAGCCATGTTGATTGGTCGAAAAACATGGCCGCCAGGGGGGGCGGGGCTATTTTGCCTTATTAGGCTATAGTGCAAACTTAAAAAATCTTCTACTCCAAAAGTGTCAGGCCGATTTTCAAATAATTTTGTAGAAATGTTCCTTGGGTGATCCTCTATCAGATTCCTTCAAGCCATGTTGATTGGTCAAAAAGCATGGCCGCCAGGGTGCGGGGCTATTTTGCCTTTTATGGCTATAGTGAAAACTTAAAAAATCTTCTTCTCCATAAGTGTCGGGCCGATTTTCAAATAATTTTCTAGAAATGTTCCTTGGGTGACCCTCTATCAGATTCCTTCAAGCCATGTTGATTGGTCGAAAAACATGGCAGCCAGGGGGCGGGGCTTTTTTGCCTTATATGGCCAAAGTGAAAACTTAAAAAATCTTCTCCTCCGAAAGTGTCAGGCTGATTTTTAAATAATTTTGTAGAAATGTTCCTAGGGTGACCCTTTATCAGATTCCTTCAAGCCAAGTTGATTGGTCGGAAACTATGGCTGCCAGGGGGCGGGGCTTATATAGCTAAAGTGAAGAAAAAAAAACAGGTGAGCGATTCCAGGGCCATCATGGCCCTCTTGTTTGTAGAAACTCTTGTAGACTATCTTTTAGAAAGTTATAGATCAAGATCAGCCTTTAGATTCTGTGAGCCGAGCCCAGGTAGCTCAGTTGGTAGCGACGCGGGCTGTCAATCCAGGGGTCGTGAGTTTGAATCCCGGCTCAGCCAACTTTCTTTCTGAGGATTGACAAAAGTCAATGCGACATGCGTCATTCGTCTTCCACCAATGGGCTAAGTCTATGTGGAAAATCAGCCAGTTGCTTGGGAAGATTGTTGTGTGGAGTACTGGTGTGAGAAAACCAGGAAATGCATGAGTAGGTGAACTGGCCGCCGTGATATAACTGAGAAATTGTTAAAAACGGCGTTAAACCCCAATCGATTAGATTCTGTGCAGTCCTATTTCTGTCTTAGAAGAACCATCAAAAACATAGATAAGATTAGCTTATCAATTCTGTGCAGTCAGTTATGTGCAGGCCTATTTCTGTCTGAGAAGAACCATCAAAAACATAGATCAAGATTAGCTTGTTATTTCTGCATAGTCTTGTCTCTGTCTGGACTTCTTTGTCTTTCTTTTCTGGTTTAACAATTGTGCTGATCAGTTGATTTCTGTGTGTTTTTGGCCGGATTGCTCTAGCAATTCCGGTTTATGGATTGGCAATGTCCGTCTGTCTCAACATTTTGGTTAAAGTTTCAGTTGAGGCAAAATCTCAGCACTAGAAAGGGTTACAAACTTGAAACTTTGCCTGCAGGTAACCAGTAACAAGTTCTATTGATTTCTATGGTTACTTTGACCTTGACCTTGGTTTGTTGATTTTTAAGGTCAAATTGCCGACAATCCGGCCTTACCGTCTTCAGCAGTTTCTTGTTGTATTAGTTTTTGGAGCGTTTAAAATTATGTTATGAAGTAGTGGGTTTACCCGTTCTTGACACATATGCTTAAATACTTGTCAGGTTAAAGATTAGTCTCAATAGATGGATGTAATATATTGCTTTAAACATAGGAGGCAACCTGTTAATTACTTGGATAGGGGTTGCCTCCTATGTTTAAAGCAATATATTACATCCATCTATTGAGACTAATCTTTAACTGACAAGTATTTAAGCATATGTGCTCAAGAACGGAGTCTACTCCATCTACTTCCATTACATAATTTTCAAACAGATCAATTAAATAATACAACAAGAACTGCTGAATTTTAATGCACGTTAAATGACCTTAGCTGTCGATGCGCCATAAAACACTATACATTCATCGTTAATTACATGTAAATTTAAAATGGCATTTCAGAGTGTTTATCTGTCTGGAAGTTCCCATTACTAAGTTAACCCCCCTTTCCTATCATTCTGTAGATTTGTTTTGACACATCTGCAGTAGACGACTTTTGCCACAATGTTTTCATCTCTATTAAGTAATTATGCTCTCATTTATATAGCTTTTGCATGCAGGAAAATGGTAAAACCTTAATTCTTCTTTAGATCTGTCCTGTGAAAAATCATCTTGTTAGTAAAAGGACCTAATATTAATTAACAAAGTGATTATCAAAACTAGAGATCTTATTGGCAGGGTTTAGGGTTGGAAGGCTTTGGCTGCTTAAATGCTTGGCAAACTTTCATTTCCACTCAATCATCTAACTTTTCACTTGACTGATTCTAATACAATTTCATATGAAGGTAGTTTAGATAGAAAGGAAGCCTGTATACAATTTTAGGGGTTATTTTTGTCAAGGTCACTGTCACTACAAATAGATCTCCTTTGTTGTTGCTATGGTAACCTTTGGAAACATGGTTTAATGGCAATGCTGTGTTTTCTTGTTTCAATTTTAGTAACTTGATGCGTTTATAAAAGGATCTTATACTTTTATTTGTTTTTCGAGTTAACCCTTTACCTCATACAGACGCTTTCTGACCGCCTCTGCAGCAGACGGCTTTTTGAAAACATAGTGACAAAAGAAGAAATTGCTCAAAACGAGCAATTTCTCCTTTTGCCACAATGTTTTCCACTTTCAGTCATTGGTTATCCATTCAATTATAGAGATAATCTATGTTTTGACAAAATATGTTCAATGTCGTCTGCTGCAGAATTGTCGTATGAGGGAAAGGGTTGACTGATTTGGAACTGATTGTAGCTGTAGAATTTTGACAATTTTCTCCCTATTGTTAATCATCTTTGATAAACTAAATGATTGGAGCCTTTGCCAAACCCATGATGGCATTTGGTACCAGTGTTGATCCAAGTCTGTATTCTCACAGTCTGATCAAGCTCTGCACTGTTAGCCAAAAAGTCATAGAAGGTTTCAAGAATCTTCTGTAAAGCTGTATTCATTTGGATTCGTAGAATGGATACACAGACAGGCCTTTTCCGCACATGTAATAATTACGTTAAGGTTGGTTTTCCTGGAGCACCCCTCATTATGTTGGTTTTATTTTCCGATTTACTTGATTTAACTAGTTTTTTACAACTTTTGTGATAGCATAGATCATAGAATAATCTCTTTATTTTAGTGTGATAGTCTAAAGTGGTATTTTTAGTGCTGTAATGTAGCTTTTAGGGCCTTTTTTTTTAGAAGTTGGAACCTGGTTATTATAATGGTGTTGTCTTACTTTCTTGGTTTCTAATCTTGGGATGTGTATTTCAGTCTTAAGGATTGTCCACAATATAAGCCCAAGTATCGGTTACATCTGCTTGAAGATGGATCAATCTCAATTGTGAGAACTTGGAAGTCTTGTTGTTTTCTATAATTGAATGGATAACCTAAAAGTGGAAAACATTGTGGCAAAAGAAGAAATTGCATGTTTTGTGCAATTTCTTCTTGTGTCACTATTTTTAGCTCACCTGAGCTTTGCTCAAGGTGAGTTATTGTGATCGCCTTTTGTCCGGCGTCCGGCGTGCGTTGTGTGTCATGCGTCAACTTCTTCTCCTCTGTAACCAGTGGGTCAATTTGGATGAAACTTCACAGAAAGCATCCTCTCAATGACCTCACCAGAATTCCTTCAAATTTTTGGGATCCATGCAAAATTCTGGTTTCCATGGCAACGAAACGAAAAAAACTTCAAAATTCTTCTTCTCCCAAACTGCTTGGCAGATTTTCAAATAATTTTGTAGAAATGTTCCTTGGATGACCCTCTATCAGATTCCTTCAAGCCGTGTTGATTGGTCGAAAAACATGGCCGCCAGGGGGGGGCGGGGCGGGGCTATTTTGCCTTATATGGCTATAGTGAAAACTTAAAAAATCTTCTCCTCCGAAAGTGTAAGGCCGATTTTCAAATAATTTTGTAGAAATGTTCCTTGGGTGACCCTCTATCAGATTCCTTCAAGCCATGTTGATTGGTCGAAAAACATGGCCGCCAGGGGGGGCTGGCTATTTTGCCTTATATGGCTATAGTGCAAACTTAAAAAATCTTCTCCACCAGAAGTGTCAGGCCGATTTTCAAATAAATTTGTAGAAATGTTCCTTGGGTGATCCTCTATCAGATTCCTTCAAGCCATGTTGATTGGTCAAAAAACATGGCCGCCAGGAGGCGGGGCTATTTTGCCTTTTATGGCTATAGTGAAAACTTAAAAAATCTTCTCCTCCATAAGTGTCAGGCCGATTTTCAAATAATTTTGTAGAAATGTTCCTTGGGTGACCCTCTATCAGATTCCTCCAAGCAATGTTGATTGGTCGAAAAACATGGCCGCCAGGGGGCGGGGGCTATTTTGCCTTATATGGCCAAAGTGAAAACTTAAAAAATCTTCAACATCTTCTCCTCAGTAGCCAGTGGGTCAATTGGGATGAAACTTCACAGAAAGCATCCTCTCAATGACCTCACCAGAATTCCTTCAAATTTTTGGGATCCATGCAGAATTCTGGTTTCCATGGCAACGAAACGAAAAAAACTTCTTCCATCTCCCAAACTGCTTGGCAGATTTTCAAATAATTTTGTAGAAATGTTCCTTGGATGACCCTCTACCAGATTCCTTCAAGCCATGTTGATTGGTCGAAAAACAAGGCCGCCAGGGGGGTGGGGCTATTTTGCCTTATATGGCTATAGTGCAAACTTAAAAAATCTTCTCCTCCAAAAGTGTCAGCCCGATTTTCAAATAATTTTGTAGAAATGTTCCTTGGATGACCCACTTTCAGATTCCTTCAAGCCATGTTGATTGGTCAAAAAGCATGGCCGCCAGTGGGCAGGGCTATTTTGCATTATATGGCTATAGTGAAAACTTAAAAAATCTTCTCCTCCAAAAGTATCTGGCCGATTTTCAAATAATTTTGTAGAAATGTTCCTAGGGTGACCCTCTATCAGATTCCTTCAAGCCAAGTTGATTGGTCGGAAACTATGGCTGCCAGGGGGCGGGGCTTATATAGCTAAAGTGAACACAAAAAAAAAAATCAGGTGAGCGATTCAAGGGCCATCATGGCCCTCTTGTTTCAAAAAGCCATCTGCTGCAGAGGCGTCAGAAAGCGTCTATATGAGGGAAAGTGTTAAACAAAATATAATATCTTGGAAAATATGACGTTTAAGTTTTGTACCGAGTTTGAAACATTGTTGGAAGAGAAGAGATTGATTGTCGTAGCTATTTCTCCTTTTTATACGCCGGTTTTGAAAAAACGGATTGTATTATAGTTTTACCTGCGGCGGGCGGGCGGCATCCTGTATGTTGTCAGCTCAATAACTTAAGAAGCCTTTGTCAAATCATCACCAAATTTGGTCAGAATGTGTATTGGGATAATATCTCGGACAAATTCGATAACTAGCCATATCGCTTTAGTCAATCGAGAGTTATCGCCCTTTAATTATAGAAATTACCCAAAATTGGTCTTGACCGCTCAATAACTTAAGAAGCCTTTGTCCAATCATCACCAAATTTGGTCAGAATGTGTATTGGGATAATATCTCGGACAAGTTCGATAACTAGCCATATCGCTTAAGTCAATCAAGAGTTATTGCCCTTTTATTAAAGAAATTCCCTAAAATTGGTCTTGTCAGCTCAATAACTTTAGAAGCCTTTGTCTAATCATCACCAAATTTAGTCAGAATTTGTATTGGCATAATATCTTGGACAAGTTTGATAACTAGCCATATTGCTTCAGTCAATCAAGAGTTATCGCCCTTTAATTATAGAAATTACCTAAAATTGGTCTTGTCAGCTCAATAACTTTAGAAGCCTTTGTCCAAATTTGGTCAGAATGTATATTGGCATAATATCTTGGACAAGTGCGATAACTTACCACGTTATCTTAGTCACTACACACTTATGTCCCTCGAAATGGCCAAAACTGTACTAACAATGTCTGCTCTCTAAATTTGCCTAATGTACAACCAATTATCACTTTACTTTATTGGTCTCAAAAAAACAGATTGGGCGTATTTTGTGACATTTGGTGCTCTTGTTCTGCATTGATTTCAAAAGTAATCTGTGTAACATGAAGGGTCAACACAGGCTATTCTATTATTTTTGTATGAATGTTTTATAGGATGTATGTTTTTACTATTTTCAGGTATTTTTTCGGGCTGGTGTATTGAATCGTCTAGAATCATCCAGAGACGACAGAGTAACTGGCAGAATTATCAACTATCAGGCTTACTGTCGAGGTTTTCTTGCGAGAAAAAATCTAGAAAAAAGAAGAGTAAGTACAACCAGATTTGTTTCCCTTTGTGTTGTTGGCAGTTTTAAAATAGCCTTATTGAAGTCAATCTTTTTATGGCTGATGAACCATACATAAAAACCTTTTTAAAACATACAACAAACCTGCAGCAGACAGGCCTAAGTATTCAAAATCTGATATTAATATTGATGAATGTTGAAAAGATATGAAAACATTTTTGCAGAAAGAAGAAATTGCTTATTTAGAGCATTACATTGCATTTGCATGTGGGAAAGGGTTAACCCTTTTTCTCATATAGACTCTTTCTGACACCTCTGCAGCAGACGGCTTTTTAAAAACATAGTGACAAAAGAAGAAATTGCTCAAAACAAGCAATTTCTCCTTTTGCCACACTGTTTTCCACATCTGATCATAGGTTATCCATTCAATTTCAAAGAGATTTTCTATTTTTTGACAAATATATGTTCGAAGTTGTCTGCTGCAGAATTGTCGTATGAGGGAAAGGGTTAAAGGATACCAAAGTCATGAGTTTGTGGCTGCCTCATCACACTTTTAACTGTTTTCCACATACAATAATTCTGCAGCAGATAACTTTAGAATATATCACTATAATTGAAAAATATAATAATTGAATATTGAATAGAGTTGAGAAAATGCTCGTCATAAGCTATTTCTCCTTTTTTAGCTCACCTAAGCACGAAGTGCAAGGTGAGCTTTTGTGATCATCCGTCGTCGGCGTCTGTTAACAATTTCCTACAAATGACTTCTCCTACTAAACCAATGGACAGATTTGAAAATAATTTTGCACAAATGTTCCTTGGGGCACCCTTTACCAAGATTGTTCAAATATTTTTGATCCATTGAAAAACATGGCCGCCAGGGGCGGAGCTTGTTTTCCTTATATGTGCATTGTTAAAACTTTAAAAATCTTCTTGTCCAAAAGTACTGGCCGGATTTAAAAATTATTTTGCACAAATGTTCCTTTGGGCACCCTTTACCAAGATTGTTCAAATATTTTTGATCCATTGAAAAACATGGCCGCCTGAGGGGCGGAGCTTGTTTTCCTTATATGTGCATTGTTAAAACTTTAAAAATCTTCTTGTCCAAAAGTACTGGCCGGATTTAAAAATTATTTTGCACAAATGTTCCTTGGGGCACCCTTTACCAAGATTATTCAAATATTTTTGATCCGTTGAAAAACGTGGCCACCAGTGGGCGGAGCTTGTTTTCCTTATATGTGCATTGTTAAAACTTTAAAAATCTTCTTGTCCAAAAGTATTGGCCTAAAAAGAGTAAAAACTATTGAAGACTATTGAAGTTCTATTAAATCAGGTGAGCGATATAGGGCCATCATGGCCCTCTTGTTGTCAGAATGTTTTCAATAGTCGTCTGCTGCAGATGCGTCTTCAGGCTGGTGCAGAGCTCACTCATTCCAGATATGATTTGTCTGGTTAGAAAAGATGTTTCCAGACATAGAATCATTTTTAACCCTTCCCTCTTATAAAAGCTTTCTGACGCCTCTGCAGCAGATGGCTTTTTGAAAACATAGTGACAAAAGAAGGAATTGCTCAAAATGAGCAATTTCTCCTTTTGCCACAATGTTTTCCACTTTTAGGTATCTATATATATAGGTAAACCATTCAATTATAGAGATTTTCTATTTTTGACAAAATATGTTCAAAGTCGTCTGCTGCAGAATGTATGTATGAGGGAAAGGGTTAAAAAGAATAATGTACAGATAGTGTTTTCACTTTTCAGTCACATGGTCATGTCTTTTATGCATTGACTTGATCCTTTCCTACATTCAGACACATTTTGGCAGTGGTCAACTTTTGAAAACATAGTGACGAAACAAGCAATTTTGCTACCTTTAGCTACAAAGTTTTAAACTCTTTTCAATAGAAAAACTTCTTTTTTAGATGTTTTCCATATTATTGTTGCCTTGATGATTTCAAAATCAACTGCTGCACATTTGTTGTATGTGGGAAAGGAAGAATTTTTAATAGGTTATTGGTTATAGGCAAATCGACACTTGTGTCCTTTGGATCCGAGCCCCGGTAGGATACCAAAGTCATGAGTTTGTGGCTGCCTCATCACACTTTTAACTGTTTTCCACATACAATAATTCTGCAGCAGATAACTTTAGAATATATCACTATAATTGAAAAATATAATAATTGAATATTGAATAGAGTTGAGAAAATGCTCGTCATAAGCTATTTCTCCTTTTTTAGCTCACCTAAGCACGAAGTGCAAGGTGAGCTTTTGTGATCATCCGTCGTCGGCGTCTGTTAACAATTTCCTACAAATGACTTCTCCTACTAAACCAATGGACAGATTTGAAAATAATTTTGCACAAATGTTCCTTGGGGCACCCTTTACCAAGATTGTTCAAATATTTTTGATCCATTGAAAAACATGGCCGCCAGGGGCGGAGCTTGTTTTCCTTATATGTGCATTGTTAAAACTTTAAAAATCTTCTTGTCCAAAAGTACTGGCCGGATTTAAAAATTATTTTGCACAAATGTTCCTTTGGGCACCCTTTACCAAGATTGTTCAAATATTTTTGATCCATTGAAAAACATGGCCGCCTGAGGGGCGGAGCTTGTTTTCCTTATATGTGCATTGTTAAAACTTTAAAAATCTTCTTGTCCAAAAGTACTGGCCGGATTTAAAAATTATTTTGCACAAATGTTCCTTGGGGCACCCTTTACCAAGATTATTCAAATATTTTTGATCCGTTGAAAAACGTGGCCACCAGTGGGCGGAGCTTGTTTTCCTTATATGTGCATTGTTAAAACTTTAAAAATCTTCTTGTCCAAAAGTATTGGCCTAAAAAGAGTAAAAACTATTGAAGACTATTGAAGTTCTATTAAATCAGGTGAGCGATATAGGGCCATCATGGCCCTCTTGTTGTCAGAATGTTTTCAATAGTCGTCTGCTGCAGATGCGTCTTCAGGCTGGTGCAGAGCTCACTCATTCCAGATATGATTTGTCTGGTTAGAAAAGATGTTTCCAGACATAGAATCATTTTTAACCCTTCCCTCTTATAAAAGCTTTCTGACGCCTCTGCAGCAGATGGCTTTTTGAAAACATAGTGACAAAAGAAGGAATTGCTCAAAATGAGCAATTTCTCCTTTTGCCACAATGTTTTCCACTTTTAGGTATCTATATATATAGGTAAACCATTCAATTATAGAGATTTTCTATTTTTGACAAAATATGTTCAAAGTCGTCTGCTGCAGAATGTATGTATGAGGGAAAGGGTTAAAAAGAATAATGTACAGATAGTGTTTTCACTTTTCAGTCACATGGTCATGTCTTTTATGCATTGACTTGATCCTTTCCTACATTCAGACACATTTTGGCAGTGGTCAACTTTTGAAAACATAGTGACGAAACAAGCAATTTTGCTACCTTTAGCTACAAAGTTTTAAACTCTTTTCAATAGAAAAACTTCTTTTTTAGATGTTTTCCATATTATTGTTGCCTTGATGATTTCAAAATCAACTGCTGCACATTTGTTGTATGTGGGAAAGGAAGAATTTTTAATAGGTTATTGGTTATAGGCAAATCGACACTTGTGTCCTTTGGATACGAGCCCCGGTAGCTCAGTCGGTAACGACGCGGGCTGTCAATCCAGGGGTTGTGAGTTTGGGAAAGTAATGAAGTAAACTGATACCTTAACCCTTTACCTCATATAGACGCTTTCTGACGCCTCTGCAGCAGATGGCTTTTTGAAAACATAGTGACAAAAGAAGAAATTGCTCAAAACGACCAATTTCTCCTTTTGACACAATGTTTTCCACTTTTAGTCATTCAATTATAGAGATTTTCTATTTTTTGACAAAATATGTTTAAAGTCGTCTGCTGCAGAATTGTTGTATGAGGGAAAGGGTTAAGGGTGGTCTGCTTTTAAGACAATGGCAAATATGGTAAAAGGAACTCTAATATTATTTCAACAGTTAATTTACTCTTGTCATGGATATTTCCCCTTTTCTAACAATTTTTTCAAATGTTGTCTGCTGCGAAAAAAATTCGGATGGGATCTGCATCAAGTACAAGGTTTATCCTTTCCCACTTACAACAAATCTGCAGCAGGCGACTTTGAAAAGATCTTGGACAAAATATGGTCAAAACCAATTATTGTGAAGAGTTGCAAGCAAATGTGACAAAATGTGAAATTAAAATCTGTCTGCTGCAAAGTCATCAAAATGCATCTGTATGTAGGAAAGAGATAATCTGAAATGCAGACATATTTCAAGATCAGTTCTTATCAGCTCACATGCCTAGAGTTCAGGATAAAAATGCAAGCAGATGTTTAAATTTTACAATTGTTTTGGAAACTTGCAACCGGCTGCATAACTTTCTTATCACCTGAACGTGAATGTTATTTGTTTATTTTTCTATTTCTGTGCAGTTAACCCTTTCCCTCATATAGACGCTCTTTCTGACAGCTTTTTGAAAACATAGTGACAAAAGAAGAAATTTCTCGAAACGAGCAATTTCTCCTTTTGCCACAATGTTTTCCACTTTTAGTCTTGGGTTATACATTCAATTATACAGATTTCCTATTTTTTGACAAAATATGTTCAAAGTCGTCTGCTGCAGAATTGTAATATGAGGGAAAGGGTTAATGGGTTAATCAACTTCCTGCAACTTTTTTTCCATACACTTCCTGGTACAATGTTTTTTAAAATCCTCCGCTTGGAAAGCATACACAACACACAAGGAAAAATGTTTAACAAAAGGAAATTTAAATGTCACAATATTTCCAAAAGACTTCCACTGAAGATGCGTCAGAAAGCATCAGATTCTGTTTGTGGGAAAGGATTAACATCAGGAAGATTGGAAGTTTAATTTTGAAAAAGAACTTAAAACATTCTGAGTTCAGAAAAATTGCTGAAAATGAGCATTTTTCCCAATCTCCCTCAAAGTTTAAGCCTTTTACAACATATAACAAATCTGCAGCAGCCGACTTTGAAAACAAATGTGCACAACTGTGAAAGATCTTGATTATATTATCATCATTGAAATGAGTTGAAAACCCAATCTCTGTTGGAAGAGTCTATTAAGTACTCACAGTCTAGAGTTTTCTTAAGAATAAATCAGGATGTAAGAAAAGGAAACATAAATATTATTAACCCTTGCCCACATACAACAAATTTGCAGCAGAAGACTTTGAATATGGCTATAGACAAAAATATGAAAAATCTCTGAAAGTATATTTAATTATTGAAAGGAGTTGTTAACATTGTGGCTCATGTTGAGCAATTTCTCCTTTTGCCACAATGTGTTCAAATGTTGTCTTCTGCAGAGGGGTCAGAAAACATTGATCTGTATGTGAGAAAGGGTTACAGCTTTGAGAAAACATAAATCTATGGAAAGGTGGAGTATTTATCCAGCTGCCCATTGGTTTTAAACAAAGGCATGTACAGGATGTGTCATGAATGGTTTCTTTGAATATAATATTAACCATTTTCCCAGCATAGCTAGATCAAATCTGCAGCAGACCACTTTGAAAACGCCTAGGGAAAACATTTACTGAAATAAAGTTAAAAACATTTATTTCAACAGTTGTCTGCTGCAGCATTGTCAATATGCATCTGTTTGTGGGAAAAGGTTGAACTCAATGCAAGAAATCTGGAGAACCGTTTAACACTCATTTAAAAAATCTGGGAAACCATTCTTAACTCATTTGTTTTACTTACCCATGAATGATTGTAAAAAAATATCTAATGGTTACATCACCGAGACTGCGTTTTATTCCTTTCCAAAGTAACGACTTTGGGAAACATCAAGGCATGCAAATGGAAAATTTCTTTAACCCTTTCCCACATACCGACGCTATTTGATGCCTCTGCAGCAGAGGACTTCTGAAAACATTGTGGCAAAAGAAGAAATTGCTCAAAACAAGGAATTTCTCCTTTTGCCACAATGTTTTCAACTTCTTATAGTAATTATACCTACAACTATAGAGATTTTCCATCTTTTTGAGTAAAAGATTTCAAAGTTGTCTGCTGCAGATTTGCTGTATGTGGGAAAGGGTTAATTGAAAGTATAGTTTAGTCGGTGCAGGGGAAGAGGTGCAAGTTAGCATTCCTGAACAATGTACGTTTCACATCAGCCTGTACATCTGCTAGAATGAACACAATGGAACAGAAGCTTTTTACATGTGAAAAAATATTTGAACAGTGTAAATCTTGATCAGACTGTGCAGATATACAGGCTGATCTGGATCTGCATTGTTCTCAAAAGCCAACTTATACCTTTTCCCGTGGACAGGCTCTATTACTGAATGGTTAATTAATTATATAAGTAAGACCAATAATTATTTCATCTTTTGCCACAATGTTTTCAAAAGTTGTTTTCGGCAGACACGTCAGATTGAGACTGCATGTGGGAACGAGCTGGTGCAAGTGGTAAATCATGTAACTTGATCGTGGAATTCATCATGAAATACGGCTCTGCTCCTATCCACTCATGTTGCAATTTCCACTGCAGATAAATGGTTATTCTTTCTGCAGTTCACTCTCATTTTTGTCATACCACATCATTTGACCCTTTCCCTCATATAGACGCTTTCTGACGCCTCTGCAGCAGACGGCTTTTTGAAAACATAGTGACAAAAGAAGAAATTGCTCAAAACGAGCAATTTCTCCTTTTACCAAAATGCTTACCACTTTTAGTCATAGGTTATCCATTCAATTAAAGAGATTTTCCATTTTTTGATAAAATTGTTCAAAGTCATTTGCTGCAGAATTGTCTAATGAGGGAAAGGGTTAACCCTTTCTTTCCCACTTTCATACACGTTTTGATGCAGCGATCTGCAGTAGGCAACATTTAAAAAACATTGCGGTAAAAACTTATGATGAGCAATTTCTCCTTTTGCCATAATGTTTTCAATTTTCAATAATTATACCTTCATTCAAAGATATCATCTTTATTTCTGCCTTGATGTTTTCAAAGTCGTCTGCTGCAGATTTGTTGTATGTGGGAAAGGGTTAACATAATATGTTACTCCCAGAAATGTACCTGTAAAGATTTTATTTCTCTTCTTGTTATTTTTCTAATTAAACCTAATTTTCTCTTACGTAACTACCTCTGCTATTTAATATAGTTAAACTCCTAGTGCATACCCAGATAACAATGTTCCTTTTTATGCAGGCTAGTCTTGATCATAAGCATTGTAAACCCTTTCCCACATTATGTAACAGACCCGTATTGACGGCTCTGATATATGCAGCAGCTTACAACTTTTGATGGCATTGTGGCAAAAGGAGAAATTGGTATCATGAGTAATTTCTTCATTTGTCACAATGTTTTCAACGTTATCCCTTTCCCTCATATAGACGCTTTCTGACGCCTCTGCAGAAGACGGCTTTTTTAAAACATAGTGACAAAAGAAGAAATTGCACAAAACGTGCAATTTCTCCTTTTGCCACAATGTTTTCCACTTTTAGTCATAGGTTATCCATTCAATTATGGAGATTTTCTATGTTTTGAGAAAATATGTTCAAAGTCATCTACTGCAGAATTGTCGTATGAGGGAAAGGGTTAAACAATGATCATACGTTTGTTTATAGAGATTTCAATATTTTGCCTTATTGTTGTTCACAAAGTTTTCTGCTGAAGGTTTCTCAGATGTTGGAAAGGGTCGAAAGTTAATGTGAACCAGGATTTAAAATTAAATTGTCCTTCAAGCATATAATAATCCTGACTTTCACCTCATGAAATGATATATTTGATGATAAATCAAAATTTCCTTTAAGTCGCAAGGAACATGAATGATAAATATCACACTTATTATTCTTGGAGTAATTATCTTGGAAATGTCTGATTAGAAACAGCTGTCTCACATGTAATCGTTGTCAAGTGGTGCTAACAGTTCCACTTGCAGACCTGTTATTTACCCCTGTTTCCACATACGACAAATCTGCAGCAGATAACTTTGAAAACATTACATCAAAAATATGGAAAATCTCTGTAAATGAAGGTCATTTTTTTAACAGAGTTGAAAACACTGCGACAAAAGGGAATATTACTCATCTCTGCCACAATGTTTCCAAAATTTGTCTGCTGCAAAGCGCCAGAACGTTGGTATGTGTGTCTGTGTTTTTCCTACATGCAGAAGTACTGTTACACATTTGTAGCAGATGCATAATTGTGATAACATTGTGGCTCAGAATGAACATTTTACACTCTTTCCTCAAGGTTTTTAATTCTATATAATAAATATACTTTTATTTATAAAGCTTTGGCATAATTTTGTCTGGATGTTTCCAGAAAAAATAAATTCTCGTTTACTGACAAATTTTACTCAAGGTTTTTCTTTACTTTGCAGAGATCTTCCAAAAATATTTCTTAGGATGACAAACTGTTTTTAATAAGAATTAAACAATACTTGCTGAGTTATGTTTTTATACCAAACCATTCAACTAAATCATTGATTACTTTACTCTTTATGTCTATTTTCCAGGTTCAAAACGTGGCCATTCGCTGTATACAAAAGAATGTAAAGAAGTTTTACCAGATTCGGGACTGGGATTGGTGGAAATTATATCTCAAGGTCAAACCCTTACTGAACGTTCATCGGACAGAGGAAGAGCTTAGAGACAAAGAGGTAGGATTGATTCCCCTTACCTTTAATTAACCATTTCCCTCATATAGACGCTTTCTAACGCCTCTGCAGCAGACGGCTTTTTGAAAACATAGTGACAAAAGAAGAAATTGCACAGAACGTGCAATTTCTCCTTTTGCCACAATGTTTACCACTTTTTGTCATAGGTTATCCATTCAATTATTTTTCGTCTGCTGCAGAATTGTCGTATGAGGGAAAGGGTTAAAAAGTCATCTGCTGCAGAGGAATCTAAATGTGTCAGTTTGAGGCAAAGGAACACCAAATTTGCAGCAGACAAACTTGAAAACATTTTGGTTAAAAAGTTGAAAGACATTTTTAGTTTACATTTGCCACTTCCCACATACAACAAAATAGAAGGAAGCAAAAGTATTTGAAAACATTTGATAGAGTTGAAGACATCGAGGAAAAGGAGATATGCACAAAAGCACAAGGTTCTACGCTGGTCTCCGGTGCACTGTTGATTGCTTACCAACAACATGACTTCAATTGCTTATGCTTGAATTACAAAAAAGTAAATTTGATATAGGCAAAAATATGGAAAATAGTTATTTGATAAAGTTGAAAACATTGTGGCAAAGTGAGAAATTTGCACAAAAGTACAAGTTGATCTGGTTCTACACTGGTCTCAAATGCTCTGTGGGTTGCTTAACTAGAACATAACTTCAATTCCTTTTGTTTGAATTACAAAATAGTAAATGTGTTACTAATGTGTTGCTGCTGAATTTATTATTAAAGTATTTTCCTGTATCTTTAATGTAAAATTATTCAAAAATAGCAATAGTTATTGTTCTTCCTTTTTATACAGACACTGTCATGTACATTTCGATGTTGTTTACTTCATTAATATGATTAAAAGTACCTAGTAAACTAATTTAAAAAATGTAAGATGGTATAAAATAGGATATTCTTTGTAAATGATTAGATAAGAGGGAATAAAATTAAATAATACTTAAAAATGATTTGACAATATATCCTTCCTTATCTTTATGATATTGTATTGAGTTTGTTTATAGTCCTATTTTCTGTTTTACAAAGATGTGAAACAATTCTTAACCTTTTTCCTCATATAGACGCTTTCTGATGCCTCTGCAGCAGACAGCTTTTTGAAAACATAGTGACAAAAGAAGAAATTGCTCAAAACGAGCAATTTCTCCTTTTGCCACAATATTTTCCACTTTTAGTCATAGGTTATCTCTTCAATTATAGAGATTTTCCATTTTTTGACAAAATATGTTCAAACCGTCAGCTGCAGAATTGTGGTATGAGGGAACTTGGGTTAAATGTTGCCTATTAATTACATTTTGTAATTAAATTTCTATTCATTTCTCTTATAAGAGCCCATCTTTGAAACCTCTGCATGTGACAAACTTTAAAAAAATCAGCATAATAATTATTCATCAGGTATAATTATAGGTAAATTAGTAGTCAGTGTATGGACAGATGTAATACCTACAGACATATGATGTCAATATTTGGTGATTTTTATCATTGATAAAAGCTGTCCCCTTTCCCACATACAACAAATCTGCAACAGTTTAAAACATCTAGGCGTAAATACAGAAAATCTCTATAAAATGAGGGTATAATTATAGAAAACAGTTGAAAACATTATGGCAATAGGAGAAAGTGCTCATTTTGAGCAATTTGTATTTTCAAAAGTCGACTGTTGCAGAGGCGTCAGAAAGCATCTGTATGTGGAAAGGTTCAAATAACAAAATTAAGGCTCTGTAATGAGATGTGAGATATGAAATGAGATAAGATCATCTGTAACATCTGTTAAGTTCTTGCATTGTTTTGCACTCTTTGTCATTTTTTTAGCATTTTGTATGTTGTAAGGAAAAGAAAGTTTTGAAAAATTAACCCTTTCCCTCATACAACAATTCTGCAGCAGTCGACTTTGAACATATTTGTCAAAATATAGATAATCTGTATAATTGAATGGATAACCTATGACTAAAAGTGGAAAAACATTGTTGCTAAAGGAGAAATTGCCCGTTTTGAGCAATTCCTTCTTTTGACACTATGTTTTCAAAAAGACGTCTGCTGCCGAGGCATCAGAAAGCGTCTATATGAGGGAAAGGGTTTTAATTTACTCTTTCCCTCACGAAGAAAATCTGCAGTGATTGTCTAGGCAAAAGAAGGGGGGGAAACTTTATAAATGAAAGAATGAGTATTCAACGCTTTGATAGATTGATAAAGTGACCATAATGAGGCCATTTTTCATTTTTCCACAATATTGCCTGAACCCTTTCCCACCTTTAGACACATTTTGACACATCTGCAGCAGACTACTTTGGAAAACACTGACAAAGGAAGAAATTGCTCATAATGAGCAATAATTTCTTCTATTATCACAATGTTTTCAACATCTATTCAACGATTTAAGTTTCTTTTATAGAGGTTTTATCATATTTTTAAACTTAAAAGGCATTTGCTGCAGATCTGATGTATGTGGGAAAGCATAGTGCATAAAAAACTCACTTCTTGCAGTTTCATACCCGTTCTTGCAGTAACAAATTTTCTGCTATACTATCACCCAGGTGATTGATTTAGGGCCATTAATTATGGCCCTCTTGTTTCAAAAGTTGTCTGCTGCAGATGAGTCAGAAAGCGTCAGTATGTGGGAAAGGGCTAACTTATACATGGTTAAGATTGAATTTGCGGTACTATTGTTTTGCATGGAAGAAGGTGTGCAATTTACCTAACCATCTGTCTAACCAGAAGTCTTGTGACAAAATATTCACCCAAAGGGTAATCATCTATCCCTAATGATAATCAGTGTGATGTCCAGCAGATTACAAGTGCAGAACATAAAACTGTCTGTCATTGATGATGGCATTTATTTTATAGTGCATTATCATGGCCTGTTGTGTAATATATCTGGATATTATACATGGATTGAACTGAAAGGTTTTTGAATTGTAATATAGAATACATGTATTGAAGTGATAGAAAATCAGATTTGTGAGCGTTTAAAACATATTATTAAATAAATGAATTTTTCATGACCTGTTGTGTAATATATCTCGATATTATACATGGATTGGACTTAATGGTTTTTGAATTGTAATTATGGAATATTGAAGTGATAGAAAATTAATTTGTGAGCATTTTCTCTAAAGATATCATCAACATTGATGACAATGTCATGGCTTGTTGTATAATAATTTCTAAATAATATATGGATTGGATACAACAGTTTTGGAATATTCAAGTGATAGATAGTATAATGGATATGTGAACATTTATTTTAACCCTTTTCCACAAATAAACACAATTTGACTCACCTGCAGCATGCAACGGTTAATTGGGGAGAAAAGGAGAAATTGCTCATGATGCGCACAGTTTCACCTTTTGCCATAATATTTTCAACTCTATTAATCTCTATTTAATACTTTTATTTTCATTTAATAGATTTTCTTCATTATTTACCAAGATGTTTTCAAAGTACATGTTCCCCGTTGTATGTCTGTTGCAGATGTGTAGGAATTGGGAACTGTTCAATATATTATGGTCTGTTTAATGTGTAATATAGCTCCATATTATACATGAATGGACTAAAAGCTTTTGAATTGCTACCTGGAATATTTAATCATCAGTTTAACCCTTTCCCACTTAGTCGCTTTCAGATGCCTTTGCAGCAGATGACTTTTGAAAACACTGTGGCAAAGGTGAAATTGCTCATGATGAGCAATTTCACCATTTGCCACAATGTTTTCAACTCTTTTCAATTCTTATACTTTCATTTATAGAGAATTTTCCTGTTTTTGTTTAAATGTTTTCAATGTCGTCTGCTGCAGATTTTTTTTGTATGTGGGAAAGGGTTAAGTGATGGAAAATTTATGATGAAGTAGCATTCTGATACATTATATTGCATACTGGGAAAAATGGTGTAAAATATTGGATAATATAACATTTCTGAGTCTGAATTTCAGGGCTTGTAATTTATTGTGTGATATTATAACATTAGACGATATAAGTTTAATGGAACCCCAGCTCGGCCAACCTTCTTTCTGACGTTTTTACAAATCAATGTGAGACACATCATTCGTCTTCCACAAATGGGCCAACAGCGATAATTGAAATTAACTTTTAAAATTCACTGGTCCGAAAATAGTAAATGTTTGGTTAATTTACATGTAAAATTACACTGGCCTAAGGAGATTTATCACTGGTCAGAACCAAAAGTTACTGGCTAGGGACCAAAGGACCACTGCTAATTATGCAGACTGTAACAGTCTATGTGGAAAAGCAGCATGTTGTTCGGGAACACTGTTGTGTAGAGAGATGATATGAGAAAGCCAGGGGAAACATGTGGGTAGATGTACTGGCTGTTGTGATATATGACTGCCAAAGTTGTTGAAAATGGCGCTAAACCACAATCAATCAATCAATCAATTATTATTTAACCAGGATAGGTCATGAAATTGATGATGGAACTGAAATACTGTAGAAAGATGTATAACATGTTATTCAAGCACAGCATGAATCCAGAATTATACTTAACTGGATTATTATCCTCTCGACTTTGACTATTTTCCCATACCAACAACCTTGTGACCACTCTACACTGAACATCCTTCGACCGACCTTAACCAAACTTGCTATACAGTTAGTATATGGCAAGGTCTAGAAGCCTATTTATTTTCAAGGTCTAGAAGCCTATTTATTTTCAAGGTCATAGGTTATAGGTCAAGGTCAAAATTGGAATTTCACTATTCCATATCAACAACCTTGTGACCACTCTACACTGAACATCCTTCGACCGATCTTAACCAAAATTGGTATACAGTTAGTATATGGCAAGGTCTAGATGCCTATTTATTTCAAGGTCATAGGTTAAAGGTCAAGGTCAAAATTGAACTTTGACTATTTTCCCATATCAACAACCTTGTGACCACTCTACATTGATCATAACCATACTTGCCATACATTTAGTATATGGTAAGATCTAGAAGCCTATTTGATTGTAAATGTCAACGGGCAAAGGTGGGGTAATTTGGCAAAGGCCAAAGGCGGAGACAAGGACAAATTACACTTAGTTCTGTGGTACATAACATTAATATCCAGGTCATTGGCCATATTTTTAAATTGAATACCGAGGGGATGCATCTGCTTTGCGGTGCCCTTGTTTCATTTGCAAATCTTTACTTCTTATCAATTAGATAGAAAAACCCGTTCCTACTTACAGATGTATTTTGAGGCATCTGCAGAAGATGATTTTTGAAATGATTGTGATACAGGACTTGTTGATTATAAATATAGAAAATCTCTATAAATGAAACTATAATTATTAAATGGAGTTGCAAACATTGCGGCAAAAGGAGAAATAGGATTTTGATTAAAAATCGGTCTGACTACATGTGATAAAGGGTTGAATTAAAAACATAAGATGACAGGTTAAATGATGTGCATGTTTGGTATATATCCCTAGAGGCTTGGGCATGTACCAAACAATGAGTTGTGTCGAGCAGCCAGTCTGCATGACCTGTGAGTCATTATTTTAAAACACAAAAAGTGACTGTATAATCATGATAGTCAGTGACAGCTGAAAATATTGTTTGAAAAGTGGACATTTTGATAAATTTCTATGATTCAAACAAAGGTTTTCAAAAATAGTCTGATGTTAACCCTTTCCTACATACAACAAATCTCTAAAAACTGATATATTATTAATGGAAAAAAAAACATTGTGACAAAAGGAGAAATCTCTCATGCTTTTTTAATGCTACAATGTTTTCAAAATTTGTCTCCTGCAGATGCGTCAAAATGGCATCTGCAAGTGGTACAGGGTTAACCCTTTCCCTCATATAGACGCTTTCTGACGCCTCTGCAGCAGACGCCTTTTTGAAAACATAGTGACAAAGAGGAAATTGCTCAAAACGAGCAATTTCTCCTCTTGCCACAATGTTTTCCACTTTTAGTCATTTTAGGTTATTCATCTAATTTTAGAGATTTTCCATTTCTTTACCAAATATGTTTAAAGTTGTCTGCTGCAGAATTGTCGTATAAGGGAAAAGGTTAACCCTCTCCTACATATTGATCTCGACACATTATATATCAGAATGATATGCAGCAGGCGACCTTTGAAAACATTATTGCTAAAGAAGAAATTGCTCACAATGAGCAATTTCTCCTTTTGCAACAATGCTTTCAATTTAATGTAATTAGTATACTTACATAAATAGGGAATCTGCGTAGCTGGATGATTTGGAAGTCACCTGCTGCAGAATTGTCTTATGTTTAAAGGGTAAATAATTGAGACATTTTTTGGTTGATGTTCCCTAATTGTGTATACCTGTATGTTATAATGGGTCTTCTACCTTAGACATGTCACACCTGGAATCCTCCATTTGCATGCCAAGTGCTTATAGCATAACTGGTGTAACTTTTTCAGGTATCATGATTTAGTAACAATTGTATTGCTTTTAGTTTGCAGTAACGAAAATATTCAATTCTAAACCTTCTCGCAGCAGTCATGGTGGAGTGCCCTCGAGTAAGTCACCTCTCTCAACTAGCACTGGTTAGTCACCCAGGGATCATCGGAAATGTCTTTGGTGTAACGTTTAGTTGTGAGGTGCAAAAACCTGCAACTTTTTTAGTCCATTTTGAACACACAGTGGAAAAAGGAGACATTCCGTTGCTCCAAATGATTCAAAGTCACTAAGAATTCATTGAAGAATAGATGAAATTTGCCCTCGAGTAAGTCACCTCTCTCAACTAGCACTGGTTAGTCACCCAGGGATCATCGGAATTGTCTTTGGTGTAACGTTTAGTTGTGAGGTGCAAAAACCTGCAACTTTTTTAGTCCATTTTGAACACACAGTGGAAAAAGGAGACATTGCTCCAAATGATTCAAAGTCACTAAGAATTCATTGAAGAATAGATGAAATTTCTCATTTTGCACCAGATGAGCCCCTGTATTTGAGGTGGTAGCAACGCAGGCTCTCAATCAATGGGTTTTGAGTTTGATCCCCAGTTCAGCAAATTGTATATAGTCTGCGGTCAAGTGGTCACACAATCTCTTCCTACTGTCGAGTTAAAGGCTGAACACTTTCCCAATTTCAACAAAACTGCAGCGATGACTTTGAAATCAGTCAGTAAAAACATATTAAAACTATAAATGAAAAAACAACAATTGAATAAAGTCAACATCTTCGGCAAAGGGAAAAGAGAACACACTCATTAACCCTTTTCCACATACAACAAAGCTACAAAATACAACTTTGAAAAGAAATTGACAAATATATGAAAAAACTCTGTAAACAAAAGTTTAATAATTGATTAGAGATGAAAATGTTCAGACAAAATTAGAAATTTCTAATTATGAGCTTTTCTCATTTGTCTGCTGCAAATGAGTTGTAATACATCATGTGTCTATAAAAGGGAAAGGGTTAAGTTTAGTTTCTCCCCATGTTACAATGTTTTCAAAATGAATCTGCATGTGGGAAAGGGTTTATTATTGAGGTTTCGAGGAAGAGGAAGGAAGGTTCTAAGGAATCTAGCCCCTGATGTCTGTTACCCAATGAGCTTTACCTGTATCAACTTAAGTATGAGTCAGTGCGATCGTCTTTGTGATTCTGTTGCCCGAGTGTCACAGTCATATTTATTTTGATGTTTCGATTCTTTCGATAAGTGTTTGGATGTTTACGTGTTTCGGGCATAATTATAATGTAATTTTTATCGTATTTCTATATGGATTCTGTTACCCAAGTGTCATTATTAAGTTACATTTATTTCGACGTTTTGTTTCTTTCAATAAGTGTTTGGATTTTTTCATATTTCGGAAATACCATATATAATTTGAATTGGATTTTTTATACAGATTTGTTGATCTCAAGGAAACTTGTATTTTCATCTGTGTGACAATTCATTTTATTCATATTTGAGTGGTCAGTTGGTGGTTTTATTAGTATAAATCATAGTGGAAAAAATAATGTAGATCTTCTGAGTGGAAAATAATGGTGTTATAAATAACCAAGTTTTGTTGTTTTCAAAGTTTAAATTAGCTTAAACTGTGCCATTCATTTGATGCAAATATTTAAATTTAATTTACCTTTTACGCATAGACCCTTTCTGACCCCTCTGCAGCATGATCGAGCCAACATTTGAAATGTTGTGAAAAAAGGAAAAATTGCTCTTTTATTGGGATTTTCCATTTTATGACCAGACTCTTTCAAATTTATCTGCTGCAGATTTGTTGTATGTGGGAATGGGTTAACACTTGTAAGTTTTCTGAATAAGAAAGTGGGTCAGCTTATTAATACATGAAGTAGAATTACTCTTTTAAAGAAATTAATTGGATGTCAGATTTTATTTGTCTCTTAAAGCAAAATATATTTTCAACCATAGATGCTTATACCGGTAATTCTCAAAGCCCTTTACCACTTGCAGACGCTTTCTGACGCCTATACGGTAGGTGTCATTTGAAAACATTTTGGCAAAAGGAGATAATGTATTGGCAAATAGGAATTAACTCGGGGAAATGCCATGACTTTGATGTGATTATCATTACCATGGCGCTTTAGGGCAGCATGCATATATATTTTAACAATTCCCACTGGCAAATGCTTCTTCAGCTGGATCTATATAACAGGCATTTGGAAACATTGTGGCATATGGATACATTTTGAGAATTTAACCTCTAGTACTTGCATACATATTTTGGTGCATCTGCAGCAGATGACTTTTGCAAACATGTTTTCAATTTTATTCAATAATAAAACTTTTCATTCCAAATTTGTTCCAAGATGTCTTATGCTGCAGATATGTGGTATGTTGGAATGGAATTGGGTTAACAACCATGACAAAGAAATGTTAAAGTAATAATTAGAAAAAAAAAGAGAAAGATTAACCCTTTCTCATTTGCAGATGACTTTTGAAAACATTGTATCGATTAACCCTTTCCCTCATACAACAATTCTGCAGCAGATGACTTTGAACGCATTTTGTCGAAAATTAGAAAATCTCTTTAATTGAATAGATAACCTATGACTAAAAATGGAAAACATTGTGTCAAAAGGAGAAATTGCACGTTTTGTGCAATTTCTTCTTTTGTCACTATGTTTTCAAAAAGCAGTCTGTTGCAGAGGCGTCAGAAAGCGTCTATATGAGGTAAAGGATTAAAAGGAGAAATTGCTCACAATGATTTCAACTCAATTCAATAATTATACATTCATGAAAAGACATTATTCATATTTTTGCCAAGATATTTTCAAAGTTGTCTGCTGCAGAATATAGTTGTATGGGGGAAATGGATACAGAAGCATATTGATAAAGCTGTAGATATGACTGTAATAATTCTGAATATTTGGGCTGCCCGTTGATAAATTTTGATAAAAAGAAATGCATGTTGCAGGAATGTTGCAAGATATGCATTTAACCCTTTCCTATAGAGTCACAACATTTCCGTTGCATTGCAAAAGAGGCAATTTAACTATGCATTCCAGGAACAGCTAGAGGATTTCTAGCTAGGCCTAGCAAGGTCCGAAACTTTAACCCTTTCCCTGATATAGACGCTTTCTGACGCCTCTGCAAAACAAGCAATTTTCCTTTTGCCAAAATGTTTTCAACCGCAGACGAATTTGAAAAGATCTAAGCAAAAATATGGCAATCTCTAAATATAAAAGTATAATTATCAAATAAAGCTGAAAACATTGAGACAAAAGGAGAAATTGCTCATCATGAGCAATTTCTCCTTTTGCCGCAATGCTTTCAAAAGTTGTCCGCTACAGAGGCATCAGAAAGCATCTACATGTGGGTAAGGGATAATTATAAAACTCATACACCCTAAGTTGTGGGTACTCAGCAGAAAATGAGCCAACTCTCTTGAGTATCATAACATAGGATTAACCCTTTCCCTCATATAGACGCTTTCTGATGCCTCTGCAGCAGACGGCTATTTGAAAACATAGTGACAAAAGAAGAAATTGCACAAAACATGCAATTTCTCCTTTTGCCACAATGTTTTCCACTTTTTGTCATAGGTTATATATATCCATTCAATTAAAGAGATTTTCTATGTTCTGACAAATTACGTTCAAAGTCGTCTGCTGCAGAATTGTATGAGGGAAAGGGTTAAGATGTCTATGAAAAAGAACTCTGCACATGTCATCCACTCAAATCTTTATCTGCTGATGTGTCGGATAAAAGTGCTAGTGGGAAAAAACCCTCAATCCTTTCCCACATATGACAAATCTGCATATCCGTTCAAGAAAGTTTAAATTATTGAATAGAGTTGATATCATTGTAGCGTATTGAGAAATTGCTCATAATTAGCAATGTCTCCTTTTGCCGCAGTGGTTACAATAGTCGTCTACTTCAAAGGGTTCCAAATGGCCATCTGCATATGGAAAAGGTTTAAAAACTTATAGTTCGAATAGAAGACATCTGAGAAATACCAAAATAATATTTCTGGAAAAAATTTAGGATTATCTTGATGGCCTTGAAAACTTTTCAGCAAATTTCTTCCATCATCTCTCAGAATGTCTACAAAGTCATAACCAGCAGAGGTATCAAAAGCCTTGGACTCAGAATGTCTTCAAAGTGATAACCAGCAGAGGTATCAAAAGTTTTGGACTCGAATGTTTCTGTATGTCAAACAAAGGTGTCTGATTTGTATATATTATCTGTGAAGGAGAATGAGGAGTATTTTAAGTTTGATTGATTACAGATAAGCCCCTTTCAGTTTCCAGAACTGTAAACTGTTTACTTAAAGCTCATCTCTTAACCCTTTCCCTCATACAATAAATCTGCAGCAGACAACTTTGAAAACGTCTAAGCAAAAGCACAGAAATCCATTTAAATTTTTGTATAAAGTTGAAAACATGGTGACAAAAGAAGAAATTGCTTGTTTTGAGCAATTTCTTCTTTTGTCGCCATGTTTTCAAAAAGCTGTCTGCTGCTGAGGCGTCAGACAGCGTCTATATGAGAGAAAGGGTTTTCCCACATACAATAAATCTGCAGCAGAAGACTGAATTTTCCTAGACACAAATATTGAAAACCTATAAATGAAAGTTTACTTATTACATAGAGTTGAAAACATTGTGGTAACAGGAGAAACTGCTGATTATGAGCAATTTCTTCTTCTGCCACATTGTTTTCAAAAGGCGTCTGCTGCGGAGGCATCAAAAGTCGTCTGTATGAGGGAAAGGGATAAGGCCTCTCTCTTGAACCTTTCCCACATACAATAATTCTAAAGTAGGCAACTTGGAAATCATCTAGACAAAAAATTGAAAATTGATCCTTTAAAAAAAATGTACATCTTCGAATAATGTAATATGGCAAATGGATTGATTATTATGAGCAGCTTCTTCATTACCACCATATTATCAAAGTCACCTGCTGCAGATGAGTTAACCCTTTTGTTATTCTCTTACATTTGCAGTAGATTTAAAATCTGGAATCTTTATTTACTGGAGGACAAGTGCTATTTAGATCTGGATAATTTAAGTGCTTGATGAAGTCCTAAATAAAGCTTACCAGTGACTCAGATCCTGAGGAATGCTTTTATAGAAAACAGTTAACATTTAATTCAGTCCTGATAGTATCATTTTAAAGAATTACTGGTGTAATCAAAGCGCCAATGGCACAGTAGTGGCGATCGTGTAGAAAATCCTGCAAAGTAACAAGTAGTATCTCGGTGTGCGATTTTCAATATATATAGGCATATTCGATAATGCTCGATCTCCAACTCAATTCTGCTACACTTTCAGCATTGATTGTTAATTGACGCTAGAACGTACAGATGTGTCTAACTTGTACACTGCTTGACATCGAGTCCTTTAAACCTTTGTAATCCAGTCTTATCATCTAGACGCTTTCATATATTGCAACAACTACAAAATAAAGTGTTTATAATATTGAGATTTAAGAACAATCGATAACCATTCTTGCGAGCTATTTATAGAACCTTTTGGAATGCCCAAACATGAAGAAAGATAATATTTACATTTACATTTTCATTATGAGCAATTTCTCCATTTGCCGTAATGTTTTCAAAAGTTTTCCACAACAGAGGCATCAGAAAGCATCTACATGTGGGTAAGGGATAATTATACAACTGATACACCCTAAGTCGTGGGTACTCAACTGAAACATCTCAATGAGCTGATTATGAGTATCATAACATAGGTTTAAATTCATTGATAGGAAGATTCCAAGGTCAATATCAAAAGTGCTTTTGAACTTCTGATCAGAATAGCAGAGTTTTGTGAAATGTGATGCATGTGTATTATGATTGCCCAGGTTGCTATAAAGCTTAACTTTATGAAACCAAAACTTATAGAGAAAAGCAGCAATTTATGCAGCAGATTGATTCAATTGAATGTGATTTATTTAAAAAAAAAGTGGCAAGAGGATTGTGTCTCCATTTTTAGTGATTATCAAATTTAATGTTTTCAATGATACAATAATTGAACAGAGTCAGGAAACATTGTGGCAAAAAAGGAAATTTCTCGGTAGGAGCAATTTATCTGTTTGCCATAATGTTTTCAAAAATGTCATCTGCTGCAGAGGTGTCAGAAAGCGTTTGCAATTGCCACATTGTTTTCAAATCTTTTCAATAATCATGCTGCTGTTTCTCGAAATTGTCTGTGTTTTCAAAGAAGTCATAACTGCAGATTTGTTTGCATGTGGGAAAGAGAACAAATTGATAAAGATATGTAGCCTGGATTGAATGAGAGAATGTTACCTGTGTTTTTAGATCACCTAGAGCCGAAGGCTCAAGGTGAGCTATTCTGATCACTTTTTGTCCGTCGTCCGTCCGTCCGTCCGTCCGTCCGTCCGTCCGGCGTTAACTTTTAGCTTTAAACATCATCTCCTCCCAAACTCCAAGGACAATTTCCGTGAAACATCACAGGACTGTTCCTCTGGTTGGCCTCTTTCAAAGTTGTTCAAAGATTTAAATTCCATTGAGAACTTTGGTTGCTGCGGCATCAAAAAGGGGGCAAAATGTCCGAACTTTAAAAATCTTCTCCTCCGAATCTGCCTGTCAGATTCAAATATAATTTGGTAGAAATGTTCCTTGGGTGACCCTCTATAAAAATTGTTCAAGCCATACTGATTGGTCAAAAAACATGGCAGTCAGGCGGCATCAGAAAAGGGGCAAAATTTGAAAATTTGAAAATTCCATTTTTAGCTCTACTGGCCAAAGGCCAGAAGGGCTTATGTCGTGGCGATTTGTCCGTCGTCCGTGCGTGCGTGCGTGCGTCCGTGCGTCCGTGCGTCCGTAAACAATTTCTTGTTAACACGATACAGTCTTCACTTTTGATTGTATCTCAACCAAACTTATACAGTAGTTAGATATCCATGAGAGCTCGGTTCCTTTCGAAAACCAGCCAGATCCGCCCATGCATGACTGGATTATGGCCCTTGAAATGGTCAAAATTGCTATAAAAGAGCTTGTTAACACGATACGGTCTTCATGTTTGATTGTATCTCAACTAAACTTATACAGTAGTTAGATATCCATGAGAGCTCGGTTCCTTTCGAAAACCAGCCAGATCCGCCCATGCATGACTGGATTATGGCCCTTGAAATGGTCAAAATTGCTATAAAAGAGCTTGTTAACACGATACAGTCTTCACTTTTGATTGTATCTCAACCAAACTTATACAGTAGTTAGATATCCATGAGAGCTCGGTTCCTTTCGAAAACCAGCCAGATCCGCCCATGCATGACTGGATTATGGCCCTTGAAATGGTCAAAATTGCTATAAAAGAACTTTTTAACACAATACAGTCTTCACTTTTGATTGTCTCTCAACCAAACTTATACAGTAGTAAGATATCTATGAGAGCTCGGTTCCTTTCCTAAACCAGCCAGATCCGCCCATGCAAGACTGGATTATGGCCCTTGAAATTGTCCAAATTGCTATAATTGAGCATGTGAACACAATAGAGGCTCCATTTACTATCTGATCTTCACCAAACTTAGATAGTAGTTAAATATTGATGAGAGCTTGGTTCCTTTTGAAAACCAGCTAGATCCGCCCATGCAAGACTGGATTATGGCCCATGAAATTGTAAAAAATTGCTATAATACAGCTTGTGAACACAAAAGAGCCTCCATTTACTATCCGATCTTCACCATACATACATGCTCTGGATTGAAAATGACCAAAGAACCATACCAGTAGAGCATAGGCCCTCATGGGCCTCTTGTTATGAAAGTGCTTGTCTGATTTTAAGAAAATATAATACGAATCTTACTTTAATGATCCTCTATTTAATTTGTTTAAGCCGTTTTGATGGGTAACACAATCATAGCAACCAGGCGTCATCACAAAAGGGGTAAATTGAACTTTTAGCTACAAATGACAACCAACTCCTACCATTCCAATAGACCAATTTCCACAAAACATCACAGGAATGTTCCTTCGGTGGTCCTCTTTCAAATTTGTTCAAAGAATAAAATTCCATTGAGAACTTTGGTTGCTGCGGCATCAGAAAGGGGACAAAATGTCCAAACTTTAAAAATCTTCTCCTCCGAATCTGCCTGTCAGATTCAAATATAATTTGGTAGAAATGTTCCTTGGGTGACCCTCTATGAAAATTGTTCAAGCCATACTGATTAATCGAAAAACATGGCAGTCAGGCGGCATCAGAAAAGGGGCAAAATGACAAAATTTGAAAATTCCATTTTTATGAAAGTGTTTGTCTGATTTTAAGAAAATATAAAACGAATTTTACTTTAATGATCCTCGATTTAATTTGTTAAAGCCGTTTTGATTGGTTACACAATCATAGCAACCAGGCGTCATCACAAAAGGGGTAAATTGAACTTTTAGCTACAAATGACAACCAACACCTGCCATTCCAATAGACCAATTACTACAAAACATCACAGGAATGATCCTTTCGTGGTCCTCTTTCAAAATTGTTCAAAGATTAAAATTCAAATGAGAACTTTGGTTGCTGCGGCATCAGAAAGGTGACAAAATGTCCAAACTTTAAAAATCTTCTCCTCCGAATCTGCCTGTCAGATTCAAATATAATTTGGTAGAAATGTTCCTTGGGTGACCCTCTATAAAAATTGTTCAAGCCATACTGATTGGTCGAAAAACATGGCAATCAGGCGGCATCAGAAAAGGGGCAAAATGACAAAATTTGAAAATTCCATTTTTATGAAAGTGTTTGTCTTATTTTAAGAAAATATAATACGAATCTTACTGTAATGATCCTCTATTTAATTTGTTTAAGCCGTTTTGATTGGTTACGCAATCATATCAACCAGGTGTCATCACAAAAAGGGTAAATTGAACTTTTAGCTACAAGTGACATCCAACTCCTACCATTCCAATAGACCAATTTCCACAAAACATCACAAGAATGTTCCTTTGGTGGTCCTCTTTCAAAATTGTTCAAAGATTTAAATTCCATTGAGAACTTTGGATGCTGCGGCATCAGAGAGTGAGAAAAAATACCCAAATTTTAAAATCCTTTTCCTCCATAATCTACTTGTGCGATTGCAAGATAATTCGGTAGAAATGTTTCTTTAGTGACCCTCTAAATAAACTGTTGAAGCCATATTGATTTGGTTGAAAAACAGCGCAGCAAGGCGGCATCAGGAAAGGTGCAAAATGACAAAAACTTTATAATTCCATTCTTATTAAAGTTCTTGTTAGATTTCAAGATATAAATGGCCTTTACTGATAAGCTGTTTCTTGAGAAGTGTCCACTCCTTTCAGTTTCATTTGCACTCCCTGATAAAATTTTCCAGATATTTGCAGTTAAATATTTGCTACTAATTTACTATCAATTAGGTGATCGATTTAGGGCCATCTTGGCCCTCTTGTTTACTGTCTTTCTGACTTACCTATATAACTGTCAAAGTGACTGAGTAATGGTACATCCCTGGGATATCAGAAATATAGCTTTCCAAACAGCTGTGTAACGTTTTTCTCCAGTGTCTATGTTTGTGATTATCTACACTAAGCAATATATCATGTACCTAGGACTCGAACCATATGGCACATTTCATGTTCTAAAATCCTTATTTAACCCTCAAACCATAATGTTGTGGGTACTCAAAGGATTTGTCTCACCGTCAAAGGGACTGAATAATGGCATTACTGGCATATCAGAAATAAGCTTTCCAAACAGATGTGTTAAGATTAAGTCCACTTGCTTTTATCGGTGTCTTTTATGTGTGTGAATATCAACACTCTTTCCCTCATATAGACGCTTTCTGACGCCTCTGCAGCAGACAGCTTTTTGAAAACATAGTGACAAAAGAAGAAATTGCAAAAAACGTGCAATTTCTCCTTTTGCCACAATGTTTTCCACTTTTTGTCATAGGTTATCCATTCAATTATGGAGATTTTCTATGTTTTGAAAAAATACGTTCAAAGTCGTATGAGGGAAAGGGTTAAGCACATCATGTTCCTGGGCCGTTGCAGATAAGGGGCGTATTGCATGTTCCAAAATCCTTATTAGATCCCAGAACACTATGTTGTTGGTACTGAAAGGAATCCTTGGGTTGCATGTCGCAGTTCAAACTTGTACACTATAGGAGAGATGATGTGTAAGGGGCCCCGTTAGCACAGAGCATAGAGTTACTGCCCTGAAAGTGAGAGGTCCAGTGTTCAAGGCACTGATTGGCTACATGTTTTTCTCTCACTGTGGCATTGGCGCCCACTGAGACGATTCATTTGAGTACCCAAAACATAGGGTTTGGTTGAGTAATAAAAGAAATACTGATTGAAACAGATTAATTTTCCCCTTTAAACTAGGCTTTGAATGTATCCTCCAAAGTCTCGAAATGCATTTGCATGTTGGAAAGAACGAGCTATGCGCTTCCATAAAACAACCTAAGTTTATTCATGACAACTGTTACCAGATAAAGCAGAGTGTCTATGCAATTAGATTAAATTGTATATAATATTATACTGCTTGTAAGAAGATACCAGTGTAGGCTTGTGTAGATCCGGATCAGACTCGAAGTTATACACAAGTGATCTTGATCTACAATACCAGGCCACATATGCCCTATGGTTAGCTTTTCTACAATTCAGGGTATATCAAGTATAGATATTCGTGATATTTTGTTGTTTACTAATGAAAATAGGAATCCATTCATATTGAAATCTGATTGCAGAGTTTTAATCTTGTTAAACATAGGTAAATAACCAAATATCTAACATTTTCTCTAACAGTTGATGAACATCTAGGTAGTTTGTAATCTTGGATTCAAAAACAAGGGGGGAATTTATATCGTAAACTTGATTTTGTGAACAAATTGAGAAATTTTTCCATCTTTGTCTATTTAAAAAAAAAAAAAAAAATATCCATACAAATTTAGGTATTCAAAACAGTGTGAGAATTAGCATGATCCCCACTCCTAGATTGGGCACTGTGGGTATACTTGCACCTTGTTGATGAACATAAGGGTGCATGTTAGCCACACATCTTAAGTGATTACTACTAATTTACCTAAGTAAAAGAAGCAATCCATTAATATAGAAATGACAGACTATATCTTTTAACCTTACAAAGAATATAATTATGTGATTCACCAAAATCAGAACGAAAATATACATGAACTTCTTTAAGTGTGTGTGTATTCTAGCATTCAATCTAAGTTATAATTATTAATTTGACCTTAGTGAAAACAGCAATCAATGGAAGGATAGAAATGACAGACTTTATATTTTATCCTTTTCTTAAATATAAGTGAACGAGCTAAAAGCATACCAATTACAACAATTGAAGAACATAAGTGTACATGAAAGCCAAACATCTAAGTGATAATTAACAGTTTGTTTAAGTGATAAACTCATCAATAAGTGCATTGACAATGTCTGCAAGTAAAGTGAAGTGCTACAGTTATATGTATAGACAGTCCAATAACCCTTGTACATCATGTCCTCCTAAACAGCTGGAACTGGAGCAAATGAAGACCAAGGTAGAACGACTAGAAAGAGAGAGAAATGATCTCAAACAGCAATCAGATAAGATGGAAAATAGGGTAAGTGTTTCAGAGCCGTTTTCTTTAGCCAAGCTGTCAATCCAAGGGTTCGCGGCACTACGGTCATGGTGGAGTGCCCTTGGGCAAGGCACATTTTCTAGCCTAGTACTGGTTTGTTTACCCAGGGATCATGAATAAGTGAACTGTCGCCGTGATATAACTGAAATATTGTTGAAAGCGGCGTAAAACCCCAATAAATAAATAAATAAACAATCCAAGGGTTGTGAGTTTAAACCCCAACCCAGACAACAATTTTTCTAAGGTTTGACAAATAGATATGTCTCCACAATCTATGTTTAAAAGCAGTCAGTTGCTTGGAAAGGACTGTTGTATGGAAGGCCAAGAAACGTCTTATTTTCGATATTTATTGTAGCTGCCCTATTCAAAGAATAGTTTTAGCTGTTCTGGTCACCCATTAGATTGTGTTGACTAAGTATGTACATTGGTGTTAGCTTCAACGTTCCAATCGAAATCCTTCGTGGCCGAGAGGTTAGCATTGGGGATTTAGAACAGAGCATCTGAGGTTGGATCGCCAATTGCTGTGGTCATGGTGGAGTGCCATTGGGCAAGGCACATTGTCGAGCCTAGTACTGTTTTGTTTACCCAGGGCTCATGATTACATGAACTGTTGCCATGATTTAATTGAAATAATGTTGAAAATGGCGTAACCCCCCATCCCCATTTAATTAATAAATAAAGAATTTCTTTTACGGAGCTTAACTCCTCTAGTATCAGACCTATCTTAATGAAACATCCTGTGTGTTTAAAGGTCAATGAGATAAAATGCGGAGAAATTTAATTTAAGCTTCCATTACTCCTGAGTTTTCACCTCTATTAACCCTTTCCCTCATATAGACGCTTTCTGACACCTTTGCAGCAGACAGCTTTTTGAAAACATAGTGACAAAAGAAGTAATTGCTCAAAACGAGCACTTTCAACTTTTGCCACAATGTTTTCCACTTTTATTCATAGGTTATCCATTCAATTATAGAGATTTTCTATTTTTTGATAAAAGATATGTTCAAAGTTGTCTGCTGCAGAATTGTCGTATGAGGGAAAGGGTTAAACTCCAATCAATCAATAAACCCAACTTGATCACAATGTTGATGGCCTTAAAATAAGATGTTTTAACCCTTTTCCACATAAGCAAATATACAGCAGACAACTTTGAAAACATTTAGACTAAAATATTGAAAGATGTAAAAATATTGAATAGAATTGAAAACTTGGTGGCAAAAGGAGAAATTGCTCATCATGAGCAATTTCTTCCATTGCAACTTTGTTTTTAGCTCACCTATGCACGAAGTGCAAGGTGAGCTATTGTGATCACATTTTGTCGTGCGTCGTCCGTCGTGCGTCGTCCGTCGTGCGTCGTCAACATTTGAGCTTGTTAACACTCTACGGGCTACATTTTGCATCTAATCTTCATGAAAGTTTATCAGAACGTTCATCTCCATAAAATCTTGGACAAGTTCGAAACTGGGCCATATGAGGTCAAAAACTAGGTCACTAGGTCGAATTGAAGGGAAATCTTGTTAACACTCTGGAGGCCACATTTTCAACTTGACCATGTTGAAACTTTATCAGAATGTTTGTCTTGATGATATGTAGGTCAAGTTCGAACATGGGTCACATCGGGTCAAAAAGTAGGTCACTAGATCAAATTGAAGGAAAATCTTGTTAACACTCCAGAGGATGCAATTTTTGCTTCAGCAGTTTGAAATTTTGTCAAAATGTTTGTCTTAAAAATATCTAGGTCAAGTTCGAATATGGGTTATGCCGGGTCAAAAACTAGGTCAATAGGTCAAATTGAAGGAAAATATTGTTAACACTTTTGATGCCGCATTTTTTGCTTCAGCAGCTTGAAATTTGGTCAGAATGTTTGTCTTTAAGATATCTAGTTCAAGTTCAAATATGGGTCATATTGGATCAGAAACTAGGTCACTAGGCCAAATTGAGGGGAAATCTTGTTAACTCTGTAGAAGCCGCATGTTTTGCTTCAGCGGCTTGAAATTTTGTCAGAATGTTGAGCTGAATGATATCTAAACCAAGTTCGAATATGGGTCATGGTCAAAAACTAGGTCACTAGGTCAAATTGAAGGAAAATCTTGTTAACACTTTGGATGCCGCAATTTTTGCTTCAGCAGCTTGAAATTTGGTCAGAATGTTTGTCTAAATGATATCTAGGCCAAGTTCGGATATGGGTCATCCCGGGTTAAAAACTAGGTCACTAGGCCCAATTGAAGGGTAATCTTGTTAACACTCTGGATACTGCATTTTTAATTTCAGCATGATAAAACTTTATCAGAATGTTTTTCTTGATGATATGTAGGCCAAGTTTGAATATGGGTCATGCTGGGTCAAAAACTAGGTCACTAGATCAAATTGAAGGAAAATCTTGTGAACACTTTGGATGCCGCATTTTGTGTTTCAGCAGCTTGAAATTTGGTCAGAATGTTTGTCTGAATTATATCTAGGTCAAGTTCGAATATGGGTCATATTGGATCAGAAACTAGGTCAATAAAGGAAAATATTGTTCAAACTCCGGAGGCCGCATTTTTACTTTGAGCAAGTTGAAACTTTGTCAGAATGTTGTCTTGATGATATTTAGTCCATGTTGGAATATGGGTCATATCAGGTAAAAAAATATAGATCACTAGGCCAAATGAAGGAAAATATTGTTAACACTGTGGAGGTTGCATTCAGAATAATTGTCTTGATGTGTTTTGCATTGCAGTACATTGTATAATTAAGGTGAGCGATCCAGGGCCATCATGGCCCTCTTGTTTAAAAGTTGTCTGCAGCAGAGCCGTCAGAAAGCCTCTGTATGCTGGAAAGGGTTTAATGTGAAAAATAGTAAATCAAAATTAATAAAAGGTAAAATGTTTCACTTTCTAACAAACAGGTGGTGGAGCTTACTGCTGACTTAGCTGAAGAGAACACAACATCCACCCAGGCCTCCGAAATGCTTGAAACCGAAAGTGCTGAAAGAATGAGACTGGAAAAGGAGCTGAAAGACATAACAGTAAGGGATTTAACCCTTTTCCCTGTATTGATACTGGCGACGTTTATTTCATTTTTGGCAGATATCCTTTGAAAACATTATTGGAAAAGAAAAAAATGCTCAAAAACAGTAAAGTTTTCCTTTTCCTACTATGCTTTAAAAACTGCATGAAAGCTACATTTTTTTCATTTTTCAAGATGTTATAAGATCTACAAATTATTACTAAGTCCAAAACAATCTACAGCAGACGACTATGAAAACATTGCTTGTGTCAGGATAAATGGACCAATAGTATTGGTAACTTACCAAAGAAATGCCATGATATAACTATAGAACTGTTGAAATTGGCATTAGACGCCATACAAACAAAACAAATAAACTTAAGAATAAACATTATACTACAGGCAAAGTATGCATCCCTGAGACGAAATCACGAGAAGTTAGAGATGGAGACGATGCAGTTAAAGTTGTGGCAAGCAGAAACTGTGGATGGAGAGCTAGATGACGAAGATGTGGATGGTAATAACACAATATAATATACTTAATTGCATAAATACTACAAGTATTTGCTTGTGTTTACAGGCCCCTCTTCACATTACCTGATTGGTATTTTGAATCTCACTATTTCAACATGTAGATCTATGCAATCTGACGCTAGCATCTGAAGCAGATGTCTTTTGAAAACACTGTTGCAAAAGCAGAAATTGCATATAATGAGCAATACCATAATTTGCCACATTGATTTCAACTCAATGCAATAATTATACTGTCATTTATAGATTTTTAACATGTTATTACGTAGATTTTGTCTAAGTTGTCTGCTGCATATTCTGCTATATGTGGCAATACCTTATATGATATTTTTTGAATTTTTGCTTTGGAAACATCTTAGGAAAACATGTAATACATGTAAAATCAAAAGTGTATTTTAATGACTAGTGTAGTGTTTGACTCGTAAATTTGACTATTGCAGGTGGTATATACAAAGAGCGCTATGACAAGTTAAGAAGGGAATCGCAATACACAAAGAAGCAGCTACAACAACAACATGAAGAAGAGATAGATCAGGAAAAGACATTAAAGAAACAAGTGGAAAAAAGAGTGAGTATCTGATCGCTTTCCCACATAAAGACGCATTTTGGAACATCTGTTGCAGACAACTTTTGAAAACATTGTAACAAAAGGACAAATTGCATATAATGAGCAATTTCCCCTTTTGCCATTATATAGACCAATTTGATCGTTATGATCTGAAAATTTCAACTAATTGTGGAGGAATTTAATACAAACAGTGAAATTATTGGAATTTATATATAGCATTTATCTTTTTGTTATTCTGTGTTTGCCTTAACCCTTTCCCTCATATAGACATTTTCTGACGCCTCTGCAGCAGATGGCTTTTTGAAAACATAGTAACAAAAGAAGAAATTGCACAAAACATGCAATTTCTCCTTTTGTCACAATGTTTTCCACTTTTAGTCATAGGTTATCCATTCAATTATAGAGACTTTCCATTATTTGACAAAATATGTTCAAAGTCGTCTGCTGCAGAATTGTAGTATGAGGGAAAGGGTTAACATTGGCTTCAACTTGAAAGTAATTTGAGTTTTACAAATGGACCTGCCTTGTCACCATGTTTTCAACTCAATTCAATTATCGTTCTTTCATTTAAAGGGAGTTTCCAAATCCAGGAAGCAGAGATCGAGCGTGATTGATATAAGCTTAACCCTTTCCCTCATATAGACGCTTTTTGAAAACATAGTGACAAAAGAAGAAATTGCTCAAAATGACCAATTTCTCGTTTTGCCACAATGTTTTCCACTTTTAATCATAGGTTATCCGTTCAATTATAGAGATTTTCTATGTTTTGACAAAATATGTTCAAAGTTGTCTACTGCAGAATTGTCGTATGAGGGAAAGCGTTAAAGTTTGTTTCGCAATTGATGTAAAATAAATAAGTTTTAAATTGAGAGTCATGTGATATCTATTTTTAGCTTCATGAATCTTTGGAAGATGTGGAGGATGTAAGGAGACAACTCTCGTCTGCCAAGAAAAAGCATCAGAAGATACTGTCGGAAATGCAGGATTCGAAGTTACACCTGGAGGAGCAGATGTCTCGAAATAATGATCTTGAACGTAAACAAAGAAAGTAAGTGTACAACAACCAAGTTTAACACTTTCCCTCATACAACAAATCTGCAGCAGATGACTTTGAAAATATACCCGAAAAAATTTGGAAACTCCCTTTAAATGAAAGTACAGTTATTTAATAGAGTTGAAAACATGGTGACAAAAGGAGAAATGGCTCGTTTTGAGCAATTTCTTCTTTTGTTGCCAGGTTTTCAAAAAAACGTCTGCTGCAGAAGCATCAGAAAGCATCTATAGGAGGGAAAGGGTTAAACCAAACCGTTCTGCATTATGTACCCCCTCATCACATGCAGACTGCATGTTTGAACCCTTTCCCACATACATCAAAACTGCATCAGACAACTTCTAGACAAAAAAATATGGAAATTGAATAGTGTTGAAAACAATGTGGAAAAAGCTGCCTGCTGCAAAGGCGTGAGAAAGCGTATGTAAGGGGACAGGGTTAAGACATTACAAGCAAAGACTTCTTGAAAATATTGTTTGGGAAAAAAAGCAGAAACTGCGTCTTTGAAGCTATTACAGGTATGATAAACTACAGAGAGACTTTGCTAGTATTCATTCATATTGACCAAATAAACTCAAAGTCTAAAACAATAACATGAATTGGTCTAACACCATAATAAGCTACGTCACAGAAAAATCTGTCCATCAATTTATGACTTTGGCAGTTTCAATCAGTCATTTAGCTTGCTTACTTGTACATGTATATAGATCTGATGACTGCCCTACACAGGTCGGCTCAGATTGACCTTCTCGCCAGTCAAACAAATATCGCTTGCAAAATGGTTCGGTATAAAACATGTAAGATAACCGATATAAATCAACAGTATAGAGAAGCACTGATTGTTTAGTTTTCTGAATCATGGTTTTATTGTGCGGTTTCATTGATCATAAAAAATCCAGGCACATGCTCAGGAGTGTTTAAGAGTCAAATAGAGACGACCTGTTATGTGATGTCAGATACGTACAGTAAAGTAATTTGGCCGAATTTTTATGAGATTGACTGTCACATGGCTTGATTTGTTTTGTAGATTTGATATAGAACTCAGTAATGCTCACAAAGAATCAACTGCTGAAAAAATTCAGAGAGAAAAATTACAGAGAGAAAGAGATGCATTATTATCAGAGAAATACGCGTTTGAAAAGGAAATCAATGTGAGTACATACATTCAAGCTCTTAAGTTTTCCCCTACCACAGGATGAGACTCTAGGTTTACACTCTTTGTGTCATTCCTTATTAACTCTTTCTCACATACAATAAATCTACAACAGATGACTGAAAAATCTAGGAAAAAATATGGAAAAACCTCTACAAATTAACAATAAAATATTGAATCAAGTTGAAAAGATTGTGGCAAGAGGACGAGTTAATTAACATCATGAACAATTTCTACTTTTGCCACCATGTTTTTAAAAGTTGTTCACTATAGATATATGTACACCTACATGTGAGAAAGAATTCCTTCAGAACATTTACAAGGCATATTGATCAAAAGAGGTTTAATTTACTACTAAATGTAAGTGAATAAAAAAATCATTATTTCATTTTTTGTTTTGAAAAGATCAACCAACCCAAACGTTTTTAAATGGCTATTATTTAAATGTTGTCCTTTAAAACAGTTCTAGTAACAATTTGTTTTTATCTTATAATATATATGAATACATATACTTGTTTTCCATGATCGTCTCCATGGTGTACTTGTTATTGTGTCCACCTCAGGATCAGAAGACCAGGGTTTGATCTCCGGTCATACCAAAGTGATCTCTGGTCAGGCATACCAAAGACTTACAAAATGATAGTAATAGCTTCCCTGCTTGGCATTCATGTGTAGAGATAGCATCAGTGTCTGAATGGATAGTACTTTTAGTACTGGTAAATCACCCAGGAAATAGTACTTTTAGTACTGGTAAATCACCCAGGAAATAATACTTTTAGTACTGGTAAATCACCCAGGAAATGACGTGATTTAACCCTTTCCCTCATACAACAATTATGCAGCAGACGACTTTGAACGTGTATTGTCAAAACATAGAAAATCTCCATAATTGAATGGATAACCTATGACAAAAAGTGGAAAACATTGTGGCAAAAGGAGAAATTGCACAATTTCTTCTTTTGTCACTATGTTTTCAAAAAGCTGTCTGCTGCAGAGGCGTCAGAAAGCGTCTATATGAGGGAAACGGTTAATTAATTAATATCTGAGTAAAACACATTTTTAACAAAAACATATTTATCCTTGCAGCGATTGAGGGGAGATGTAGAATCCCAAGATGCCAAGTATGAAAGACTTCAGAAGGAGCTTGCGGAGTCCCTGTCAGTCACTGGTATGAAGGACGATAATGAGATCTCTAACCTTAAGAAAGCCAAGACTGACCTGGAGACCAAATGTCTTGACCAGGAAGAGGAATTGGATGACCAAGCTGGTCAGATACAACAACTAGAGCAGGTAAGCGTTGACTGAACTTTATTTGAATCACTGGGTCCATTGGGTCTGTAGGGCATAATTATGTATTGTGTTGAGAGAGCTCTTTCTTCAAGTTTTAAGATATTTTAGTCAAACTTGATACCTCACATGACAATCTGACTTTGTAGTTTGCTGAGGTATTAAGACACCTTTAGTAACAGCCGTAGTTTACATAGGCTTGACCATTTCCCTGATACAGACAAGAGTTGATGATTCTTCAGCTTATGCCATTGAAAACAATATGGGTAAAAGATAACTTACTTAAAATGTATAGATTCTATATTTTTTGTTAAATTTGTCAATGTAGTACAAAACTGTGTTGAGGTGTTGCATTACTTACCTCATTGTGAATTGCAGGTTTTTATTTTTCTGAATATTGGGTTGAATAATATGAGAACTGCTGCGTGAGAACCAGGAATCACTTGGTTTTGTGAACTCGCCGTGATGATGTAACTGAAAATATTTGCAAATTACAAAAAACTGCCAATTTATCTATCAACACTTTCCCACATACAACAAATCTGCAGCAGACGACTTTTAAAACATCTCAATAAAAGATAGCTTAATTGTTAAATAAAGTTGAAAATATTATGGCCAAAGGGGAAATTGCTTATCATGAGCAATTTCACTTTTGGCCACAATGTTTTCAAAAGTCGTCTGCTGGTATTGCATCAAAAGCGTCTGTATGTGGGAAAGGGTTAAGTCTTATCTATCATATTTGATTACAGGCTAAAGTACGCTTAGAAATGAATTTGGAAAAGAGCCGACAACATCATTTAAAGGAGTCAGAGGAAAAGGAGCAAGAGATGGAGGAATTACGATATTCTACACAGAAAAAGGTAATTATGAAAGGAGCTTGTTTAGCCTTTCTCACTTGCAGAAGCATTTTGAGGTATCTGCAGCATATGGAAACATTGTCTTCAACCTGCACAACAAGACTATATCGAGGGCTTGGTGTGAAACGGTTGTAACTAAAATTGGTATTTTGTTACCAAGGTTAATCACCTCGCCATAAAGTCTTTATAAGCGTTAAATCATTTTTCTTGGTAAACAATGGAAATTTAGGTGCCATTGCTCGTTCTGAGCAATGGCATCTAAATTTGCATTGTTTACAAAGGGGTCAAAATTGCCCCTAAACCAGGGTTTTCAAAATAGCTTTAGATCTACAGGAGCACAATCCTCTTATTCCCTTTCCCCATATACAACAAATCTGTAGCTGACGACTTTTAGACAAAAATATGGATTTTTTTTTTTTTATAAACGAAAATATTATGATTGACTAGAGTTGAAAACATTGTGGCAAAAGGAAAACAATTTCTTCTTTTGCCACAAGGTTTTAACAATGTCATCTGAGGCCCAAAAAGCGTCTATATGTGGGAAAGGATTAACCCTTCCGCTCATACGACAATTCTGCAGTATGTTGGAAAGGTTCAAGTTGTGTAAATGGTGTGGATTTTCTTTCAGTTAAAACAAATGGAGGCACAGATAGAAGAAGAATATGAAGAGAGGAAGGTACAGATGCAGAAAAATAGGGAATTAGACCAACAACTGCAGGAATTTAAAAACCAAGCTTCATTTAGAGATAAAGGTATTGATGTTTTTATGCCCCCGGAATCTCCGATTCGGTGGGCATATAGTTTTTGGCCTGTCTGTTGGTTGGTTGGTCTGTTGGTCTGTCTGTCTGTCTGTCTGCACAAAAAAAACTTTAACCTTGACCACTACTTTTGAACCATAACAGGTACGGCTACCATATTTCACATGTGTATTCCTTGTGACATGACCTTTCTGTCAGTACCAAAATTTTAGACCTTGCGACCTTGACCTTTGACCTAGATGTTGCCATTCTCGAAAAAAACTTTAACCTTGGCCATTACTTTTGAACCATAACAGATACGGCTACCATATTTCACATGTGTATTCCTTGTGACATGACCTTTCTGTCAGTACCAACATTTTTGACCTTGCGACCTTGACCTTTGACCTAGATGTTGCCATTCTCAAAAAAAACTTTAACCTTGGCCATTTCTTTTGAACCATAACAGGTACGGCTACCATATTTCACATGTGTATTCCTTGTGACATGACCTTTCTGTCAGTACCAACATTTTTGACCTTGCGACCTTGACCTTTGACCTAGATGTTGCCATTCTCGAAAAAAACTTTAACCTTGGCCATTACTTTTGAACCATGGCTACCATATTTCACATGTGTATTCCTTGTGACATGACCTTTCTGTCAGTACCTTGCGACCTTGACCTTGACCTAGATGTTGCCATTCTCGAAAAAAACTTTAACCTTGGCCATTACTTTTGAACCATAACAGGTATGGCTACCATATTTCACATGTCAGTACCAACATTTTTCACCTTGCGACCTTGACCTTTGACCTAGATGTTGCCATTCTCGAAAAAAAACTTTAACCTTGGCCATTTCTTTTCAACCATAACAGGTACGGCTACCATATTTCACATGTGTATTCCTTCTGACATGACCTTTCTGTCAGTACCAACATTTTTCACCTTGCGACCTTGACCTTGACCTAGATGTTGCCATTCTCGAAAAAAAAATTAACCTTGGCGATTACTTTTGAACCATAACAGGTATGGCTACCATATTTCACATGTGTATTCCTTGTGACATGACGTTTCTGTCAGTACCTTGCGACCTTGACCTTGACCTAGATGTTGCCATTCGGGGGCATCAGTGTTTCACAAACACATCTTGTTTATCACATGACTTGATGTATTTTGGGTTTTCTGTTTGGAAATTATCTGCAAGTAAAAAAAAACATGCGATAGCAAATTTAAGCCGTATAGAAATATTTGTTTTTATTTTATTTTTCTAAGTATTTGAAATGTTCTAAAAAAACAGAACCTCATTGTTTTTAAGCAATTTTTACTTTTACTATAATGTTTAGAATAGATCTTTCTATAAAAAAAAAAGTGCACACAAAGGTAATAAGGAAAGGATTGAATTTGCCTAACAATAGAATGTAAGTTTTATAATATCCTAATCGTTATTGTTTTGATGTGATTTCAGACTCTGAAAAAAGACTAAAGAAGAGTTTACGAAGAACCAAAGCTTTATTAAAGGATGCAGAATTAGTGTTACAGAAACAGAAAAGTGGAGAGGGATCCAAGATTACTGTTAAACAACTTAGAAACCAGGTAGATACATTTGATTCGGGTCTGGCAACTCTGATTTCTTATTGTCTCTCTGGCTTGACATCATTTAATCATTTCCCATTTTTAGATGCATTCTGACGCCTCTGCAGCAGAGGACTTTTGAAAACCTTGTGACAAAAGGTGAAATTGCTCAAAGCAGAGTCTATATACCTTCATTTATAGAGTTCTTCATTGTTTTTACCTAGATGTTTTCTAATTCTTCTGCTGTAGATTTGTTGTATGTGGAAAATGGTTAAAATGACAATTACTTAAATTTGACAGAAAGTGCATTTGTTTCTGCATAGACTGAGACTGAAGACTGAAGTGAGACTGTTCAAATGCCCTGTCTCACATGAATCTTCACTGTACTGTATGCAGTTGCAAAAACATCAGATGTCGTAACTTGTGGCACAGCCTATTTGTATATCCATATTGAGGGCTTGGCATGAAACGGTTGTAACTAAAATTTGTATTTTTTTACCAAGGTTAATCACCTCGCCATAAAGTATTTATAAGCATTGAATAATTTTTCTTGGTAAACAATGGACACTAAATTTGCATTTAAATCATTTTTCTTGGTAAACAATGGAAATTTAGGTGCCATTGCTCGTTCTGAGCAATGGCCTAAATTTGCATTGTTTACAAAGGGGTCAAAAATGCCCCTAAACCAGGGTCTTCAAAATAGGTTTTCAGTTACAACTGTTTCACGCCAAGCCCTCGATATTACTTCATATGAGCCTGTCCATGGGAAAAGGTACATTTATGAACAGTGTAGGTTCAGATCAGCTTTTCCACCTGTTCAATCTTATCAAAATTTACATAAGTTGACAGAAGCTTCTGACAAGCTTATGTCAGTAATATTTGAACAATGTATTAGACTTTCGGGGAAATGTTTTGGAGAATGGAAGAGATTCCTGCTAATTTAACCCTTTCCCACATACAGAAAATATGCAGCTGACTAATCAAGTCCAAAATGCATAAGATCTCTATAAATGATGGTTTGATTATTTAATACAGTTGAAATCCTTGTGGCAAATGGAGAAATTGCTCATAATGGAGAAATTGCTTATGAGCAATTTTTCCTTTTACCACAATGATTTCAAAAGTCGTCTGCTGCAGAGGCATCAGAAAGCATCTATATGTGGCAAATGGTTAAAAGATAATTCTGAGACCTAAATAACATTCATTATGGAATAAAGAGAGATTTCTCATTATGAGCAAATTTGCATTTCCCCTCATTAACCCTTTCCCTCATATAGACGCTTTCTGATGCCTCTGCAGCAGACGGCTTTTTGAAAACATAGTGACAAAAGAAGAAATTGCACAAAACGTGCAATTTCTCCTTTTGCCACAATGTTTTCCACTTTTTGTCATAGGTTATCCATTCAATTATGGAGATTTTCTATTTTTTGACAAAATACGTTCTAAGTCGTCTGCTGCAGAATTGTCGTATGAGGGAAAGAGTTAAGGGTTACATGATGTACAAAGAGCATAACAAGTTGCAATAGTTGAACATGTACCAGCCTCTAAATATTTTCTCTAAATTTCTGATTTTGTTTTCACAGCTTGAGGATGCTGAATTCACGTCCGCGGCTGCAGTTAAAGCCAAGAAAACGATAGAGTTTGAGCTTGAAGATCTACAGCAGCAAATAGATGATCTCTTTAAATCCAAACAAGAGGTAGGTCCCTATCGCCCCCAACTCTGCTTTGGAAACTGGAGTCAAGCAGCTGTAGCTCAATTGGTAGTGACATGGTTTGTCAATTTAGGGGTTGTAAAAATCAAATCCCTGCTCTGCCAGCAATTTGACGTTTGACAAAAGTTAATGTGACAAGCGTCGCTCATCTTCCAACATGGACTTCAAGTTTATATGGAAAAGTAGCCAGTTGCTTGGAAAGACTTGCAGAGTATGGGTGGAAGAAAGACATGAGTAGGCAAAATGGCTGCCATGAAATGTCAAATATTTTTGTTGAAAACGGTGTTTAATTATTCAATCATAATTGAAAACTGGAAAAGTGCTTGAATTTTAGCATTACATGAACTTTCAAGGTCCTTTTAATGTAAAAAGCACATGCAGGTAACCTGGGAATATACTTAAATTTTACAGTTATTTTGCTAAATGTGTGTTGATGAGAAGCAAATAATGCACACCAATGTCTACATTGTTTGCAAACATTGTTGTAAGTTGCATATTGCAGGTTATTTCATATTATTCCTTTTACACAAACAGATGCATTTTGAAGCCTTGGCAGCAGACAACATTTGAAAACATTGTGGCAACCAAACAAGCAATCAATTAATCCCTCAAAAGCTGTTGTACAGTAAGAACATCATGAAATTGACAATCTGAGCGGAACGTGATTGGAACAAAGTTGGAACGCTTTATGAGCGGAACGGAATTTTGCGCTTTGAACGAAACAATCATAATGATTGCAAAAATCCAATCATTCGCTCATTGAATGGTTGCAACAACTATCCGATAATTATTTTACGAAACTATTTTATTAAAAGTCATATTTGTATACTAAACTTTTGTTTTACAAGACACTCAAGTATTCGATTAATTTAGAATGTAACAACTATTATTAATATGATCATTTTCGTAAAACGATTTGCTACTAACGATTGTGCTGAAAAAACTCTAGATCGTTTGTTGATATTTAGGGTTAAGTAAAAGAAAATATAAACGAAACGAAATTAATTTAAGCCAATCAAATTTGATCGAAAAAAAGCGTTCCGAGTGAGCGTAAAAAAGCGCTCAATGTTATGAATGAGTGAACGCTTTGAGAGCGGATTGGAATGTGAGCGGAGCGGAGCGTGAACGGTAAATTTGTCAATTTCAAGATGTTCTTAACTGTAGGACTTGAAGATAAAGCACTTATTTTATGCTCTGAAAATCTTATATGACCTACAAGCCTATATTGTGGAAACTGTAAACAATCATCTCACTAAGTATACCAAATACAGAGTTTAACTGTTAAACCTTTCCCACATACGGACACTTTCAAATGCCTTTGCAGCAGGCAACTTTTAAAATCATTTTGACAAAAAGGATAAATTGCTCATGATGATCAATTTCTCTTCAATTCAATGATTAAACTTTGATTTATAAATAGAGATTTTTCAGATTTTTGCCTAAATTTTTCCAAAGTTATCTGCTGAAGATTTATTGTATGAGGAAAATGTTTGATTGATGATGATGGTTTAGAAAATGTGATCAGTTTACGCCTCCTTATTAGAGCCCCTGTGTATGTTACAATTTCAGGCTGAAAACAAATACATGTCCTTGATACGTGAGAAGACGGATATTCAGAACCAACTCGAGGAGAATGAAGAAGACATGACCGAAATTATGAAAAAGTTCAAAGCTGCCGTACAGCAACAGTCTGTTGACCAGATAACGATGAACGACCAACTTCAACAAATAGAAGAACTCATCCAGGAACGAGATAAGGCCAAGTCAGAGGTAATGTCGAAGGAATATATTTTAACCCTTTCCCTCATATAGACGCTTTCGGACGCCTCTGCAGCAGACGGCTTTTTGAAAACATAGTGACAAAAGAAGAAATTGCACAAAACGTGCAATTTCTCCTTTTGCCACAATGTTTTCCACTTTTAGTCATAGGTTATCCATTCATTTATGGAGATTTTCTATGTTTTGACAAAATACGTTCAAAGTTGTCAGCTGCAGAGTTGTATGAGGGAAAGGGTTAACCCCTTCTCTTCATACAGACAACTTTTTAAAACATTGTGGTATAAGGAGAAATTTACTCAGAAACAAGTGATTTCTCCTTTCTTTCTTAATACCATGTTTTAACCCTTCCCACATACATCAAATCTGCAGCAGGCGACTTTAAAAATAATGTGACAAAAACCTGAAAAGTCTCCATACAAGATAGCTTAATTATTCAATAAAGATGAAACATTGTGGCCAAAGGAGAAATTGCTCATGATGAGCAATTTCATCTTGGGCCACAAGGTTTTCAAAAGTCGTCTGCTGCTGTTGCATCAAAATGCGTCTGCAGATGGGAAAGGCTTAATTTAATTTAATTTAATATAAAAAAAAAATGCCAGATGTTACAATTTTTTCATCGTAGTAGATGACAACACTTATTAAGTTATTGCACAATGTTAATTTACACCATCACCATGTTGTAGTGGTAACAGAGTCCACCTTTGGAGCAGGAGACCAGGCTTCAATACACGGCCGGGTCATACCAAATACTCTCAAAATGGTAGTAATGGCTTTCCTCCTTAGTGCTCGGTGTTGTGGGGTTATCATGACGTCTGATGCCATCTTTTCCAGGATAAATAGATACCAATGATACTCTGGAAAGGCTGTGATTGTGATTGAAAGCACCCCCAACAAAAAAATCAATATGTTACATTGTTTCCTCAGCCTTTTTCAAAGCATACAACTCTAAAATATTATATATACTCTCAGTAGCTAATGTATGTAATTTTATGTTTACAGGTCAATGACCTTCGTCTGACAGTCCAAACCTTTGAAGAAAACAGTGTAGATAAAACAGTGGTACAGAGGCTGGAAAACAAAATTAGAGAAATAGAAACAAAACTAGATTATGAAGTGTCCAATAAACATAGATTAGAGGTCTGTCATTATAATGATTTCAACTTTCGTACAACATATTTTAATCACTTTCAATTGCTGCTTCTTGGATACTTAAGACATTGACATGTTGATTCTGAGCCTGAAAATAAACCAATATGAGAGGATGTATTTTACCTGAGTAGCTTTTTTTGTGATAACAGATTTCACAAGACTGAAAGCAATATCTTGACTGAAATATTTTCATGCGAGTCGAAAACAACCTACCAGATGGATAAACAGAGCTGTTTGATTTGAAAGCATCTGGTTAACCCTGTCCCACATACAACAAATTTGCAGCTGACAACTTTGAAAACATACAGGCAACACTATGGAAAACCTATTAACCCTTTCCCTCATACGACAATTCGGCAGCAGACGACTTTGTACATATTTTGTCAAAAAATGGAAAATCTCCGTAATTGAATGGATAACCTATGACTATAAGTGGAAAACATTGTGTCAAAAGGAGAAATTGCACGTTTTGTGCAATTTCTTCTTTTGTCACTATGTTTTCAAAAAGCTGTCTGCTGCAGAGGCGTCAGAAAGCATCTATATGAGGGAAAGGGTTAAAATGATTTTATGATTAGTGATTAGAGTTAAAAAGATCGTGACCAAAGGATAAATTGCTCGATCTTATTTTTTTGTCACTGTTCAAAAGTCTTCTACTGCAGACATGTCAAAAAGAGTCTGCAAATCGTTATAGGTTAAATCAGGACCTTTCCCAAGTGTGAGGGAAGCTTTTAAAGGTTGACTCTCCTCAAATGAGATTCAGGGCTCCCATATGTAAATATTTACTGCTTGAACCTTTTCTTTGAATTCTTCCAACTCTGTACTTTTAATTGGTAAATCCATGTAATCATCAAGATTTATACAGTTCACATATTACTTACATAAGCTAGTTAGAAGTTTCAAGCTGGTCTATTTTTCGAGCATTGTCACAAAACTTAAATCTTACCTCGTAACTCAAAAACCATTCAACATTTTCAAATAAAACTTGGTACACATTTTCCTAGGAACAACACACATATCTCTACCAAGTCACATAACTCAAATTTTAAGAATGATTCAGTAATGCCCCTTTTTCTACTTAAAAAAAAAGCAGACAAGTTTTGGTTTTTGCTTGCGGCGCTCTTGTTGTCATCTTGAGTGGATTATGGTAAGATGGACAGGCTGATCTGGACCTACAAGGTTCAATAATACCAACTTGTACCTTACCTCATGCACTGGCTCATGTCATATCTAACGGATTAACCCTTTCCCACATACAACAAATCTGCAGCAGACGACTTTGAAAAAGTTCACACAAAAACAAGGAATTTCTCTGTAAATGAAGGTATAATAACTGAAAAAAAACTTGAAAATTTGTGGCAAAAGAAGAAATTGCTCATTTTGTCACAATGTTTTCAAAAAGTTGGCTGCTGCAGAGGCGTCAGAAAGCGTCTATATGTGGGAAAGGGTTAAGACCCTATTAAAAAAGTATTTCTTACAACAGAACTGAATTGTTGCATTTCATTGTTAAGGTTCAAGTCACAAGAACAAAGGACCAGTTGGACAGACTGACGGAGGAGAAAGAACAGGTGACAACAGCCAAGTCTTCTACAGATGAAAACCATAAAAGGATACAGAGACAGCTAAGAGACACGCGGGAAGAATTGTCTGATGTACAGAAGAAAGAAATGGAATTTAGTCATAAATCGAAAGAAAATGTAAGAAAAGATTTTTTTACATCTTTAGCCCTTTCCAACATACAACAAATCTGCAGCAGAAGTTTGTGAAAAGAAGCATAATTATTTACCCTTTCCCGCATACAACAAATTTGCAGCAGTTGACTTTACAAACATCTTGACAAAAGTATGAAAAAGCTCTATAAATAAAATAACAATTACTATAAAAAGTTGTCTGCTGCAGATGCATCAAAATGCGTTTATAGGTGGGAAAGGGTTATATAAAGAGTTGAAAACTGTGTTGCATTGTCTTTGCAGCACGTAACACTTTCCAACATTTTGAATCCGATGATTCAAGAATCATCATGAGCAAGGTTTACTTTTGTCGCAATGTTTTCAATATTAACCCTTTCCCACATATGTACGCTTTCTGATGCCTCTAATGGAGACAATTTTTGAAAACATTGTGACAAAAGGAGAAATTGCTCAAAACAAGCAATTTCTCCTTTTGTCGCAATGTTTTCAACATTTCCTAGTCATTATACTTTCATTTACTGGGGTTTACCATATTTTTGCCTAGATGTTATGAGCGTCTTCTGCTGCAGATTTGTTTTATGTGGGAAAGGGTTAAACAATAATTATAATAAAGTTATAGACATTTTCTATATATTTGCATAGATGATCAAAGAAGTCTACTGAAGACTGGTTGTATATATGGAAAAATGTTAACAATGTCCCTGGTGTAGGCGACTTATTTTGTTGCCTTTCATGGCAGAGTGACACATAGGGACTTGTTCTACATTTGTCTGTCATATTTAACTTAATGACAGGTGGCATTTTTGTTCCTCGAACACTCTTGTTATTCTTTTGACCCTTTTTCGCATACAACAAATTTGGAGCAGACCGCTTTGACCATATCTAAGCAAACATTTATGATATCTCTGTAAATGAAAGTATAACAATTGAATAGACTTAAATAGAATATTATGTCAAAAGGAAAAAAATGTCTCATAATGAGCAATTTCTTACTTTGCTACAATGTTTGCAATTATCGGCAATTTTGAAAGACTTATTAAACTGATTACTTTTTAAAAGTGTAGTGCAAATGCAAATGACTGAAATAAAAGTGTCAATTATTATCATTATAATTGATGATATGCACCCAGCAAGGATATGTCATTATTTAATATAACAAATAAAAAATAAATGATATTCCCAATGCTATTACAGGAGACGAGAGTGAATGAACTTGAGGCAGACTATGAACAAACTCAGTCTGACTTGAAATTAGCATTTAAAAGAATATCCGACCTTCAGTCCGCATTGGAGGACGGCATTGACAGCGATGATGATATGTCAGACAGGTCAGTTATATAGCATTCTGTTTATCATTACTCACAAACAATTCTAAGATACTTTCTTGTTCTAAATCTTAATACTAAATTTATGCAATATTTATTAACACCCCTTCCATCAAGTTGATGTTCTTTCTTTGCATACTTTCTTTTTCTATACTCTACAATAAATCACATGTCTTTTCAATAAATCATATAACTCTTCAATAAATCACATGACTTTTCAGTAAATCTCATGATTATTTAATACATCACATGACTCTTCAGTAAATCACATGACTTTTCAATAAATCTCATGATAATTCAATACATCACATGACTTTTCAGTTAATCTCATGATTATTCAATACATCACATGACTCTTCATTAAATCGCATGACTTTTCAGTAAATCTCATAATAATTCAATACATCACATGACTCTTCAGTAAATCACATGACTTTTCAGTTAATCTCATGATTATTCAATACATCACACGACTCTTCAGTAAATCACATGACTTTTCAGTAAATCTCATGATTATTCAATACATCACATGACTCTTCAGTAAATCACATGATTATTCAATACATCACATGACTCTTCAGTAAATCGCATGACTTTTCAATAGCTTTGGCTTTGGATCTTCATAATTTGATGACAGCTTAGGCTTAGTTTACATCTTGTGAGTTTGAGGTCAAACCTAATTTGATTTGGACAAGTATTATTTTTGGGTGATAGGGATATGTGTGTTATTCCAATATTTCTAACTTGTTCTTTTTAAAATTTTGCATGGCTTTTTTATCTACAAATATTTTTTTATCAGAAGAAGTTTAGGACATAATCCTACAAAATTGAATTAAGAAATGATATGTGTACAACATTTTACTATTAGGCCATAAGCGATTATCTGATATTATGCTGTGTAAAGTTGTCTCTGTCTGCTTTGAAATCTTTCAAGGAATAAAATAGAATATGTCGAAACTTGAAAGTATCACTTTTACACAAACAAGGAAAATGAGATTCTATTATATTTTTAGATCACCTAGAGCTATTCTGATCACTTTTTGTCCGTCGTCCGTCCGTCCGGCGTTAACTTTTAGCTTTAAACATCATCTCCTCCCAAACTCCAAGGACAATTTCCGTGAAACATCACAGGACTGTTCCTCTGGTTGGCCTCTTTCAAAGTTGTTCAAAGATTTAAATTCCATTGAGAACTTTGGTTGCTGCGGCATCAGAAAGGGGACAAAATGTCCGAACTTTAAAAATCTTCTCCTCCGAATCTGCCTGTCAGATTCAAATATAATTTGGTAGAAATGTTCCTTGGGTGACCCTCTATAAAAATTGTTCAAGCCATACTGATTGGTCGAAAAACATGGCAGTCAGGCGGCATCAGAAAAGGGGCAAAATGACAAAATTTGAAAATTCCATTTTTATGAAAGTGTTTGTCTGATTTTAAGAAAATATAATACGAATCTTACTTTAATGATCCTCTATTTAATTTGTTTAAGCCGTTTTGATTGGTTACACTATCATAGCAACCAGGCGTCATCACAAAAGGGGTAAATTGAACTTTTAACTACAAATGACAACCAACACCTACCATTCCAATAGACCAATTTCCACAAAACATCACAAGAATGATCCTTCGGTGGTCCTCTTTCAAATTTGTTCAAAGATTTAAATTCCATTGAGAACTTTGGTTGCTGCTGCATCAGAAAGGGGACAAAATGTCCGAACTTTAAAAATCTTCTCCTCCGAATCTGCCTGTCAGATTCAAATATAATTTGGTAGAAATGTTCCTTGGGTGACCCTCTATAAAAATTGTTCAAGCCATACTGATTGGTCGAAAAACATGGCAGTCAGGCGGCATCAGAAAAGGGGCAAAATGACAAAATTTGAAAATTCCATTTTTATGAAAGTGTTTGTCTGATTTTAAGAAAATATAATACGAATCTTACTGTAATGATCCTCTATTTAATTTGTTTAAGCCGTTTTGATTGGTTACACAATCATATCAACCAGGCGTCATCACAAAAGGGGTAAATTGAACTTTTAGCTACAAATGACAACCAACTCCTACCATTCCAATAGACCAATTTCCACAAAACATCACAGGAATGTTCCTTTGGTGGTCCTCTTTCAAAATTGTTCAAAGATTTAATTTCCTTTGAGAACTTTGGTTGCTGCGGCATCAGAAAGTGAGAAAAATACCCAAATTTTAAAATCCTTTTCCTGCATAATCTGCTTGTGCGATTGCAAGATAATTTGGTAGAAATGTTCCTTAAGTGACACTCTAAGTAAACTGTTGAAGCCATATTGATTTCGTTGAAAAACAGGGCAGCAAGGCGCCATCAGGAAAGGTGCAAAATGACAAAAACTTTATAATTCCATTCTTATTAAAGTTCTTGTTAGATTTCAAGATGTAAATGGCCTTGAGATGTGTCCACTCCTTGCAGTTTCATTTGCACTCCTTGATCAAATTTTCCCAGATATTTGCAGTTAAATATTTGCTACTAATTTACTATCAATTAGGTGATCGATTTAGGGCCATTTTGGCCCTCTTGTTAGCATATCTGTCTCTTTTTCCACAATATTTTCAAAAGTTGCCTGCTTTTGAGGTACCAAGTATATAGTATTTGTATGATAGTGGGGGGAAAAAAGGGGGTGGGTACTATATTGTGTGTCTAATTTCATCAAGAACATTTCCAAATTTTAAATTTCAGGTGTAATGCATGTAATACATTTTTGTTGTGTGACAGTTTATTTTACAGAAAATATTAATGAATGTGGTTTAAGTTAACATGCTTAAATATCAATCTTAATTCATTGCATTTACATAAATTATGAATCCAATGAGTTGGGTCAGGCAAAAAGGATGATAAGCGGGGTGGGGTATTAAATCAAACACTGTTTACTCAATAAACTTAGTATTTAATTAAATACTAATACTATTGTGGTGATGAATAAGTTTAGTTCTCCTCATCTTGGTGTCAACATCATTAATCCTTTCCCTCATACGGCAATTCTGCAGCAGACGACTTTGAACGTATTTTGTCAAAAAATAGAAAATCTGCATAATTGAATGGATAACCTATGACAAAAAGTGGAAAACATTGTGGCAAAAGAAGAAATTGCACGTTTTGTGCAATTTCTTCTTTTGTCACTATGTTTTCAAAAAGCCATCTGCAGCAGAGGCGTCAGAAAGGGTTAAATTCAAAAGCAATTGGGAGTCTTCCCAGTCTAGACTGCAAGCTTATATGTCAAGCTAAGATGTTAACTCTGTTTCTGAGTGAACACTTTAGGCATTATTTCATTTGTATAGGGCCTATTTACCTTTCACTCTTTCCCACTTCCAAAACATCTTGGCAAAAAGATATGTTAAATCTCTATCAATAAAAAATATTTGAAAACATTGTGGAGAAGGAGAAATTGCTAGAAATTGTTAATTTTGAGCAATTTTTCCCATTTTACCACAATGTTTTCAAATGTCTGTTGCATATGTATTGAAATCCATCTGCATGTTGGAAAGTGTTAAAAAGGAAACTAATACTCATTATAAAACATTACTTACTGTATCACATTGTGATGTTGTGTTGTGTTTCACCTGTGGTACAGCACTAGTTCCCTGTCTTGTTGGGACATTCAGCACTTTTTAACCCTTTCCCTCATACGACAATTCTGCAGCAGACAACTTTGAACATATTTTGTTAAAACATATAAAATCTCTATAATTGATTGGATAACCTATGACTAAAGGTGGAAAACACATTTGTGGCCAAAGGAGAAATTGCTTGTTTTGAGTAATTTCTTCTTTTGTCACAATGTTTTCAAAAAGCCGTCCGCTGCAGAGGTGTCAGAAAGCGTCTATATGAGGGAAAGGGTTAATTAGTCCTTTCCAATAAACATACACCATTTGAAGCATTTATCGCAGACCAATTTTAAAAAAGATTTGGACAAAGAAGAAATTGATCATTATAATCAATTCTTGTTTTGCCAACTATATATTATCAATAATTCTGAATTTAACACTGCAGCAGATGACTTTGAAAACCAATAGGCAAAAGTCTTTCTAAATGGAAGTAAAGTTAGTGAATAGAGTTTAAAACATTGTGTCAAAAGGAGAATTGCTAATTTTTAGCAATTTTGCCACAATGTTTTCAAAAGACGTCTGCTGAGGAGAGATTTTCCATGTTTTTGATGTTTTCAAAGTCGTCTGCTGCTTAACCCTTTCCCCCATATAGACGCTTTCTGACGCCTCTGCAGCAGATGGCTTTATGAAAACAGTGACCAAAGAAGAAATTGCTCAAAACGAGCAATTTCTTCTTTTGCCACAATGTTTTCCATTTTTAGTCACAGGTTATCCATTCAAGTATAGAGATTTTCCTCTGCTGCAGAATTGTCGTATGAGGGAAAGGGTTAACTTAAAATGTATGAGGGAAGGAGAAAGGCTGAACAGGGAGTTGAAATGTTTGTTTGTCCTTTGTAAATGTCGCCATATTGTCATCCCACATGTACTCATTGTATTGTTCCAGTGACGAATTGGACAATGACGATTCAGACTCCGATATTGATTCATTTATATCCAATCATAAACGATCACCCATTGCGCTCCGCCAGACAAGTTACGATACAAGTGGTACGAGGTCGTCCCGAGGAGGTTCCATTTCGAGTCACGTCACTGATTCCTCGTCTAGTCCACGATTATCAAATAGTATAGATCTTAGTATGTATCTAACATAGGTGAAGTATATATATCCTGTATCCTCCTACTACTGATGTGACTGTGTTGTTGTTGTTTTTCACAGGATTATAATTCAAGGATTATCCCTTTCCCCTTCTAACACTTTCTCACATATAGAAAATCCACATTAGACGACTTTGCTTTGGAAACATCTAGGCAAAATAAAGTCTGTCTTTATAAATGAAAGGATAAATTTTGAATAAGAGTTGAAAACATTATGGCAAAAGGGGAAATTGCACATCATGAGCTTTTTATCCTTTCACCACATTATTTTCAAAAGTTTTCTGCTCTAGAGGTGTCAAAAAGCGTCTGCATGTGGGAAAGTATAATTATCGAAAAAAAGAGTTGAACAAATTGTGACAAAAGGGGAGCTAGCTCATCATGAGCAATATTTCCTTTTGCCCAAATGTTTTCTTAAGTCGTCTGCTACAAACTTTTCAATATGGTTCTGTACATGTATTGTTGGAGAAGTTAAAGGTCCAATTTCCTTAATCGCAGCCGAGATAGAATAACCAGTAAAATGAAGGTTGTTGTTCACAGTGTCATGCCATATCACTTCATTCCATCATACTGCATGGTTTGTGTTGTTACGTGTGACTTTTTACCTACTATTTTATACTACACTTACACTCTAATTTTAACATTCTAGATTGCTATAAACAAATATGTAGTTAAAATGTGTATTTCAATCCCATTTTTAGCTCATCTGTTTTTGAAAGAAAAAAAAGTCGAGCTATTGTGATACCCTTGGTGTCATTGTTATCACGAAAAATTAACCTTACCTCACAACTCAAAAAGCGGTCTACATTTTTAGCTCACCTATGCACGAAGTGCAAGGTGAGCTATTTTGTCCGGCGTCCGGCCGTCGTGCGTCGTCCATCGTCAACATTTGAGCTTGTTAACACTCTACGGGCTACATTTTGCATCCAATCTTCATGAAAGTTTATCAGAACGTTCATCTCCATAAAATCTTGGACAAGTTCGAAACTGGGCGATATGAGGTCAAAAACTAGGTCACTAGGTCGAATTGAAGGAAAATCTTGTTAACACTCTGGAGGCCACATTTTCAACTTGAGCATATGGAAACTTTATCAGGATGTTTTGTCTTGATGATATGTGGGTCAAGTTCGAACATGGGTCACGTTGGGTCAAAAAGTAGGTCACTAGGTCAAATTGAAGGAAAATCTTGTTAACACTCCAGAGGCCGCTATTTTTGCTTCAGCAGTTTGAAATTTTGTCAAAATGTTTGTCTTAAAAATATCTAGGTCAAGTTCGAATATGGGTTATGCCGGGTCAAAAACTAGGTCACTAGGTCAAATTGAAAGAAAATCTTGTGAACACTTTTGATGCCGCATTTTTTGCTGCAGCAGCTTGAAATTTGGTCAGAATGTTTGTCTTAAATATATCTAGGTCAAGTTCAAATATGGGTCATATTGGGTCAGAAACTAGGTCACCAGGCCAAATTGAGGGAAAATCTTGTTAACTCTGTAGAAGCCGCATGTTTTGCTTCAGCGGCTTGAAATTTGTTCAGAATATTGAGCTGAATGATATCTAGGCCAAGTTCGAATATGGGTCATGTCGGGTCAAAAACTAGGTCACTAGCCCAAATTGCTTGAAATTTTGTCAAAATGTTTGTCTTAAAGATATCTAGTTCAAGTTCAAATATGGGTCATATTGGATCAGAAACTAGGTCACTAGGCCAAATTGAGGGAAAATCTTGTTAACTCTGTAAAAGCTGCATTTTTTGCTTCAGCAATTTGAAATTTGGTCAGAATGTTTGTATAAATGATATCTAGGCCAAGTTCGGATATGGGTCATGCCGGGTTAAAAACTAGGTCACTAGACCAAATTGAAGGGTAATCATGTTAACACTCTGGATACTGCATTTTTAATTTCAGCATGATAAAACTTTATCAGAATGTTTTTCTTGATGATATGTAGGCCAAGTTTGAATATGGGTCATGCTGGATCAAAAACTAGGTCACTAGATCAAATTGAAGGAAAATCTTGTGAACACTTTGGATGCCGCATTGTTTGCTTCAGCAGCTTGAAATTTGGTCAGAATGTTTGTCTGAATTATATCTAGATCAAGTTCAAATATGGGTCATATTGGATCAGAAACTAGGTCAATAAAGGAAAATATTGTTCAAACTCCGGAGGCCGCATTTTTACTTTGAGCAAGTTGAAACTTAGTCAGAATGTTGTCTTGATGATATCTAGTCCATGTTGGAATATGGGTCATATCAGGTAAAAAATATAGATCACTAGGCCAAATGAAGGAAAGTATTGTTAACACTGTGGAGGTTGCATTCAGAATAATTGTCTTGATGTGTTTTGCATTGCAGTACATTGTATAATTAAGGTGAGCGATCCAGGGCCATCATGGCCCTCTTGTCAAATGAAACTTGGTACACATGTTCCTGGGATTAATACGCATGTCCATACCAAGTCACATAACTCGAGCTTTAATAATTATTTAGATATGCCCCTTTTTCGACTTAAAATAAAATAGACGAGCTCTTGTGTTGTCATCTGCTTTGGCAGGGGGACACTCGTATTGGTCACTTATCCCTTACTGACATATAAGCAGACGACATAATATGTTTTCCTTCCTACGCTCATTATTTGCCCATCTTTGCTGATAGAAGGTAGTTTGAAATAATCACTGCTGATGTATCATAGGGTGTCAAAATATCGCCTGTCAGCTGATCTCATCTCAGCTCCTATTCAATCACCAACCATCCTTGTGGTGGATATCGTATCAAAGACTTTAAAAATGGTAGTAATGGTTCCCTTCCCTCTTTGACCCACAGGGTGAGCATGTCAAGTGTCAGGATAAATATTACTTGTAGTAAAGGATACACTGTGATATAACTGAAATAGTGTTGAAAGCGACGTTCAATACAATTCAAACTTGATGGCTTAATATCTCTGCACACTTAGTTTGCAGCCAAATTGTCTGCAGTTTGATTGGGAAAAAGTTTTATTATATTTTTATCCTTTCCCACATACCACAAATCTGCGGCAGATGACTGAAATTATATTGGCTGGCATAATTTGAGTTTCTTCGAAACCCTTACCCCACGTTATATTGGCTGGCGTCATTTGAGTTTCTTCAAAAACCCTTACCCCACATTATATTGGCTGGCGTCATTTGAGTTTCTTCAAACCCCTTACCCCAACATTATATTGGCTGGCATCATTTAAGTTTCTTCAAAAACCCTTACCCCACATTTGAATAATCTGCAGAAGACCAATTTAAAACATCCTGATAAAATTATTGAAAATCTCTATTTATAAATGAGAATAATTGTGGCATTTAGGAAAACTTGCTCATTTCGTCTGATGTAACTTCATGTGGGAAACAACAAGATTTCAAAAGAGGTATAAACAGCTTTAACTCTCCCACAAAAAATGTTAATATAACTATAATTTGAGGCAAATACCATTTTTAACAAGTGTTCAATTTAAATAAGTACATCATTATCGGTCATGTAAAATCATGGCACTACTTTGAAATTTTTTGTCTTCGCATATTTCATTATCAACAAGGCAATAAAAACACCAACAAACAAAAGAACGACCAGACAAGGCACTTGAGGATCTATTAATGAATTCATTATCATTCTTTTTAAATTTCAGGTGAAGCATGATAGAGACTAGGAGATTGTAGGAACAAATTGCCAAATATCCGGGCTATGTGCAACTAATACAATGACAACAATACCCCCTCCCCCCAACTGTTCATGGTTTTACACAGCTGTACCACAAATCAAATAGAGGGTCTCCCTCCAGATAAATACATGTATATATATTAGCGGTTCTCCAGGGAAGCTATTAAGGGCTTTTGTGACAAATGTAGATAAAGATCTGTCTGCACAATCATGCTATCTTATTTTATCCCTTTCCCTCATACGACAATTCTTCAGCAGACGTCTTAGAATATATTTTGTCAAAAAATAGAAAATCTCTTTAATTGAATGGATAACCTCTGACTAAAAGTGGAAAACATTGTGGCAAAAGGAGAAATTGCTCGTCTTGAGCAATTTCTTCTTTTGTCACTATATTTTCAAAAAGCCGTCTGCGTCAGAGTGTCTATATGAGGGAAAGGGTTCATTGTATAATGTTTGTCTTGAACCCTTCAGACTAATTTGACTATCCGAGCAGATCGTCTATGGGGAGATAGCAAATGTGTGCATATTTGAATATGCCTTTAAAACCGTGCAGTGTGATCACAAAAGCTTCTAACTAATTGACAAAAAGTGCAGATCCAGATGTAGGACATGCAAGCTGATCTGGAACTATAGATACAAGCCACTAATAGATTATGGTTTGGTTTTCCAGAGGTACAGCTCATATTCAAGTTAATGTTAATGTAAATGGAATTTTCCACAGGGAGGTAACTAAACATGTGGAGATTTAGATAGGCGTTTGTGTGGTGTGATCAGGATACTGAAGCATCCAAAATCAAGTGTGTGATTACAAGATAACAATTAACCCTTTCCCACAAGCAGACGCAATTTGACATTATTTCAAATATTTGAAAACATTTTGGCAGGCAATATGAAAAATTGCTTTTACTGAGAAAACTCCTTTTGCTAAAAGGTTTTCAGTTCTATTCAATCATTTCTTGGTTTTCCATACTTTTGCCTTTATGTCTGCTGCAGATTGATTGTGCTTGGGAAAGGGATAAAGTATACAGGATAATGTGAAAAATCATTAGTTTTAAAATATGAAATGCATTTCGTTATTATCTTTCTGAAAATTGTTGCAAATGAATATGTATATGTGAAGAAGATACTTTTTCCATTTGTTTTAATTTCAATGAAACAGACAATTGCCTTAGCTGTGAAAAATGCATGAGCGCTATTCATTGCTATGTTTGCATACAAAACTACACTTTACCCTTTCTCACTTGCAGACACATTTTGCACATAAGTGGCAGGCGACTATATTTTGGCAAAAGGAGAAATTCTTAAAAATGAGCAATTTTTCCTTTTGCCACAACATTTTCAACTCTTCAATAATTTTGCTCATATATTTTCAAGGTCGTCTGCTGCAAGTTTGTTGTATGTGGGTAAAGGAGGTTTAACTTGACTGGTATTAACCAGATGGTATATAAAGAAAGGACATTGTTTGTCGACCTGGTAGGTTGTTTTCGATTCTTGGAATTTTCTGAGAAACTATTTCAGTCAAGCAAATTCTCTTCCTTGTCCGATGAAATCTGTTTTTGCAGAAAGGTATTCAAGTTGAATACATCCTCTCATTACGACATGTTATATCAATATCCATGTTTTGTTTGAAGGATCAGGATCAACATGTCAATGTTAACCTGGCCCTTCTGTATGTATGATGACTGTTTAAGTATTCGCATGTAATTTTTGTACACTTAATTCTATTATTAACATATTTAATACTTCATTATGCATGAATAACATGGAATATCAAGTTATCCTATTCTAACTATTATCTAAAATAAATTAATTCATTACATGAAATCGTGTTTTTTTGTTGATTTGCAGAACATGCATTTATGTATATATCGAGGGCTTGGCGTGAAACGGTTGTAACTCAAAAACCCTGGTTTAGGGGCAATTTTGACCCCTTTGTAAACAATGCAAATTTAGGTGCCATTGCTCAGAACGAGCAATGGCACCTAAATTTCCATTGTTTACCAAGAAAAATGATTTAACGCTTATAAAGACTTTATGGTGAGGTGAATAACCTTGGTAAAAAAATACCAATTTTAGTTACAACCGTTTCACGCCAAGCCCTCGATATATCCTGTGTGTGTATGCACCTTGGTGGTGGAGTGGTAGAGCATCCGCCTCAGGTGCAGGAGGTCACAGATTCCATCCTCAGTCTGGTAATAACAAATACTTTAAAAATGGTAGTAATGGCTGCCCTCCTTGGCGCTCAGGGTTATGGGGTACAACTGACTGGCTGGTGTCAGCAAATGGACCAGAAGTACTGGTAGCTAACCCAGGAAAATCAGTGATATAATTGCTAAAATTGTTGAAATCAGTGTAAAACGCCAAACAATCAAAGCATGTATATGACCTATAACATGCATTTAGTCAGTACAAAGGGGCGTGTTGATTTAGGGTTGTTAGGAAGAATCAAATATCGTTGGTCATTCTTCCTGATGATTGACAAAAGTTAATGTGTCAAATTTCACCAACGGGCTAATAAAGATATATTTTGGATAGATAGCCTGTTGTTTGGAGTACTGCCAAGCCCCGGTTGCTCAGTCAGTAGTATTGCAGACTGTTAATCCAGGGTGAGTTATTTTGAACCCAAACTCTGGCAAAATTATTTTAGTGCGACATGCATCATTTGTCTTCCATCAATTGGCCAACAGTCTATGTGGAAAAGCAGCCTGTTGTTTGGAGAACTGGTGTGAGAAAGCCAGGAAATACATTGGTAGGTGAACTGGCCGCCATGATATGACTGAAAAAATGTTGAAATGGCATTGAACCCAAATCAATCAATGTTAAGAGTACTGATGTTTGTAAGCCAGATAACACATTGGTAAGTTACCTGGCAGCCATGATATAGCTGAAAAACGTGAAACTGTGTTGAACTCCAATCTATGAATCAGTTTATACTATATTTAGACAAATCTTCATTGGGTCATTCAAAGATTTTTCCAAAGCTATGATGGCCCTGTTGCTTGAAGAAGTCGGTTACAAAGTCGCCCAAGGAATATTTCTAGGATTTTTTTGGGAAATCGGCTAGATACTTTCAGAAAAGAAGAGTTTTCACTTTATAGCCATTTAAGGGATAGAGTCCCGCCCTCTGGCAGTCATGTTTTTCAACCGATCAACATGGCTTGATGGAATTGATAGAGTAGAGGGTCACCCAAGAAACGTTCCTACAAAACAATTTGGAAATCTGCAAGATAGTTATGGAGAACAAGATTTTTGAATTTTTTCACTATAGCCATATAAGGCAAAACAGTCCCGTCCTCTAGTGGCTACATTTTTTGACCAATTAACATGATTTGAAAGAATCTGATAGAGGGTAACCCGAGTACATTTCTACAAAATAATTTAGAAATTAACCACATACTTTTGAAAAAGATTTTTGTGAAGTTTTATCCAAATTTACCGACTGGTTACAGAAAAGTTGTTGACGGATGCCGGACAAAAGGCAATCAAAATCACTCGTCTTAAGCACGAGCTAAAAGTGGTTGTAATGGCTTCCCTTATTTGATGTTCCCTGATGTTTTGTGTCAGCATAAATAATACCAGTAGTACTGGTAATTAACCTGGAAACACCACGATATACCTGAAATACTGTTGAAAGCTGTACTTAACATCATTCAAACAAATGAGTGACCAGCATCAGGAAAAATAGGGTTTATTGGCATTTGTGTTCAGAAAGTTCACATAAGCTTGTGTGATCCCATCTCATCGGGCTTCCCTGTCCGTCGCCCTGTAATATGAGTCCCAGGTGTCACTTTGGACAAAGAATTATAAATGTACATGTAGTCCCAATTGGTTATACTTCTTACATATCTGCTACCAGAAAGGAGATGCAACAAGACTACCATCGTTCATATGTTATTAGCTGTTCAACGGAAGAAGGCAACAAAAACAGGGTGGTAAGTTATATTAAAAGTAATGACAAGAGAGCATTTGGCTGTGTGGTGGCAGGAGACTTGTTGGCTCCTGACTTGGCTTCTGACTGGTTTCATTTTGGTGTGGATATCTTCAGTACCTAAAGTTTTGGCGGTCTGATAAATTGGATATTAGCGGCATTTCGATGATTGCAACAGAGCGGGTAAAGACGATATAAAGTGAGAATTTGGCTGTATGCCCTCTCATTAACCAAACATAACATACAACTTTTGCAACAACATGACAAAATCAAAGCAATTCTACAGTTCATATACTAAACTCAAATACTACTGTTGACTGAGAGGCCACTGCACGAATCAAAGAACACCTTTGCGACATTCGTACACATAGACACACCTGTGGCAAACCATTTCAATTTAGACTCGCACAATATTGAGCATGTATTAAAACAAAATCATAGACATTTTACACTCTGACCCCCTGTTAGAATCTAGTACTACCACTAGATGCCTGAGGGAAAATTATTGGATATACCAACAACACTTCCACCCAGTAGGGCTCAACAACTTTGGATAATAAGAGAGCATACAGACAAATTCTCAATTTATATCAGTAATGACAACTGAATGTCCTCTTTGTGTAAATAACAGTGATTAAAATATAGAGAGAATTTGGCTATGTGGTAGTCCTGACTGGACTTCTGACCGATTTCATTCACAGTGATGGAGTTGCAAGAATTGTTTTGCTTTTTCGTTGTGGTTTGATTATTCGACCAGCTATATATATACCCTGTGTAGCCACCCTGTCTATTTTTAGAGTCGCGTGCTGTGATCTATTTTTAGATTGTTAGCCATATTTTTAGATTTTGGATGTTTTACGACGATGTTCTATAGGTTGTGTGGAAACAGTTTGATGGTGAATGGGTTAGAGGATGGATAGGGTATATATACAAAAGACAATAAGATGTATGTCATGAAAGATCAATGATTTTATGTTAAAATATATCTATCAATCAAATAGATGTGTTGATTTTCTCCACTGGAGTGGCTCGCTGCTTGGCAATTTTCAAGATTAGAGGAATATGTCATCCGGGTTCATGTGTGTTGGACACATTTCATCCTTGAAGTTGGACATGAGTCTTTCCAGCCAGTCGTCTAATTTGGTGTGGATGTCAGCGTTCGATGGACCTGCCTCTGTTGTAAATACTAAAGTTGGGGCCGTTATCTGGATACTGTTTGTGCCTGTGATGTGGAGTATTATTTCTTCGTTTCTGTTGCACGCAAACTCGCAGATGTTTATTAAAGTTGGTTCTTCTAGAGAACTTTTTCCCACAATGTTTACAGGCCCATTCAACCGTAGGTTTTTCTTTTGGCTGTTCTACAGTAGAACGCATAAAGATGGTGGCAAGTTATATTAGTAATGACAACTGAATGCCCTCTTTGTGGAACATACACCATATATATTTCGATCGACCCCATTCAAGCGTAGGTTTTTCTCTGAGCTCTTTAACAGTAGAAGGCAACAAAGATGGTGTTAAGTTATATTAGTAATGACAACTGAATGTCCTCTTTGTGGAACTAACACCATATAGTAGTTTGATACAGTGTCATTTTTATCAACCCCATTCAAACGTAGGTTTTCCTCTGAGCTCTTCCACAGTAGGAGGCATCAAAGATGGCGGTAAGTTAGGAATGTTGGCGAGAAATGGCGGCAATGAGTATTGGACTTCCTCTATAGTTGGATCATCAACGTCACATTTTTGCTTCTTCCTTTTTGTTAGCCATTCTTCTACTGTTGGTTCCATGGCATCAATCCTTGCTCTCTCTTCTACTCTAGCTTTGTCTTTAACACCTGAAACAAGCTTTTATTCAGATTTAAAGATGTTTTTACCCTGTTCCACATACCAAAAATTTGCAGCCGACAACTTTGAAATCATCTAGATATATAGAAAATGTCTAGAAATAAGTCTTATTACAGCAGTTCTTTTGTTTTTGTGATGGGGTTAAAACACTGGGGTAAAATGCAGGATAAAGTTATCTAACTTGATAATCTACATAGGTGTGATAGTTTGGTAGGGTTGTATAAAGTTTCAATGTGATGCATCAAGTAAATACGGAGATGTGGACTCTTAATTTAGTTGCACGCAAACCTTTAACCAGAATTTATAAGTAAAAAGGACCAATACTTAATATGCAGGATAGAGTTATCTAACTTGATAATCTATATATAGGTGTGATAGTTGGGTAGGGTTGTAGAAAGTTTCAATGCAATACATGTAGTATTTAAGTACTCGCATGCAAAACCTTAACCTAGGTGTGACATGGACGCCGACGCCAGGGTGAGTAGTATAGCTCTCATATTCTTCGAGCTAAAAACAGTTTTGACTTAACAGTAATTTATTTCCGACGTATCTGAAACCCAAGGCTTTTTATGCCTTTGCAGCAAACAACTTTTATCAAAAACAGCTTTTGAAGAAATTTGCCTGCAAATATATCGGTAAGTAAAAGCATGAGGGAAGGACGGATGTACAGACAGAAGTGATATCTGAGCATCTGCTAAAGCAGATGACAAAAAAAGGAAAATTGCATACTACCCTCTACATACATACCAAGTTTCATGAAAATAGTGTGAAGACATATTAACAGATGACCATTATTGGAAAGCTGAAGTATCTTTAAACAAGATGTGTTTGTGAAACACTGATGCCCCCGAATGGCAACATCTAGGTCAAAGGTCAAGGTCGACAGGTCAAAAATGTTGGTACTGACAGAAAGGTCATGTCACAAGGAATACACATGTGAAATATGGTAGCCGTACCTGTTATGGTTCAAAAGTAGTAGTCAAGGTTAAAGGTTTTTTTCGAGAATGGCAACATCTAGGTCAAAGGTCAAGGTCGCAAGGTGAAAAATTTTGGTACTGACAGAAAGGTCATGTCACAAGATATACACATGTGAAATATGGTAGCCGTACCTGTTATGGTTCAAAAGTAGTCGTCAAGGTTAGAGTTTTATCGAGAATGGCAACATCTAGGTCAAAGGTCAAGGTCGCAAGGTGTAAAATTTTGGTACTGACAGAAAGTTCATGTCACAAGGTATACACATGTGAAATATGGTAGCCTTACCTGTTATGGTTCAAAAGAAGTGGTGAAGGTTAAAAGGTTTTTTTGAGAATGGCAACATGTAGGTCAAAGGTCAAGGTCGCAAGGTCAAAAATGTTGGTACTGAGAGAAAGGTCATGTCACAAGGAATACACATGTGAAATATGGTAGCCGTACCTGTTATGGTTCAAAAGTAATGGCCAAGGTTAAAGTTTTTTTCGAGAATGGCAACATCTAGGTCAAAGGTCAAGGTCGCAAGGTCAAAAATGTTGGTACTGACAGAAAGTCATGTCACAAGGAATACACATGTGAAATATGGTAGCCGTACCTGTTATGGTTCAAAAGTAATGGCCAAGGTTAAAGTTTTTTTCGAGAATGGCAACATCTAGGTCAAAGGTCAAGGTCAAAAATGTTGGTACTGACAGAAAAGTCATGTCACAAGGAATACACATGTGAAATATGGTAGCCGTACCTGTTATGGTCCAAAAGTAATGGCCAAGGTTAAAGTTTTTTTCGAGAATGGCAACATCTAGGTCAAAGGTCAAGGTCGCAAGGACAAAAATTTTGGTACTGACAGAAAGGTCATGTCACAAGGAATACACATGTGAAATATGGTAGCCGTACCTGTTATGGTTCAAAAGTAGTGGTTAAAGTTTTTTTCGTGCAGACAGGCCAAAAACTAGATGCCCACCGAATCGGAGATTCCGGGGGCATAAAAAAAGGTGTAGAAAGAACCATGTGATCCGTTAATATATCCAGTTTCAAGTCAGAGCTCTCACAATTTAGGAGAAAGGTGGCAATGAACCCAAAGCTTTACAAATTTTGCTTTGCAAATGTTTAATAATTATGTTAACCCTTTCCTATATGCAGACCCATGTGACATCTTTTGTAAATATTGTGGTAGAAGGAGAAATCGCTCATAATGAGCGGTTTCTCCTTTTGTTTCTCTTGATAACTATACTATCATATTTTTGTCAAGATGTTTTCAAAGTCTGCTACAACAAATCTGGGGTACATGAGAAAGGGTTTAACACAGCATCAGCAATTTACCTTGCTCTTGAAGATGCCTCTTTTTGTCCGGCGTCATGTGAGAAAATTTACAGTTGTCCCCATAATCACATGTACCTGTGGAGAAAAAACGAGCGAATGAATAAAAACAAATGGTAGTAGATTGATTGGAGTTTAACACGGTTTTCAAAAGAATTATGATCTTTTCACGGCAACCAGCTCGACAAATAATGTGTTTCCTGGCTTTCTCACAACAGTTTTCGAAGCAACTGGCTTCTTCTTCATAGACTGTTAGCCCATTGGTGGAAGACAAATGATGCCTATCACATTAACTTTTGCCAAAGTCAGAAAGAATATTGGCCAAGCTGGGCTTTGCACTAGCAAACGCCTAGAGTTGCTCAGGCCAGGGGCTCTGACAAATGATAATCGAACAACATGACGGCTCACCTAATTACTAGTGTATACTGGCACCATTCAATGTCTACTTTATTTTTAGATCACCTGAGTCGAAGGCTCAAGGTGAGCTATTCTGATCACTTTTTGTCCGGCGTTAACTTATAGCTTTAAACATCATCTCCTCCTGAACCGCAAGAACAATTTCCACCAAACATCACAGGAATGTTCCTTTGGTGGTAATCTTTCAAAAATGTTCAAAGATTTAAATTCCATTGAGAACTTTCGTTGCTGCAGCATCAGAAAGGGGACAAAATGTCAAAACTTTACAAATCTTCTCCTCAGAATCTGCCTGTCAGATTCAAATATAATTTGGTAGAAATGTTCCTTGGGTGACCCTCTATAAAGATTGTTCAAGCCATATGGATTGGTCGAAAAACATGGCAGTCAGGCGGCATCAAAAAAGGGGCAAAATGACAAAATTTGAAAATTCCATTTTTATGAAAGTGCTTGTCTGATTTTAAGAAAATATAATCTAATCTTACTGTAATGATCCTTTATTTAATTTGTTAAAGCCGTTTTGATTGGTTACACAATCATAGCAATCAGGCGTCATCACAAAAGGGGTAAATTGAATTTTTAGCTACAAATGACAACCAAGTGAACCAACTCCTACCATTCCAATAGACCAATTTCCACAAAACATCACAGGAATGTTCCTTTGGTGGTCCTCTTTCAAAATTGTTCAAAGATTAAAATTCCATTGAGAACTTTGGTTGCTGCGGCATCAGAAAGGGGACAAAATGTCCAAACTTTAAAAATCTTCTCCTCCGAATCTGCCTGTCAGATTCAAATATAATTTGGTAGAAATGTTACTTGGGTGACCCTCTATAAAAATTGTTCAAGCCATACTGATTGGTCGAAAAACATGGCAGTCAGGCGGCATCAGAAAAAGGGCAAAATGACAAAATTTGAAAATTCCATTTTAATGAAAGTGTTTGTCTGATTTTAAGAAAATATAATACGAATCTTACTGTAATGATCCTCTATTTAATTTGTTTAAGCCATTTTGATTGGTTACACAATCATATCAACCAGGCATCATCACAAACAGGGTAAATTGAACTTTTAGCTACAAATGACAACCAACTCCTACCATTCCAATAGACCAATTTCCACAAACATCACAGGAATGTTCTTTGGTGGTCCTCTTTCAAAATTGTTCAAAGATTTAAATTCCATTGAGAACATTGGTTGCTGCGGCATCAGAAAGTGAGAAAAATACCCAAATTTTAAAATCCTTTCCTCCATAATCTGCTTGTGTGATTGCAAGATAATTTGGTAGAAATGTTCCTTAAGTGACCCTCTAAATAAACTGTTGAAGCCATATTGATTTCGTTGAAAAACAGGGCAGCAAGGCAGCATCAGGAAAGATGCAAAATGACAAAAACTTTATAATTCCATTCTTATTAAAGTTCTTGTTAGATTTCAAGATATAAATGGCCTTTACTGATAGGCTGTTTCTTGAGAAGTGTCCACTCCTTGCAGTTTCATTTGCTCTCCCTGATCAAATTTTCTCATATATTTGCAGTTAAATATTTGCTACTAATTTACTATCAATTAGGTGATCGATTTAGGGCCATCTTGGCCCTCTTGTTTAACAAATACAATATATATAGTTGACGACAGACAAAAAAACAAGAGGGCCATGATGGCCCTGGAATCGCTCACCTGATTTTTTTTTTCACTTTAGCTATATAAGCCCCGCCATCTGGCAAACAAAGTTTCCGACCAATCGACTTGGCTTGAAGGTATCTGATAGAGGGTCACCCTAGGAACATTTCTACAAAATTATTTGAAAATCGGCCTGACACTTTTGGAGGAGAAGATTTTTTAAGTTTTCACTATAGCCATAAAAGACAAAATAGCCCCGACCCCTTGTGGCCATGTTTTTTGACCAATCAACATGGCTTGAAGGAATCTGATAGAGGGTCATCCAAGGAACATTTCTACAAAATTATTTGAAAATCGGCCTGACACTTTTGGAGGAGAAGATTTTTTAAGTTTGCACTATAGCTATATAAGGCAAAATAGCCCCGCCCCCCCCTGGCGGCCATAATTTTTGACCAATCAACAAGGCTTAAAGGAATCTGATAGAGGGTCATCCAAGGAACATTTCTACAAAATTATTTGAAAATCAGCCTGACACTTTTGGAGGAGAAGATTTTTTAAGTTTTCACTATAGCCGTATAAGGCAAAAAAGCCCCGCCCCCCTGGCGGCCATGTTTTTCGACCAATCAACATGGCTTCAAGGAATCTGATAAAGAGTCACCCAAGGAACATTTCTACAAAATAAGTTCAAAATCTGCCAACCAATTTGGGAGGAGAAGAATTTTGAAGTTTTTTTCGTTTCGTTGCCATGGAAACCAGAATTCGGCATGGATCCCAATAATTTGAAGGAATTCTGGTGAGGTCATTGAGAGGATGCTTTCTGTGAAGTTTCATCCCAATTGACCCACTGGTTACTGAGGAGAAGATGTTGAAGATTTTTTAAGTTTTCACTATAACCATAAAAGGCAAAATAGCCCCGCCCCCTTGCGGCCATGTTTTTCAACCAATCAACATGGCTTGAAGGAATCTGATAGAGGGTCACCCAAGGAACATTTCTACAAAATTATTTGAAAATCGGCCTGACACTTTTGGAGGAGAAGATTTTTTAAGTTTGCACTATAGCCATATAAGGCAAAATAGTCCCCCCCCCCTGGCGGCCATGTTTTTCGACCAATCAACATGGCTTGAAGGAATCTGATAGAGGGTCACCCAAGGATCATTTCTACAAAATAACTTGAAAATCGGCCTGACACTTTCGGAGGAGAAGATTTTTTAAGAATTTTGAAGTTTTTTTCATTTCGTTGCCATGGAAACCAGAATTCTGCATGGATCCCAAAAATTTTAAGGAATTCTGGTGAGGACATTGAGAGGATGCTTTCTGTGAAGTTTCATCCCAGTTGACCCACCGGTTACAGAGGAGAAAATGTTGACGGACGACGGACGACGGACGACGACCGACGGACAACGGACGCCGGACATAGGGCGATCACAATAACTCACCCTGAGCACTTCGTGCACAGGTGAGCTAAAAAGTGATCTTTAAGTGCCTACCATGCTACCATGCTACGCAGGTGACACAAAAAGGGTTTATATAGCGTGTCTTAATTACCAAAACAAAAAAAACTAGTCTATGTAAGAAAAAACAAAATTTACCCATCTGAAACCTATGACATGGTAGCTTCATTTCATCATCAGCAAGTATCGAAGCTGCATCTGCAAAAAGTAAAATAATAGTTATATACAGCAGACTAGATAAGGGAGAGTAAAAAAGTGTTTTTGGTCTTCACTCCACAATATAATTTTATTATCCAATTTAACCCTTTCCCTCATATGACAATTCTGCAGCAGACGACTTTGAACGTATTTTGTCAAAACATAGAAAATCTCCATAGTTGAATGGATAACCTATGACAAAAAGTGGAAAACATTGTGGCAAAAGGAGAAATTGCACGTTTTGTGCAATTTCTTCTTTTGTCACTATGTTTTCAAAAAGCCTTCTGCTGCAGAGGCGTCAGAAAGCGTTTATATGAGGGAAAGGGTTAATCAGCCAATACAACCCTTCAGTTCTCCTTAACCCTATCCAACATACAACAACAATCCATTGGATCTAGGGTGTCAGCCATTCATTCTTTGACGATTGACAAATGCCATTTTGACTAGCATCATTAGTCTTCAACAAATGGGCTAAATACTAAATAAGGGAAGGTTACCAGCCTGGGAAGAATGGTGTGAGGGAGTGCTGGTGCGAGAAAGCCGGGAAACACTTGTTAAGTGAACTGGCTGCCGTGATATAACTGACTTACTGTTTAACCCTCTCCCTCAAACCACAATTCTGCAGCAGACGATTTTGAACGTATTTTGTCAAAACATAGAAAATCTCCTTAATTGAATGGATAACCTAAGACAAAAAGTGGAAAACATTGTTGCAAAAGGAGAAATTGCACGTTTTGTGCATTTTCTTCTTTTGTCACTATGTTTTCAAAAATCTGTCTGCTTTAGAAAAGGCATTGAACTCTAGTCATCAATCAAAGAGACAACTACATGTTCATTTACCAGTTAACACCAAAGTTGTTTCCTATCTTCATTAAAATCATCATCATCGTCTCTAAAATTTGCCTCAATCTTGAAAGAGTATACTCGCAATACGGTTAAAACTATGTGCACATGTGTAGTTGTCTAGATGTGACAGGTGTCCAAAATACAATAAAAGTTACTATATGTACATCTTGTTAAACATCTATTGTTGTTTAGTTGATGTGATGGCTGGCCAGGACTGAATGGAAGCTTTCCAGGGTCACCTGGTCAACAGCGGCTTGAGACACATTATTAAACAGTATGATGGTAACCGGGAAGAAACTACTGGTACATGTATACTGATGATTGAGCCCCGAATCTTTTGACATCTGGTGATGAGCATACTTTTGACACTGCTAGTTTGTGCATAACAATTTTTCACTAATCTAACTGACATTGAACCATTTCAAGCTGGTTGGGGAACCACGGTGGCAAGGCATATTCCACAGTTGGTGGAACATACATCTTGAAGGCCTTGACTTTGGTACTAGTTAGACTAGAGCAGAATCTGATGTTTCTTCCAATGAAGGATGCATGGTGGAATTTGCCGCCTTGAAGTCCGATGTTATCAACATGTTATATCCAAGATATGTTGTTTCAGATTGTGACACCTAGGTACTTTGCGCCTTCGTGCAGTCTGTCACTCTTGTGTAGGTGGCAACGATATCTTGCCTCTAGGCTGTGATATAAATGACCTCACTTGTCTGCCAATCAGGCTCCTATGATGTAAAGGTTGTCAAGGCCTTTTTGTACCTGGTGTTTGTCTCCCTGTGAGGAAATGATCCTAGTATAATGAAGGCAGTCGGCTTCAAAAGGACGTGCCCTGGACTTCACCTTGAATGGGAGATTATTTATTTATGCTAGGAAGAGAAGTGGGCCTAGAACACTGCCCTGTGAAACGCTAGAAATGACTGGTGAGGTAGATGAACAGCTTCTGAAAAGACAACCTGCTGGGATTGAGGTGAACAAACGATTGTGTAGGTTTCTGTAATACATGTTGTGAGAGTGAGGTACTTATCAAGCGCTTTGGAGAAATCTTGAAAGAAGGATAGCATCAATCTGGTGGTTGCGGTCTATTCCTCTTGCAAGATTCTTTGATAGTAATGATCAGTTGTGTGTCGCAGTCCTCGAGCACTTCTTACAGAAGTCATGTTGGCTGTAACAGAGGATGTTGTGGGTTTCAAAGTGGGACATGATATTGCTGAAGAGGATGTGTCCTAGTACTTTGCAGGTAACAGAAGTGAGGGGAATTGGGCTATAGTTCTCATGGACTTGTTGATGTACCTGCCCGCCAGCTGCTATGTGTAACCAGAATACCGGTACATGCAATTGTTCTAAAACCCATAACTGACCATTAAAAAAAATCACCTCATTGACAGTATTCTTTAAAGTACCCACAACATATAGGTAATACGGGAAACTTTGAACACCTCTTGACTACTGGGTATAACACCTTTCAATGCTTTTCTTAATATATATGTAAATCCTAGGCTGCATTTGATTGGTACGGTTTTGGATGTTTTATTTAAAATGTTAATAAAATCATTAAAGTCTAACATTAACAAAAGCACTGTGCATAATTGGTCCAGGTTTCTGTCCTCGGAATGGGATCTTAAGTTTGACTGATCGTTCAATGCAATATGCAACGTCGATATATTGAGACCAAGTGCATGGTCTGCAAAATTTCCATTCTGAAAAGATTTTTCTTACAACGTATAGGTTATAAAACATGTTTTCAATTGTGTGACGGGCAAAATGTTGAATTGATCAAATAGAATTAAGGCCAAGCTATTGATCAATGCATTGACTTCAACAAAGAATATCCTTAAGTGCCCAACTCAATGTCATCCGGCTTCTAGTGAGAGACGAAATGAGGCTATTTTATCCATCATTGATGGACAGTTAATACAAAAATATAGTTTGGGCTATAATGTGTTCACCTTTGAAAGAATCATAATGTTGTTTCCTCACTCTTTGGTGGGCAATGCCTTTAAAATGATTTTTCCTGTTGACTCCTCTGTCTGCAAAAGATCTGTCGCAAAAATCGCAATAATATCGTTTACCCATCGAGTTTTGTATTAACAATAACAACTGCCTTTTGGATAAAGTTGTTTATTTCGCGGTGCCCGATTGCCCCAACATATTGTTTGTCGCTTACTTCGGACTTAAAAATATTTAAATTTGCACAAACAAACAAAGCAGATGAGTTAATTTGTATAAAGTATCCGTTCCTTAACCGTAATAATAGTCAAACAACTAACACAATGTGTGGTTGGTATCTGAAATAACCTGACAGTTGGTGTAAGCAGGTGTCCCTGGTGTAGGAGCAAACGTGTTAGTGTTAATAAACTAATAGGGGTTATGGGACTTGATCAGAAAGTTTATCTGTGAATCAATAAGACATGATCAAGGATTTAACATGCCTTAAAACTAAATAAGATACATTATGGTTCCAAAAAAAAAATGACCAAATAAGAATATGATTTTGAAAATTTTCAAATCAGAGTTATTGGGCTTGGTACGTGCATGCACATTGTAAAAGAGTCAACTTAATAACTCCAAAGGTTTTTGCAAAGTTTCGACTTCATATCCAAAGTGTTTGTTTAATAATTATTTTCATTTAAAACATTTGACAAGGTTCAAAGTTGAATTTATACATTTTGTCCATATTTTGTATTTTTTATGGAGACTTAATATGATGTCCGAAACTATAAAACCCAATCAGATACTTGAGCACAAATACTGAGTACAGATTCAATTTTAACAATAAAGAAGTTATCAGAACAATTCCTTAAAAATTCATATTACCGTAATTTACATTCACATAGAATTTAAAATAAAAGATTTCCTGACCTCATTCCCTCTCGGATAAAGACGACCAACCATATCATCTGCCGGCACCAGTGAGGACTGGTCATATTTCCTATCCAGATGGACTGATTATGTTGAAGCCACCAAGGTTTCCGGCATGGCCAAAGTGATCCAACTGTTAGAATGTTTCGATGAGCACTTACGAAAGGATCTTACTCGTACAGCCGGTGGAACATTAAATCAAAGTACTGAAAGTACTGAAATGCGGGGGATGTTTGCTCTAGAGTGTTAACAAGATTTTCCTTCAATTTGACCTAGTGACCTAGTTTCTGACCCAATATGACTCATATTTGAACATTCTGATAAAGTCTCAACATGCTCAAGCTAAAATGCAGTATCCAGAGTGTTAACAAGATTTTCCTTCAATTTAGCCTCGTGGCCTAGTTTATAACCCGGCATGACTCATATTTAAACTTGACCTAGATATCGTTTAGATATAATTCTGACCATATTTCAAGCTGCTGTAGCCAAAAAAGATATTTATACAAAGTAAACAAGATTTTCCTTCAATTTGGCCTAGTGACCTAGTTTCTGACCCAATGTGACCCATATTCAATCCTGACCTGGATATCATTAGTACAAAGATTCTGACAAAATTTCAAACTGCCGAAGCCAAAATTGCGGCCTCTAAAGTGTTAAAAAGATTTTCCTTCAATTTGACCTAGTGACCTACATATTAAGCCATCATGACCCATGTTCGAACTTGACCTACATATCATCATGGCAAACATTGTGATTAAGTTTCAACACGCTCAAGTTGAAAATAAGACCTCTAGAGTGTTAACAAGATTTCAATTCAATTTGGCTTAGTGACCTAATTTTTGACCCGGCTTGACCCATATTCGAACTTAGTTTAAATTAGATATCATATAGATAAACATTTTGACCAAATTTCAAGCTGCCTTAGTAAAACATGTGACTTCTACAGTATTAACAAGATTTTCCTTCAATTTGGCCCAGTAACCTAGTTTCTAACCCGATATGACCCATATTCGAAGTTGACCTAGATATATTTAAGACAAACATTCTGACTGCTGAAGCAAAAATTGCGGCCTCTAGAGTCTTAACTAGCTTTTCCTTCAGTTTGACCAAGTGACCTACTTAAATTTTTGACCCATCATGACCCATGTTCGAACTTGATCTACACATCACCAAGACAAACATACTTATAAAGTTTCAACATGCTCAAATTGAAAATTAGGCCTCCAAAGTGTTAACAAGATTTCCATTCAATTTGGCTTAGTGACCTAGTTTTTGACCCGGTTTGACCCATATTCAACCTCGGCCTAGATATCATTTAGATAAACATTCTGACCAAATGTCAAGTAAAAAATGCGGATTGTACAGTGTAAACAATATTTTCCTTCAATGTTCTGACCCAATATGACTCATATTTGAACTTGATATAGAAATCATTAATACAAACATTCGGACAAAATTTCAAACTGCTGAAGCGAAAATTGCTTTTCTTTCAATTTGACCTAGGACCTACTTTTTGACTAGACATGACTCATGTTCGAAATTGACTTACATCATCAAGACAAACATTCTGATGAAGTTTCAACATGCTCAAGTTGAAAATGTGGCCTCTAGAGTGTTTCGAACTTGTCCAAGATTTGATGTAGATGAATGTTCTGATAATTGTTCATGAAGATCATGTAGAGTGGAAAAGGGAAAATGTTGACGATGCTTCCGTATTTTTCATTGCAGGGATTTTCTCAAAAGGTTTTTGAGCTACCCGCTTTCAAGCTACTCGTTTTCCATATATTTAAAAGAAACATTTAAGATCCTTATGTCTAACTTAAATTTCTAAATTATGTATACAACTTCATGGATTAAAACATTGTGTATGTTTACTTTGTATAATGTGAATACTGTTTAGCTTCTTGTGAAACGTATATAAATGATCCCTGGAAAAATTGTCCATTTTGAAAAAACAAAGTGCAGCACAACATTTTTACAAATTTACATTTCCTGTAGCTGGGCATGACAATATACGGAGGTATTCAGCATAGCTGAATCCCCCGCATAAAAATAAATCCGAGGCAGAAGTCATTAAGGTTATGAAGACACTCGCCGTGAGATAAGAAAATACCATGGTTGCTCGGGTCACTCTTCACAATATGCGCCAAGACAGAGATGAACCGATTCGATCATTTGGTGCTCGTCTCCGTGGCCAGGCAGGAGTCTGTACATTTGTTATCAAGTGTCCCAATTGTGATGGCAATGTTGACTATACAGAGGAATCTTCGTGATGTGCTTAGTCGAGGCTTAGATGACAGTGAAATCCAGCTCGACCTCCTGGGTGACAAATATCAGGAGATGACATTAGAGGAAGTATTCAAATTTGTTGAAGCCAAATAATCTGGTAAACGCTCTGCCTCACGCCTACTGGACACTCACACCCATGGTGCAGAAGCAGCTAGTAGTTCATACAGACGTCGATTAAATGACCACATGTAAGATCGCAATCGGCGCGAACAAAAGAACACTGACAAACACGAATTGTGTTCTTACTGTGGAAAGAAAGGAAACGGGATTCGGTCGTCCCCACATATTAGGAAAAAATCTTATGGCCATGTAAACATTGTGGAATCAACCACCACTTTGACAATATGTGTAGGAATAAAAACTAATTTGAACCTATGGCAAAATCGTCTGCTGAAAATGAAGGTGCCGTGTTCGACTCCCTCTGCGCTATCAACAACCTTAGTCAGCACCGCGGTAGTAAGGCTATTACTCTTGACCTTCACCTTTACAGCCAGCTGTCTGATACTTGGGTGAAGCGTCCCTCCAAACCACAGCCATTTGTCAACCTGACTGTGGGAGTCCATCGTGAGGATTATGAATCGCTCGGCTTCCATCTCATCTCTACACCTAAGACATTCATCCTCCCCTGCATGGCCGACACCGGTTGCCAGAGTTGTCTAGCCGGCATCAAGGTCATCCATCGACTCGGAATGAAGAAGAGCGACCTAATCCCTGTTACATTAAAGATGCATGCTGCTAACAACAAAGGGATAACCATTATATATGCAATCATACTTCGATTCGCCGGCAAAGACACACAGGGCAACATGGTCGAGACCCGTCAGATAACCTATGTTACCGACAACTCAAACAAGCTCTACATCAGCAGGGAGGCCTGTGTCTCCCTTCAAATGATTACGGACACATTTCCAACGATTGGTGATACTGACGACAACCAGACAATCCACTCCTTGAACGATAGTCCACCTGCTAGTGATATCAGTGACAGTGGACTAGCAACTGAATGCAACTGCCCACGCCGCCAGATGCCACCATCTCCTACAAATCTGCCATTCCCTGCAAATGAGAACACTCCGACAATATTTACTCAACCACTACCAGTCTAGCACATTCAACACGTGTGAACATCAGCCATTACCTATGATGGAGGGTCCCCCACTTCAACTTATGGTGGACTATTCTGCCACACCTGTAGCGATAAACATTCCTGTGCCGGTACCTGTTCATTGGCGAGACGACATCAAGGCGGGACTAGATAGAGATGCCAGATTAGGAGTGATCAAACCAGTACCGGTTGGTGAACCAGTCACATGGTGCCATCGCATGGTCGTTTGTGCCAAGACGAATGGCAAACCGAGGCACACCGTTGACTTGCAACCTCTGGACGCACACGTCACACGCATTCATCATTCCATTAAGCAAGATCAGAGCCACAGGGGACAATAAAGTCTGTTTTTGATGCATGGAATGGCTATCACAGTGTCCCTCTCAGAGAAGAAGATAGGCATCTTACCACCTTTATCACCCCCTGGGGAAGATACCGTTACTGCAGCGCACCACAGGGCTACATTGCGTCGGGCGATGGCTCTAGACGGTTTGATGATATTTGCGCAGAGGTCCCAAACAAGACTAAGTGCATCGATGACACACTCCTCTGGTCCAACAGCCTGGACATATGTGGTAGGAATGGCATAACCCTCAATCCGGAGAAGTTCATTTTTGGACAGGAAACAGTGGGATTTGCAGGCTTCAAAATCACTGCAGACGGTGTAAGATCTTGCAGAAATTTTCTGCAATAATTGATTTCCCACAACCAAGAAACATACTGATAAAGTTTCAACATCTTGGTTTGGGCTCATCAACCAGGTTTCATATGCCTTCAGCATGACTGACCGAATGCTTCCCTGCCGTGACTTTCTTAAGCCAGGCACACCCTTCCATTGGAATGAAAACCTCGACGAGCTACTGGCAGAATCGACGCGAGTGATTGTGAGCGAGATAAAAGAGGGCGTACGGACTTTCGACAAGTTCAAACGGACATGCCTTGCCACAGATTTGTCTAAAGTCGGGATAGGATTCTGGTTCTTTCAAAAACACTGTAGCTGCCCTAAGACTGAGCTGCTCTGTTACCCAACAGGTTGGAGAATAACACTTGTTGGTAGCCGATTCACACACAGTGCCGATTCCCTTTATGTTCCAGTGGGGGAGGACGCCCTAGCAGTTGCCGATGCCCTGGACAAGGCTCGTTACTTCGTTCTAGGATGCGAGGAGCTCATTATCGCCGTGGACCACAAACCACTCCTTAAGTTATTCGGAGACCGGTCACTCGATGATATATTGAACACACGACTAAGTAACTTGAAAGAAAAAACGCTCCGGTACAGATTCCGCATGACCCACGAACCCGGAGTGAAACATCGGGATGCCGATACTGTCCCCCGCCACCCCCACAGGCGACAGTTACCGTCCCAAGATGCATCTTCGAGATGACATCTCCACTATTACACACATGCCACTTAATGAAGCATCTGAGTCTATATAACCATCGCCCTCAGACCTACGACATCCCTTCCTTGCTGCATTCGATGCATAGAGACACACCAGGACGATAGCGAAGACACTGTACACCTTGCTGAAACTTCATCCCAGCACACCTTACAATCCATCACCTGGGGCAAGGTTCGTATTGCAACTACCAGTGATGAGATGTCCACTTTAGTCAACATAGTTGAAGATGGAATGCCGGAATTCCGCCACGAGCTGCCTGAACCGCTTCGTGAGTATCATCAATTCCGTGATCACCTGTACACAGTGGATGGTGTAGTAGTCTACAAAGAACAAGTTGTGATTCCACCCGCACTCCGACAAGACTGTCTGACAGCGCTACATGCTGCGCACCAAGGCGTGTCATCAATGATCGCAAGAGCCGAGACATCTGTATTCTGACCTGGAATCACCACTCTCAGGAACAGCTGCAATCTATGTAACAGAATGGCACCACCGAGCCCTGCAAAATCACCAGTATAGCCTGTCCAGTGTGTGTGCGCAATTTTTTTTCATTACAATGGAATCAACTATCTGGTGATTGTCGACAGATACTCCAACTGGCCCATCGTTGAACATACCCAAGGTGGCGCCACTGGTCTAATTGACTGTCTTCGCAGATCATTTGTAACATATGGCATTACCGACAAGCTTTCATCCGATGCCCCCCCCCCCCCCCCCCCCCCGAGTTCACCGCCGCCAAAACATGTGAATTCTTGAAAACCTGGGGAGTTCACCATCGACTATCGTCCGTCGCATTCCCACACAGCAACTGCCGTGCTGAGGCCGGAGTTAAGACTACCAAGAGACTGATAACCGACAACACTGGACCACTTGGCGAACTTGACACTGACTCTTTCCAGCGAGCGATATTACAGTACCGCAATTGCCCAGACAAGGACGTTACAGCTATATGTGTCTTTGGCAGATCTATCAAAGATTTCATTCCCGTCCTCCCTGGTCGATATAAACCACACAACACCTGGCAGGAGACCTTGGCCGCCAGAGAAGAGGCACTTAGAAACAGACACATGAGGGCTGCTGAGCGTTGGTCTGAACATACCAAACAAAACTACCACCTCTCATCGTTGGCGACCATGTCCGCATTCAAAACCAGACTGGACCCAACCCTCGAAAATGAGATAAAACTGGCATGATAATTGAGGTACGCCAACATGACCAGTATGTGGTGAGAATTGATGGCTCTGGTAGAGTGACACTACGCAACAGAAAACTCTTACGCAAATATGTTCCAGTCTATCCCCAGAGACCACGAATCAGTATCGAGGATGACATGAAGAATGGTACTTTCAGGCCCTACCACGCACCTGAAAGTCCAACAAAGTCCATTCCCATCGAACAGGCCTTACAACCCAGCCCTACTCCATCGCCAACAATTCATGTACCACCGGAGAGTCCTATGTCACCAGTTAAGGTCAATTTACGAACCACCATGGCTCATACACCACCTGCCACCACGATGGAACCACCGACGTTGGACGAGACCACAAGCACACCTGCCCGATCTAAGCCAGCCACATGTGGTACACCGCTGCAACGGCTTTCAGTTTTTCCTATTCCGTATCCACATACGTCTCCAGCTAAAGGACAAAGTCAAACACCTTTGTCTCGGATACCACAACAATGCCCATCAGCCACTGCCACCAAGGGGATCCACACGCACCCGCAAACGACCCGCTTGGCACAACTCCGGAGACTATGATATGTCTACAGAATAATCATTGCTATAAATACTATCTAGTGACTCAATCTCCAGTGTTTGATGGGATAGTGTAAATTCTAAATGTTTTCATTATGCACATTAATAATCTGTCCTTGTTACATAGTTACTTCAGTTCATATTGTTACCTCAGTAAAGACATACCAAAGACTTGGGGGAGATAGAGAATAATCTAGACACATTAATACAACTTGTGATTACTTTACTTTTAGATGATCCCATCATTTGTGACCTCCCAATAAAAGTGATCAAAATAGACGAGTTCTTATCTAATAGGTTATATCCATTCAATTGTAGATATTTTCTATTTTTCAGCAAAATGGGTTCAATGCCGTCTGCTGCAGAATTGTGGTATGAGGGAAAGGATTAACAGGTTCAGAAGATGGCCCAAAACATAGAGCAGTGGTGATCCAGCGCTCTAGATAATGGGCATTTTTCATGTTCTAAAATCCTTATTTGACATTCAATTGAGTACCCACAACATAGGATTTGGTTGAATAATAAGACAGATATTGTGGGGAAAAGACATGTTCACTCCCTCTTATTTAGTCCTCTGGTGATCATTTGTTGTTGTCAACGTTACATACACATTTTGAGGTCAGTTTATTTTTTTGTCATGCATTATAATATGAATTCATATTATTACAGATTTTTAAATCATCCAATAATTTGTAAATTTTATTAAATTAAATCAACTGAAAGCATTCCATTATTGAAGTATTTGATCAAAATTTGTAAAATTTATTTGAAACCAAAATTTAAGACATTATGCTGGGCCTTCCTATCATAAGTCGCACAAAGATTTGAAGAAAGTGTTTTTTTTTTCATCAACTGGGTAAAGAAAGCATAATATAAGGCAACAATTTAAGTCCTTGGGTGCTGCAATTTATGTTTGTTTGATAAATGTATATATGTAACAATGTTTGACACCAAATATTACATGCACATATCAATTTTCATTATTTTTTTGTAAAAAAAATTGTTGCAGACAAATACACTGGATTGATTTTTTAGGAAAATTTGATTATTAGATATATGTTTTGAATCACCTACACACTAAAATGAAGTAAAATAAAGCTGTTATACACACACATTAAAGTGCATGTACAAAATGTCACATTTTTTGTCACGCTAAAACCTTAAATATGATGTTTTAAGGGTTTTTTTCTCGGTGCCAATACATTTTAAGTTCATTCTTTTTTTACAAAATGATGTGTAAATAAATGTCTTTAATTTTTTTTTAAATCTGTACTTAATTCAGATATTACATACAGAATAGAGTGTTGACACCAAGAATTCCAATAGTGAATTCTTGCCCATATACAAGAAATCTGCAGAAGATGACTTTTTAAACCAAGATGTGGGTAAAAATATAGAACTTAATTTATTAATTGAAAATAGTTACAAATATTGTGTCGAAAGGAGAAATTGCTCATCATGCTGCAGATGAGTCACAATGCGTCTGCAAGTGGAAAAGAGTTAAGTATTATATAACTGGTACAACAAAGCAGTTATCTTCACCCTTTTCCACATACAACAGATCTGCAGCAGATGCTTTTGAAATCATCTAGGCAAAAAAGTGGAAAATCTCTATGTTATTGAAAATAATTATTATTAAATAAAGTTGAAAACATACCAGGCAATTTTCATCTTTTGCCATAATGTTTTCATATGCCTCCAGCTGCAGTGGTGTCAGAAAGTGTCTGTTTATGGGAAAGAGTTAATATGATGAATAATTAATCCAATTTTCAAAGCCTTTGTTTAAATTATTTATGAAAAATAACATTAATTGAATTCTTGGGTTTTAAATTCCATTTTCAATGGTTCAGAAAAATTAACAAAGATTGTTACACCTGTCATTAGATTTAACTAACCCACATACAACAAGTCTGCCGCAGATGACCTCGAAAATACTAAAGCAACCGTATAGTAAATCTCTATTAAAATAACAATATGAAAGTATGATTATTGAATAGAATTGAAGCAATAGTAGAAAATAGTCATTATGACCAATTACTCCTTTTGCTACAATGTTTTCAAAAGGCTTCTCGTTTGCAAGTGGGAATAGTGTTAAAACTAGAACTATCAATGAAGATGATAAATATCCCCTAAACAGCACCATGACCTACACCATAAAATAATAAGTAAAAGGGTCATAACTCTGTAAAATAACATGCAATTGTAACCTCTTTAGGATATGCACATCTCCTCTTAGTATAGAAGCTTCATGTAATTTTTATTGAATTCCACCCAGTGGATTTGTAAAAAATAGGCCGGACAAAATATGGCTTCCGGCTGACCGACAGACGACAGACAGACATACAGACAACCAGCCCGACACAGTGACTCCTATAATAACCCCTCTTCTTCGAAGGGGGTATAAAAATAGTATAAGATGGAATTGCTTATTTATAATGAGCAGTTTCTCATTTCATTGCATATTTTTTTCTTTGTCCATTAACCCTTTCCCTCATATAGATGCTTTCTGACGCCTCTGCAGCAGACGGCTTTTTGAAAACAAAGTCACAAAAGAAGAAATTGCTCAAAACGAGCAATTTCTCCTTTTGCCATAATGTTTGCCACTTTAAGTCATAGGTTATCCATTCAATTATAGAGATTTTTCATTTTTTGACAAATTAAATTCAAAGTCGTCTGCTGCAGAATTGTTGTATGAAGAAAAGGGTTAAACCTACACTTAAGTGGTGATCCCGTATAACCCCCTTAGGGTAACTAAAAATCATAATGAGTAATTCCTCTCTTTTCCACAATGTTTTCAGCTCTATTCAATCTACATACTATCATTTATACAAAATTTCAAAATGTCTGTCAGGATTTTTTCAAAGTCGTCTGCTGCTAATTTTTTCTATATGTGAAATGTTTAAGGATTGTATGTAGTGACATATCTTTCAACACCTTGACGACACACTGGACACTTTAACGGGACTGGAAGAGCTGTAAGGCATTCAGCACACAGACATATATGTCCACAGTTCAATAATACAATCTCCCTTGGGTTGGTCAGGCATACAACACAGCTGTTCTCGTTAATATCGTTTCCGTCTCGATGAGTTGAACTTGCTTCAGCATCACCCCCATTTGCGTTATTCCTCTGCCTCATTCTTCTAATATCGGACACAATTTCATCCCTCTCTTTGATGGCCTTATATTTTCTGTACGTTTTGCGGATGATGTGGAACAGAAGCATTGCACCCACAAAGCCCGTACAATAAGCAAATACTTTGACCCAAAAGGATTTTTTCTCGTAATGTTTTACTAACTCTTTCCGTGTCATTGTTGTTAAAATATACTTCATACCATCTTTCGGAGGTTTTAGTTGTAAATTCCCTTTAGAAATCGTAACCTCTCCAAGACCTCTCATTACTGAGTTGCTCAGCAACATCTTTTCCGTTTCCTGGTAGCCTTTTGTTAATTCTCCGGAAATTCTATCGACAACTCTGGATAAGAAACCGCTCCCTGAAGGTTCGAAATGATCATATGTGACGGTTAAAGTGTCCATCAACAGGTCAGCATCAGATGGATTATTAACGTAGAAATCCTGGTTGTTTCCGTCATCAAGTCCTCGCCGTAAAAGAAAGGGAACCAACTGTACTCGGTCCTGAATAACCCTCTTAACGTCAGTCCTGGAAGAGAGAAAAATACAACAAATGAGTACTGAATTCTGGTCGCTCCCACATACAACAAAATTACAACAGATGAGTACTGAATTCTAGTCGTTCCCACATACAACAAAATTACAGCAGATTTTGGAAGCATAAAGGTAAAATTATGGAAAATCTCTTTTAATGAATATATAATAACTAAAAAGTGTTTAATAATATTGTGTCAGCCAAAGAGGGAAATTGCTAATTTTTATGAGCAATTTCAATTTTTGCCACACTACTGAGTGCTGAGATACAGTTGACTTCTCTGCAGCTGAAGACTTGAAATTTCTCCTTATACTACCGGTACAATGTTTTCAACTCTATTCAATATTTGAGCTCTTCCATAGTTTTGTCGAGATATTTATCAAAGTCGTCTGCTGCATATTTAATGTACATGTATGTGGGAAAGAGTTAACTTTCTTCTGCAGTAGATAGATAATTTCACTCTTGTACGTTATAAATTAATTGGAATGGGTTTAACCCTCTCCCTATTGCAGTAAATCTCCAGCAGCCTACATTGAAAATATCTTGGTAAAAATGTCATAAAACCCTGAATAAATGAAAGTTTAACCCTTTCCCTCATATAGACGCTTTCTGACGCCTCTGCAGCAGACGGCTTTTTAAAAACATAGTGACAAACGAAGAGATTGCACAAAACGTGCAATTTCTCCTTTTGCCACAATGTTTTCCACTTTTTGTCATAGGTTATCAATTCAATTAGGGAGATTTTCTATGTTTTGACAAAATACGTTCAGTCTTCTGCTACAGAATTGTCATATGAGGGAATGGGTTAATTATTATAATTAATTATTATAATAAATTTGGAAACATTGTGGCACAAGGAGAAATTACTCTTTATGATCGAAATTTCTTTTTTCCACAATGTTTTCATAAGGTTTAAGCTGCAGAGGCTTTAGAAAGTTTCTGTGTGTGGTAAAGGGTTAATACCATTGTTTCAATAGTAATTCAATCATGATATAATGAGGGCCATATAGCCCTTTCCCGCCTGTAGACGACTTTTGAAAACATTATGACATCAACCTTTTTCAGTAATTATACCTACAGTACGGCTCAAGGGGAATTTCAAAAAAACGCTCACAATAATAGAGATTTTACAAATTTTTGAGTAACTTTTTTGAAGTCGTCTGCTGCAGATTTGTTGTATGTGGGAAAGGGATAGATAGTTGTTTTAGCACTGGTAGTCCACAAGACATTTTAGTCTTCCAAGGCAACCAAGGTATAATAGTGATCATAGACAAATAACACTAGTCACACTGGCTTCTGTCAATTCTCAAACAGAATAAAATTATGTCAGTGCTAGTCCAAAACAATAGAACCCTTAGGCCTTTCCAAATAAGACTTCTGAATGAATTTGATTCTGCCCAATCAGTTAATTTATTTATTGGGGTTTTATGCCGCTTTCAACATTATTTCAGTCATATCACGGTTCTGCCCAATCAGATACTTCAGCATAGATTTGCTTGTTTGTGAGGGGATTTATCCCTTTCCCACATACAACAAATCTGCAGCAGACGACATTGACAAAATATGTTAAGTCATCTGCTGCAAAATTGTTGTATGAGGGAAAGGGAGGAAACCAGCACTCATGATAACGGACATATTGGTCATATTTTTTCTGTCTTCCCAAAATGGACAAGGGATACGTCCTTGTACATCCAGGAATTAAGGGTATATGCCGGAAATCAAAATGTCTGTTGTATACATCCATTTGAAAGTGTGTGTAGATAATCTGCAGTTAATGTGTATGGCTTTTGATAAATTGTCACTAAGGAAGGAAGAAATAAGCCAATCATCATTGAGAATGCATAACATCCGCAGGACTTCCATTTCAAAATCCTGTTTCAAAAAGTTAGTGCAAGCACTGGGAAACTTACCATATTCCTTGAACAGACTTAGACTTGTGTTCCACCATCTGTATATGATGGACAGCACCAGATATACCCTCCACATGGTGACTGTAAAGTGACTGTTTGGCAGGAATTACCTCCCCTTCAATGTAAGCATAGGCTATGCTCCCTGTCTTGGAGTCTGCCAAATTCTTGAATACATCACTGTCAAGTTGTACTTTTGTTGCTTTCTGGTCAAGAAAAGAATGGCCAATTTGCTACATAATTTTATATCAAAATGTACAGTCAAACCTGTGTTAAAGACCACCTTGGAAAAGCAATTCCCTGTCTATAACAACGACACTTTTGGTTTCCCAATGACCAATGACTCATATTTTACATAAATGACCCAGCAAATAAACACCACATGCAAACAAAGATCAGATTGTGTATATACATGTATATAAGTTGAGTGACTTTAACCATTTTGTTGCATCTGCAGCAGATGACTTTTGATGATGAACAATTTCTCCTTTTGCCAGAATGTTTCCAAAGCTATTTAAAAACTGCAGCTTCTATAGAGATTTACTAAGTTTTTTCTTGAAATTTGTTAGTCGTCTGCTGCAAAGTTGTTGTATTTAAGAAAGGGTTAACCCTTTCCCTCATACGATAATTCTGCAGCAGACAACTCTGAACGTATTTTGTCAAAACATAGAAAATCTCCATAACTGAATGGATAACCTATGACAAAAAGTGGAAAACATTGTGGCAAAAGGAGAAATTGCACGTTTTGTGCAATTTCTTCTTTTCTCACTATGTTTTCAAAACGCCGTCTGCTGCAGGCGTCAGAAAGCGTCTATATGAGGGAAAGGGTTAAAAAATAATTTGTATATATCATCTTGTCATTCGTTTTCCTGTTCACCATAATGGCATTCAACAACGTTATAGAGATTTAGCTGCCTGTATGTTTTACACTAACTATGAACATACAGAGACTGACTTGATCCTTTCCCTCATATAGACGCTTTCTGACGCCTCTGCAGCAGACAGCTTTTTGAAAACATAGTGACAAAAGAAGAAATTGCACAAAACGTGCAATTTCTCCTTTTGTCACAATGTTTTCCACTTTTTGTCATGGTTATCCATTCAATTATGGAGATTTCTATTTTTTGACAAAATACGTTCAAAGTCTTCTGCTGAAGAATTGCGGTATGATAGAAAGGATTAATGATGTTGACACCAAGATGAGGAGAACTAAACTAATTCATCACCACAATAGCATTAGTATTTAATTAAATGCTAAGGTTTGGGTACTCTGAGAAATGAGATGATTATTTTTTGAGTAAACAGCGTTTGATTAGCAAATAGGCATTTAATACCCCACCCCCGCTTATCATCTTTTTTGCCTATGAACATACAGAGACTGACTTAATCCTTTCCAATATATGTTCACATATTGACACATCTGCTGCAGACAAATTGTGAAACCATTGTGACAAAAAGAAACAATTACCCATAATGAATAAGCTCTCCCTTTCTTGCAATGTTTTCAAATATACTCAATTAATATATATAAATGTTACAAGTGAGAAAGAAATGAGTAGGTATATATTCTGATCTGAATTGTTTAGGCAATGTGAAATGTACATGTACCAGACTCGACCGGACTCTACCAGACTCTGTTTAGTGATACCCTACACTACACCGGTGTCACTTATAAACAGAGTCTGGTAGAGTCCGATATGTCCGGTAGAGTCTGGTGATCAAATATGCCATTAATTTATATCACTGTTTTGTTGTGTATTTGTATTTGCCTATTTTAGTTCATTTTCGAGTGAATACATGCTTACCAACCCTCCAGATTCAATTGTGAGTCTCACGATTTGAATAGGGTAACCCCACCCCCTCGATTGTGAGGTAAAAACTCGAAAAATGATTTTTCGAAATTTAAAAAAAAAAAATTGAAAATTACAACCATTTTGAAACATCCACTACTAAACAAATTGTCACTGATTAAAGGCCCTTTCTTTCAACAATGTGTGTCTGTCAACTAAATGATTTCTCCCTGTATGTGTCATTAGATTAACAAAGATTCCATTGGTACCCAGTTTTTCATTCAAAAGTATGTCTAATTTAAATGTGTTAAGATTTTTTACTTTCTTGGATGCAATATGAAAAGTCATTGACACAACAGACAACTTGCTTGATTTTCTAGTTAACCACAATTAAAAGGGTTTTTTAATATCAATGCATGAATTTGAAAATATGCCAAAATAATACTTAAATGCTAACATACATTGAAAATATTCTGTTAAATAGAAAACATTCTCAAAATGAGTCTTATTTTATTCTTTTCCTATAAATATTGAAAGTATTGTTTCCTGCATAGTTCGATATATAGTTATCTAAATTCCGTTCTATCGCGAACATTTCTACTGTTAAATTCATCGCGCTAAAAATCTCCCCCCACACCCCAATCTCCCACTTTGAGATCATGAAACTCCCCCTTAAGAATGAGAAAAGGATGGTAAGCATGTGAATATAGAAATATAATATGCGTGAACACAGACGCTGGTAGAGTCTGGTCATTATTAAGCAATAAATACAACGTTTTATACAATTTTTAAGTTATAAAAAGTTTAATTTGATTTATAAGTGTCGTATTATATATTTATTTCTTATATTATTTCAGCTGATAATCGGGAAAATAGTGGAAGAGTGAGGATTTTTAACAATAACATTGTGTTTCGTAAATCAAAATGGCCGACATTAAATTTCTGTTTATAATGCGGCCTTATCGCACATCCTGAGAGAGTAATACATTAAATTCTCTCTCTATTATGCGTCAACTAATTGATTAGGTGTGATCAACAGATAAGAGTTATAATTATATTATAACAATAGCAAGATTTTAAATGTAGGAAAACTACTAGATTGGAATAATGTTATGTTTTATATGTCATTAACATTAATTCAACCAAATGCTAAGAGAGCTATATATATACTTACTTAAAAGTAATTCATATGACATTAAAGAGAGTGCTTAGTTACTACATTCCGCAAAAAAATAGAATCAAAATAACATATTTGCATTCATTTTTTTAAATATATATGCAAAAATAATTTAACTTGAAAAATAAATATAGTTCATAATTTAATGTTTGGATCTAAATTATATCATTTTTGGAATTTTTATTCTATGTTTTCTCATTTTAGGTTACCAAAATATAGCCTGTGCGCCTGAGGAGGACCCGGGCCGTAAAAGATCCTACACAGAGCTCCATTTTTTGGAATTTTTATTCTATGTTTTTGGTTTTATGTACATTCATTTGATAGAGATTCAAAGCATGGCCAAGCAGCAGCACCCAGCTACCAGCCGTGTCTGCACCACTGTTACGCGTGCTAGCTTAGGGTGCTCGCAGCGCTTAATTGTTTAGCATGCAGACATTGCCGACCCGGGGCCAACATTACCTGCGAAACCTAGTATAAGTCAATCTAGAGCCCTTCCCCTGCCAGCTCGCTATAATATTAACCCTATCCCTCATATAGACGCTTTCTGACGCCTCTGCAGCAGATGGCTTTTTGAAAACACAGTGACAAAAGAAGAAATTGCACAAAACGTGCAATTTCTCCTTTTGCCACAATGTTTTCCACTTTTTGTCATAGGTTATCCATTCAATTATGGAGATTTTCTATTTTTGACAAAATACGTTCAAAGTCGTCTGCTGCAGAATTGCCGTATGAGGGAAAGGGTTAAATTGAGTGATACGCGAAGGAAATTTCTGTGAAATGTGGTTGCAGTTTCAGCACTTAAGATACCATTAGGACCGAAGAGTTTATAAAAATGTGGTTAACCTCAGGTTGTAGAAGACACTTCTTGAGGTTATTTACCGCATTATCCTTCAAATGTTTAGCACAAAGCACTCTTGTGGCTTGCGGGAAACCTATGGCAATGGCTTTTCTAGTCGAAACTCTTAGTCGGAACCAAAACTTAATTTACTCTGGTCGATGTCACTTAATTTATCCTGCAATTTCATATGAATTACTTTAAAGTAAGTATATAGCTCTCTAAGCATTTGGTTTAATTAATGTTAATTACATATTATATAAAACATAACATTATTCCAATCTTATAGTTTTCATACATTTAAAATCTTTAAAATCTTGCAATAGGGCCGTATTATAAACAGAAATTTCACATCGGCCATTTTGATTTACGAAACACAATGTTATCGTTAAAAATCCCCACACTTCCACTATTTTCCCGAATACCAGCTGAAAAAATATAAGAAATAAATATATAATATGACACATATAAATCAAATTAAACTATTTATAGCTTAAAAATTGTATAAAACGTTGTATTTATTGCTTAATAATGACCAGACTCTACCAGTGTCCGTGTTCACGCATATACTATTTCTATAATCAATCGGAAAATGAACTAAAATAGGCAAATACATATATATTTTTATATATATGATACAATAACACCTTATTTTATTCATTTCAATACAAAAACACAACAAAACAATGATATAATGGGACATTTGACCACCAGACTCTACCAGACTCTGTTTAGTGATACCCCTTTTATTTATAAAAAAATAATCTGTATGTTTGCATAGATATTTGTTCAAGGTCTTCTGCTGCATGTTTATTTTATGTGGGAAAGGGGGTAACACCTTCTGATATATACGTCTCCAACGTCTAGGTCTCTGGAATTAAACTACAAAAACTTGAAAATAAAAAGATCCCATTTGAGTCCAACTTCCAAGGACAAAATACAACCGTATATCAAATTTGACCACTCGTCGTTACCTTGATGTCGTCTGCTGTTTTGTTAAGACTTTTGTACCAGGTATTTAGAACATAAAGGACTGACAGGTCAACCCCAAGACCTATCAAAGCGCCAAAATTATCCATTTTCAGTTATTTTTTAAAAAACATTCTAAAGATCTAAACCATTTTTGTTTTGTCCTACTTTCGGTTTCCTCTTCCGTGCTTGTCTATTACACGGACTTTTTTTCTGTATGAGGATAAGTATCTAGCTATACCCCACACAACGGGAACATAAATACAACCAGAGTTCCGGTGAATTATGAATTCGGATATATATATATATATATCAATGACCATCGATATTGATGTAACTTTAAAGGCGACAACATTGTCAAAATAATTATAAATCTTTGTCAAGACAACCCGTAATATAAACGTGTCATTTAGTTTATGTTGACCGGTTAACGTATTATCTAAGTTAATAGAATATATCGTATATATTTTTTTTAAAAATACGTGCTTAATTCATTTAATTTTATTGATAGATATATATATTTCCACTTCGATAAGAAAACAAAACAAAAGGGGGTAACCTATTTTCAATTGTGATTGGTGATTGACAAAACCTACGTATTTTATACCTTTGAACGCATTCTGTTATTATCTATTTTCTCTGTAGTTGTAGTTTCATTTTGACGATCAAATTTACCTGAACTATATATATCAACTAAAAGAGCGAAAAGGTAATTTATTTTTATTTTTAATCGTTTTGTGACAGTTCTTCTCGTATGAACGTTTTAACTGTGTAGTTAATTAAAATATGCTGAAATTGCATTACATAAGTGACATCTCAGAAATGGTGTATCCTCGAGCATCCGTAATTCGTGAGTGTAAGGCTTCAAAGACAAAATATGCAGAAGGCTTAGTGAATGATACAAAATGTCATGTCTTATCTGAAAGATTTATTTATTTCCTCCAAGTTTCGAGCAAAAAATCCTTTGAAAACTAATAATACATAAAAAAAAAAATCTTGAATACACATGTGTTCAACAAGTCAGAAGCCGAAATTGTTATCCTATTTTCGTGACGTCATTATTTTGGCACTTTGCAGTTTCTATAAAGACAACACACACAAAAATGATTTTTTTTTTAAAAGGGGCAATAGGTCGTAACATATTGAAAACTAAAAAACTGAAGTAATTAAACATTTTATATAGTTTAAATCAATTAATTTGAAATTAACCTTGATATAAATATGAACTTTTTTTTTTTTAATTACTCAACTTTGAATCTTCGTTAAACTTATTTTCCTTTCTCATTTTTTATCCCACTGTATCAACCTAAAGGGTTTGCATGGATGTTTGGACCCTGTAAGCATCCTATATTTATATCATCACAAAGATCAATACAGATTTCAAAATTGCCATATTTCTAATGGGATATTATTTAAAATATTTTAGTTATTTTACATCTCTATGCTTAAGCACCTTTAGGAATGTGAAATCCAATGAAAAATTGCATTGACCTAACTAGGTCAAACAAATCACATGACCCTAGCCGCCATTTTGTAAACAACAAAATACCCTTTTTACGGTAAATTTTCATGTCCGATTTTTCCACTTTTTGGGGTTTAAACTGTTCTTTAAATTTGGTATATAAAAAATAAGGGTATTTTGGCTATTCCTCCCATGACAACAAGTTACAAAACTGTTGAAGATGCATTCTATTGTTGAAATATGTCAGCAAATACATTGGCCATTGGGAAATAATTTTACAGTTCCAAATCGGCTGCAAGGACAAAGTCACGTGATATAAGCCCGAAAATAGTGACGTCACGAAAAAGGGATGCTAACGAAAATGGAATGTCCAACGATACTAATACCGGGAATCAAAGTATCGCTACTCGGACTAGTTGTAACCATTATTTTCCGGGTATCGCTGAACAGTGATATAACCCTTTCCATCGTATAGACGCTTTCTGACGCCTCTGCAGCAGACGTCTTTTTGAAATTATAGTGTCAAAAGAAGAAATTGCTCAAAACGAGCATTTTCTCCTTTTGCAACAATGTTTTCCACGTTTAGTCATAGGTTAGTCTTTCAACTAAAGAGATTTTCCATCTTTTTACCAAATATGTTCAAAGTCGTCTGCTGCAGAATTGTCGTATGAGGGAAAGGGATACTGGGATAGTTGACCACCACACTCTACGCGGACTCTACCAGACTCTGTTTAGTGACACCGTTATTTTCCACTTACAGACTATTGCTGACACAGGTCTAGAACAGATACTTTAAAAACAGTTTGACAATCTGCTTTTTTTTGTTCACATTGAGCAATTTCTCCTATTGTCTCGATCTGTCCAACTTTTTCCAATACTCATACTTTAATATGTTAAATGTTCTATTTATTTGTTTAGTTTAAATATTGTCATAGTGGTCTGCTGCAGATTGGTTGTATATATATATATATATATTTTATTGCATTAAAACATACTTGTATATATGGGATAAGCTTAACCCTTTCCCTCATATAGACGCTTTGTGACGCCTCTGCAGCAGACAGCGTTTTGAAAACATAGTGACAAAAGAAGAAATTGCACAAAACGTGCAATTTCTTCTTTTGCCACAATGTTTTCCAGTTTTTGTCATAGGTTATCCATTCAATTATGGAGATTTTCTATGTTTTGACAAAATACGTTCAAAGTCGTCTGCTGCAGAATTGTGGTATGAGGGAAAGGGTTAATACAACCGGGAGACTCAGGGTGAATTATCCAGAACCAGGCATGATTCCAGCATGTCCGACCAAATGACAGTAAATGACAGTAAAAGCTGTGTAGGGCCGGGTTGCTACTGTCGCCGTATCGTGATAATCTTGGGATGGTCAGCAATACTCCATGCACGGTAGAGCAACGGTGACAAAAGTCAATGCGACAAGTAACATAAGTCTTTCACCAATGGGCTAACAGTCTATGTGGAAACCCAACCAGTCGCTATGAAAGTCTTGTGTGAGAGAACCAGGAAACATATGGATATGTGAACTGGTTGTCGTAATATGACTGAAAAGTTGTTGAAAATGGTGTTAAACCTCAATCAAAGCAACTTCAGGAGAATTTAATTTCAGTGGAGACATGTCAGACGTGAAAAAGAACCTGCGATTAATCACTTACCTGTCACCTGGTATACCAGTAGAGGTGTTTGAAACTGTGGCACACTACCTTGAAGAGGTGACGGGATTAGATTCCAGTTTGATATATGAATCACGGTTTCTGGGTCCTCCAGGGGACAAAACTGACCCTTTCACTGCTGATGATGTAGATATAGGTAGGTATTAAAATCAACCATGCCGAAGCCCTAGATAAGGATAAGTACATGTAGTATTAGTAAAGAGCTCTTTTCTCCATATTGTCTCTCTTATCGCCCAATAACACCCCATGTGGTGGTACTCTAAAGATGAATTTCCCTTGTAAGTAAAATAGCAATATATGATACAATGTGACAAAGTTGTTTGTAGGAAAGAGTTAAGAACTTAAAGGGAGCACATCATTGAAATCATTAGTCAATATAAACTTTCACTCTTTTCAGATCCTTTTAATGCTTTTTAGTTTTTATCACATTTTAATCAAACAATTAAACGTTATAAATAAAAATGGAAGACTTTGAAAATTGCTAGGCAAAAATATGGAAAATATCTATAACTATTAATGTATTGAGTAGAAAACATTGTGGCAAACAGAGAAATTTATAATTTTGAAATTTGTTTGCTGCAGTTGTAACCCTTTCCCTCATATAGATGCTTTCTGACACCTTTGCAGCGGATGGCTTTTTGATAACATAGTGACAAAAGATGAAATTGCTCAAAACGAGCAATTTCTTCTTTTGCCACAGCCGAGCGCCGGTAGCTCAGTCGGTAGCGACGCGGGCTGTCAATCCAGGGATTGTGAGTTTGAGTCCCGGCTCGGCCAACTTTCTTTCCGACGATTGACAAAAGTCAATGTGACATGCGCCATTCGTCTTCCACCAATGGGCTAAGTCTATGTTGAAAAGCAGCCAGTTGCTTGGGAAGATTGTTGTGTGGAGTACTGGTGTGAGAAAACCAAGAAATGCATGAGTAGGTGAACTGGCCGCTGTGATATAACTGAGAAATTATTAAAAACGGCGTTAAACCACAATCAATCAATCTTTTGCCACAATGTCATAGGTTATCCATTCAATTAGAGAGATTTTCTATTTTTTGACAAAATATGTTAAAAGTCGTCTGCTGCAGAATTGTTGTATCATGTGGGAAAGGGTTAACCCGTTCTGACTAGTAATATCACATCGGGTATATGATCAACCCTTTTCTGACTAGCATACACATTTGACACAGCTGCAGCAGACAACTTTTAAAACATTTTGCGAAGGATCATAAATAGCATTTTCCTTCTTTTACCAAAGTGTTTTCCAATCTATGTAATAATTATACTTTCATTGATTGAGAGATCTTCCATAATTTTGCCTAGATGTTTGTTTAGTCGTCTGCTGAGGTTTCTGTCATGTATGTGAAAGAGTTAACCCTTTCCCACATACAACAAATCTGCAGCAGACGACCTTGAAATAATTTGACAAAGAAATAGGAATTACTCCCTTTAAAATTTAATAATAGTTTAATGTTTGAATTGAGCTAAAAAACACTGTGGCAAAAGGAGAAATTGCTCATTATAAGTCGTCTGTTGCAGATGTGACAGAATGCATCTAAATGTAGGAAAGGGTTAACCCTTTCTCTTATATAGACGCTTTCTGACGCCTCTGCAGCAGACGGCTTTTTGAAAACATTGTGACAAAAGAAGAAATTGCTCAAAACAAGCAATTTCTCCTTTTGACAAAATGTTTTCCACTTTTAGTCATAGGTTGTCCATTCAGTTATAGAGATTTTCTATTTTTTGACAAAATATATTCAAAGTCGTCTGCTGCAGATTTGGTGTATGAGGGAAAGGGTTAAAGTAGGTAATTTTTTCGTGCCTGTCACCTGTATCAAATAGCATCCTGTATCCAATATATAAATTAGATCCTGAAACTTGATAAAATGTAAACATTTAGTATGCTTTAGATGTCATGACAATAATTTACCTTGAAAACCCTTTTCCTGATGTATATATACACACAATCAAGCAATTTCTCCCTTTACAACACTATTTTAAGTAATAACTATATCAATAGTATGCTTCCAATTTCCCAGTTGTTTCAAACTTTCAGATGACCCTTAATCAATCCTTTCCCACAATATAGACACTTTCTGATGCCACTAGCAGATGACTTTTAAAAAACATTGTGAAAAAAGGAAAAAGAGCTCAAAAAGAGCAAATTCTTCTTTTGCCACAATGTTTTCAACAATGATAATACTTTTTTTTAAATGTTTCCCAAGTCGTCTGCTGTAGATTTGTTGTATGTGGGAAAGGGTAAATAATGTCCCTGTGTAAACAGTTAACCCTTTCCTATATATACTTGTAAGAAATAAATTTGAATAACATCGATAAAAACATACAGAAATTACTCGTCATGAGCTATTTCCACTTTTGCTGCAAGCCTGTAATGTTTTCAAAAGTTGTTATGTGGGAAAAGGTTAGATAGTGACCATACTTTGATCTTATTTACTAGGATTTATGGGCAGCACAGAATTCCTGAGACTGGTTCACAAGAAAAATAAGTTTGTAGAACTGTGTGGCGCAGGTGCTGTTCACAATCATGTAAAAAACAATGGATCACCATTCTGTTATTCCGATCTCATCATTAAAGCAGCCAATGCGTAAGTACTGACATATAACTTAAACCTTGGGTCTTTACCACATGCATATGCCATTTAACCCTTTCCCTCCTCATACAACAATTCTGCAGCAGACGACTTCGAACATATTTTGTCAAAAATTAGAAAATCTCTATAATTGAATGGCTAACCTATGACTAAAAGTGGAAAACATTGTGGCAAAAGGAGAAATTGCTTGTTTTGAGCAATTTCTTCTTTTGTCACCATGTTTTAAAAAGCCATCTGCTGCAGAGGCATCAGAAAGCGTTTATATGAGGGAAAGAGTTAACATGTGGCCATCCTCAACAGACGACATGAAAATATTTGCAGCAGAAGGACATATTGTCCATAGTTAGCTATAAATTTATTTACCACAATGTTTTCAACAATTACGCTTTCATTTTATATAAGAGAGTATTAATATTTTGTCTAGATGTTTTCAAAGTCGGCTGATGCAGATTTGTTCATGATGAGCAATTCATCATTTGCCACAATGTTTTCAACTCTTATTTTAATAATTAACTCATTTATGGACATTTCTCATGTTTTTCTACATAGGTTTTTCAAAGTTGTCTGCTGCAGATTTGTTGTATGTGGGAAAGGGATAACACTTTCCCTCATATAGACACTTTTTGACGCCTCTGTAGCAGACGCCTTTTTAAAAACGAGCAATTTCTCCTTGTGTCTCCATGTTTTCAACTGTAATGTTTTTTTCACTTAAAAGGATTTTCTGTATTTTTGCCTAGATGTTTTCAAAGTTATCTGCTGCAGATTTGTTGTATGTGGGAAAGGGTTAAGCCTTAACATAGTGGTAAGGGGGAATTGGAAGACAATGGTACATTGGTAAAGTGTTTTTTCTACACAAACAACACAGGTACCTGGTTAAATCTCCAGGAAGCAGACATCGAGTGTGATTAATATAAACTGAAAGCTTGTTTCGCAATTGATGTTAAGTTTAAACAATTCAAAGGGAAAATGCTCATCTTGAGCAATTTTCTCTTTTAGGACAATGTTTTCAAAAAGTCTTTGCTGTAGTCATGTCATAATGATATATGTACAATAATTAACCCTTTCCCATACACAAACAATTTGCAGAATACAACTTTAAAACATCAATGGAAAATATGTATAAATAAAAGTATAATTATAGAAAAATGTTATGACATTCTCCTATTGCTACAATATTTTCCTATTACAATTATTCTCCTATTGCTACAATATGTTTAAAAGTTGCCTGATGTAGATTCAACTACCTGTGGGAAACGGTTGACCAATGACAACAATTTACCTTATATGTCAACTGCTGTAGACAAGTTAAAGGTCCTCTATGTCATGGAAGGGGTCAACCATAAATCTTCAAGTCTGTTTCAGACAGAAAAATATAATTTATCTAGAGTTGAACCAGTTGTCACCTGTTTACCGTATATGCTATAAATAGTGATTTCTGGATTAAAAAAATATGTGCTGATAAATGCAACACACAGTAAATTGCAAGCATAGTTTGTTACTGTTGAGGGCCACAGAGAAGAATAGTGTTACTGTGTTACCCTCTTTAACCCTTCCCCACATACAACATCTGCAGCAGACGAATTTGAACACATTATGTAAAAATAGATAAAATGTTTTTAGATGAAAGTACAATCATTAAATAGGGTTGAAAACATTGTGACAAAAGGAGAAATTGCTCATTATGAGTAAATAAATGTTGTGTAAAATTTCTTGCTTATATAATGAATTACATGTAATATAGCATCTTCTTAAGTTATTTGCTTTGAAAAACATCTGAGATTTTTTTTTATTATCTTGGAAACTAAATACATTTTTAGCTCAACTATTTGAAGAATATGAGAGCTATTACAGTCACTTCTGCGTCGGCGTTGCAATTTTGGTTAAAGTTTTGCATGCAAGGCTTTTTCTGAAAAACCAGACATGCTACTGATTTGCGACTTCACACACTTATTGGACATCATTAAATGACCTTGCATGACAAGTCCTAAAACTCTATATCAGATTTTTGACACAAAAATGCCCCTTTTTTGCCTTGGGAATTCTTGTTAAAGTTTTGCGTGCAACTTCATTAAGAGTCCATATCTCTGTATTTACTCAATGCATTGCTTTAAAACTTTATACAACCCTTCCCAACCATCCCATCTATGTAGATTATCTAGTAAGATTAATTTGTCCTGCATTAACTGCAAGTTATAGCCCTTTTTTTACTTAGAAATTCTGGTTAAAGTTTTGAATGCAACAACATTAAGATTTATACATTCCTTACCCAACCATCCCACCTAGATAAACAATCAAGTTTTCATAACTCTTTTCAGCATCTAAGGCAGATTATGCCCATTTTTAGCTGGCCTATTCGAAGAAATAGGGGGAGCTTATGTTATCATGTTGGCGTTGGCGTACACATTGCCAGCTTGGTCAAACCTTTGCATGCAAGGCCTTTTCTCAGACACTGTGTAAGCTGTTGCTTTGAAACTTCACACACTTATTCAGGGTCATTAGGTGACCTTGTATGTCAAGTCCCATAACTCTGGAATGGATTTTTACTGAATTCTGCCCCTTTTTGGACTTGGAATTTTGGTCAAACCTTTGCGTGCAAGGCTTTATCTCAGTCACTGTGTATGCTGTTGCTTTGAAACTTCACACACTTGTTCAGGGTCATTAGATGACCTTGTATGTCAAGTCCCTTAACTCTGGAATGGATTTTGACTGAATTGTGCCCCTTTTTGGACTTAGAATTTTGGTCAAACCTTTGCGTGCAAGGCCTTTACTCAGACACTGTGTATGCTGTTGCTTTGAAACTTCACACACTTATTCAGGGTCATTAGATGACCTTGTATGTCAGGGTCCATAACTCTGGAATGGATTTTACGACTGAATTGTGCCCCTTTTTGGACTTAGAATTTTGGTCAAACGTTTGCATGCAAGGCCTTTTCTTAGACACTGTGTAAGCTGTTGCTTTGAAACTTCACACATTTATTCAGGGTCATTATATGACCCAGTATGTCAAGTACCATAACTCTGGAATGGATTATGACTGAATTGTGCCCCTTTTTGATCAAACCTTTGTGTGCAACATTGGGAATTGGGTCATAGTTAGGCATTCAAGGCCTTTTCTCAGAAACTATATAATTTATGCTGTTGCTATTAAATGGTTTTTGTCTCGCTGCGATGAAGTTGCAAGACTAATGTGTTGCTTATCTGGCGACGGCGTCAACTATTTGCGTTTAGCTCAATGTTAAAGTTTTGATTTTTTGATTTTTAGCTCTACTGGCCAAAGGCCAGCAGGGCTTATGTCGTGGCGATTTGTCCGTCGTCCGTGCGTGCGTCCGTAAACAATTTCTTGTTAACACGATACAGTCTTCATTTTTGATTGTATCTCAACCAAACTTATACAGTAGTTAGATATCCATGAGAGCTCGGTTCCTTTCGAAAACCAGCCAGATCCGCCCATGCATGACTGGATTATGGCCCTTGAAATGGTCAAAATTGCTATAAAAGAACATGTTAACATGATACAGTCTTCACTTTTGAGTGTATCTCAATTAAACTTATACAGTAGTTAGATATCCATGAGAGCTCGGTTCCTTTCGAAAACCAGCCAAATCTGCCCATGCATCACTGGATTATGGCCCTTGAAATGGTCAAAATTGCTATAAAAGAGCTTGTTAACACGATACAGTCTTCACTTTTGATTGTATCTCAACTAAACTTATACAGTAGTTAAATATCCATGAGAGCTCGGTTCCTTTCGAAAACCAGCCAGATCCGCCCATGCATGACTGGATTATGGCCCTTGAAATGGTAAAAATTGCTATAAAAGAGCTTGTTAACACGATACAGTCTTCACTTTTGATTGTATCTCAACCAAACTTATACAGTAGTTAGATATCCATGAGAGCTTGGTTCGTTTCGAAAACCAGCCAGATCCGCTCATGCATGACTGGATTATGGCCCTTGAAATGGTAAAAATTGCTATAAAAGAGCTTGTTAACACGATACAGTCTTCACTTTTGATTGTATCACAACCAAACTTATACAGTAGTTAGATATCCATGAGAGCTCGGTTCCTTCCGTAAAACCAGCCAGACTGGATTATGGCCCTTGAAATTGTTCAAATTGCTATAATTGAGCATGTGAACACAATAGAGGATCTATTTACTATCTGATCTTCACCAAACTTAGATAGTAGTTAAATATTGATGAGAGCTTGGTTCCTTTTGAAAACCAGCCAGATCCGGCAAGACTGGATTATGGCCCATGAAATTGTAAAAATTGCTATAATACAGCTTGTGAACACAAAAGAGCCTCCATTTACTATCCGATCTTCATCATACATACATGCTCTGGATTGAAAATGAGCAAAGAACCATACCAGTAGAGCATAGGCCCTCATGGGCCTCTTGTTCTCAATAAGTACTGGTACTAGGGCTTTCATATTTGGAATATAGTTACATCTAATACCCTTCTGCAAATTGTACGCTGAAGATGCTGAGTGTGACCTTTTTTGGGGGGTAAAACATTTGATTTTTGGTGGATTTTTTTAAATGTCTTGTATTTTTAGCTCACCTGTGCACGAAGTGCTCAGGGTGAGTTATTGTGATCGCCCTATGTCCGGCGTCCGTTGTCCGTCGTCCGTCGTCCGTCGTCCGTCAACATTTTCTCCTCTGTAACCGGTGGGTCAACTGGGATGAAACTTCACAGAAAGCATCCTCTCAATGTCCTCACCAGAATTCCTTAAAATTTTTGGGATCCATGCAGAATTCTGGTTTCCATGGCAACGAAATGAAAAAAACTTCAAAATTCTTAAAAAATCTTCTTCTCCGAAAGTGTCAGGCCGATTTTCAAATTATTTTGTAGAAATGATCCTTGGGTGACCCTCTATCAGATTCCTTCAAGCCATGTTGATTGGTCGAAAAACATGGCCGCCAGGGGGGGGGGGGGGGGGGGGGGGGCTATTTTGCCTTATATGGCTATAGTGCAAACTTAAAAAATCTTCTCCTCCAAAAGTGTCAGGCAGATTTTCAAATAATTTTGTAGAAATGTTCCTTGGGTGACCCTCTATCAGATTCCTTCAAGCCATGTTGATTGGTTGAAAAACATGGCCGCCAGGGGGCGGGGCTATTTTGCCTTTTATGGTTATAGTGAAAACTTAAAAAATCTTCAACATCTTCTCCTCAGTAACCAGTGGGTCAATTGGGATGAAACTTCACAGAAAGCATCCTCTCAATGACCTCACCAGAATTCCTTCAAATTATTGGGATCCATGCAGAATTCTGGTTTCCATGGCAACGAAACGAAAAAAACTTCAAAATTCTTCTCCTCCCAAATTGGTTGGCAGATTTTGAACTTATTTTGTAGTAATGATCCTTGGGTGACTCTCTATTAGATTCCTTGAAGCCATGTTGATTGGTCGAAAAACATGGCCGCCAGGGGGGGCGGGGCTTTTTTGCCTTATACGGCTATAGTGAAAACTTAAAAAATCTTCTCCTCCAAAAGTGTCAGGCTGATTTTCAAATAATTTTGTAGAAATGTTCCTTGGATGACCCTCTATCAGATTCCTTTAAGCCATGTTGATTGTTAAAAAATTATGGCCGCCAGGGGGGGGCGGGGCTATTTTGCCTTATATAGCTATATAGTGCAAACTTAAAAAATCTTCTTCTCCAAAAGTGTCAGGCCGATTTTCAAATAATTTTGTAGAAATGTTCCTTGGATGACCCTCTATCAGATTCCTTCAAGCCATGTTGATTGGTCAAAAAAACATGGCCACAAGGGGTCGGGGCTATTTTGCCTTTTATGGCTATAGTGAAAACTTAAAAAATCTTCTCCTCCAAAAGTGTCTGGCCGATTTTCAAATAATTTTGTAGAAATGTTCCTAGGGTGACCCTCTATCAGATTCCTTCAAGCCAAGTCGATTGGTCGGAAACTATGTCCGCCAGATGGCAGGGCTTATATAGCTAAAGTGAAAAAAAAAATCAGGTGAGCGATTCCAGGGCCATCATGGCCCTCTTGTTAAATTTTGCGTTCAGCTCACTTTATTTTTTTATTTTTTCGACTAAATTCTTTTTTTAAATTTCTTTTATTTTTGGACTTAGTATTTTTGTTGTTGTTAATTTCTTGTTTTAAAACAATTGTGTTTAGCTCAATGTTAGAGTTTTGTTATTTTACTTTTTGTCTTTTACACTTGCATTGATAGTCAAAGCAGGGTACAGCGAGACATTTAATTACGCGTATTTCTTGTCTTTCTTTTGTAAATTCAATTTCAACTGAATTATTCCACTTTTGGATTTTGAACTTTTACCAATGCTATAACTGTTCTGAAGTAGGCCCTGATAGACGATGGCCCTGATAGGCGAGCTATATTGTCCTCCGACAACTCTTGTTTTACTTGATTTTATACTTCGATATAGTCTTTAAAGGTATCAAACAATCAGGTGAGGTAACTCCTGACTGAATTTATTATAAATTATGGTCCTTTTTGAAGTTAGAAATTTGGGTTAAAGTTTTGCATGCAAGGCCTTTTCTCAAAAACAGCAGATGCTTTTCAAACAAGACTTATCCAACTTGATTTATAGTTTAATACTATCAGGCCACTATCTCAGTAACAACTGTTGTCTATAATATCAAATGGCCAAATAGTCGAGCATGCTGTCTTGTGGACAGTTCTTGTGTAAATTGTTCCTCCCTTTTCAACCATATTCAATAATTATATTTTCATTTATAGAGATGTTTCATAGTTCTGCCTTAATGTTTTCAAGGTGGCCTGCTGCAGATTTGCTCTATGTGGGAAAGTAAAAGCATAATGGAGCAATGTAAAAAATCATTTCTCTTTTTCAGGAACAAGTTTAAAGAGCTCCATGATTTGAGAGGTCGTTCGTTTGGGTACAATGCTGAAAGATCCTCGTCAGGGTGTCTGCTGGTTATAGAACATTTGAAGAAGACAGGTTTTGACACATCTTTCTTTAGTGACATGTTTGAAACAGGTAAGTGGTTATTGCAATGTTAACCCTTTCCCACATACATACACATTTTGATGCCTTTGTATTAGACAATTATTAAAAACATTGTTGCAAATAATGAGAAATTTCTCCCTTTGCTACAATGCTTTCAACCCTTTTCAATAGTTCTACTTTAATTTATATCTTTTTCACACTTTTGCTTAGATATTTTCAATGTAATCTGCTGCAGAATCCAATATGCCAGTATGAAAGACTTGAAAACGAATTTGCGAACGCTGCAGGTCAAGATCTGCCTGAGAATGTATGCAGTTTTATTAATTATCTTTGTCAACATAGTTTACTACCAAAAGATTGAAAGCAAGGAGTACCATACTTGTTTACCACAATGTTTACTACTACATTCCTTATTATGCTACAATTAATAGAGAGTTTCCATGTATCTGCCTAGATATATTCAAAGTTGTCTGCAATAGATTTGTTTTATTTCTTCCTCGCTTTTTGTTGATTTTACCTTTTATACTCAAACTGTAAACTTTACGAATATTATCTCCAAACAATAAACAATTACAAATACTTTCACATAAATATTTCTTTGGTGAATTGACAGTATCCTCATGTCACTACATTTGACAGAAGACAAACAACAGTAGGATTATTTTGCATGAAAAGTCATCTGCATGTTGTAAATGTTACAAAATATATTGTTGTTCTGCAGGTTCCCATCTGGCATCCATACAAAGTGTCCTGGACGGACGAGTTGAAGTGGCTGCCATAGATTCCAATGTTCTGTCCAGTTACCTCTCACGGTATCCGGAGAAAAAGGCGGATCTCAAGGTCTTCTTATCACTAGGCCCTCTACCCACCTATCCTGTTGTGCTTAACAATCGCTTATCAGGTAAAGAGAGTTTTTATTCCCACCGCAAACAAAGTTTTGGCGGGGTATATAGGAATCACCCTGTCCGTCCGTCTGTCTGTCTATCCATATGTCTTGTAAGCGCAACTCCTCCTTAACGGCTAGATTGATTCTGATGAAACTTTACACAGTTGCAGTACACAACCTGAGGATGTGCATAAAGTAAGATTATCCCGGTGGGAAATATTTCAAGGGAGACAATTGTCATTACTTAGTCCAATATTGCAATATGTGGTGACAGGTCTCGTAAGTGCAACTCCTCCTTAACGGCTGGACTGATTCTGATGAAACTTTACAAAGATGCAGTACACAACCTGAGGATGTGCATGAAGTAAGATTATCCTGGTCGGAAATATTTCAAGGGAGATAATTGCCATTACTTAATCCAATATTGCAATTTGTGGCGACAGGTTTCATAAGTGCAACTTCTCCTGAATGACTAGACTGATACTGATGAAACTATACACAGTTGCAGTACACAACCTGAGGATGTGCATGAAGAAGGATTATCCCGGTCGGAAATATTTCAAGGGAGATAATTGACATATGGCCTAACCTGCCTTCCAGGGGAATGCAAAATTGGTTCTTCTCCATGCATTCCCCTGTATGGAAATGGTTGTTCACTTTAACAATTAAACTGTAGTGTGGGATGGGGGGTATCCTTTTGTGAGTTCACTCACAGTTCTATTTTTTTTTTAACCCTTTCCCACATACAACAAATTTGAAGCAGATGACTTTGAAAACATATTTGCAAAACCCCGGAAAATATTTATAAACAAAGGTATATTTACTAGAAATAGTTGAAAATATTGTGGCTCATCTGCAGCAGATGCATCAAAATGCAACTATGGGGGAAAGGGATACTTTTCCCACATGTACTTTTAGTCAATTCAATTCTTCAAATGAAGATGTGTTTTAATGCACCTGCAGTCGTCAACTTTTGATACTAGTATGGCAAAATGAGAAATATATTGAGCATTTTCATCTTTTGCCACAATATTTGTCTTACTCTTGCAAAGTCATCTACTGAAAATTTGTTGTATGTGGAAAATGTTAAATCAGGTTATCCAATCACTTCCAAAGATATGTATGAAAATTCACAAGATCTATGTGTTTTCTAAGTACAGTGGTATGAATGATGTATTCACATGTCCTTAACCCTTTCCCTCATATAGACGCTTTCTGACGCCTCTGCAGCAGACGGCTTTTTGAAAACATAGTGACAAAAGAAGAAATTGCACAAAACGTGCAATTTCTCCTTTTGCCACAATGTTTTCCACTTTTTGTCATAGGTTATCCATTTAATTATGGAGATTTTCTATGTTTTGACAAAATACGTTCAAAGTCGTCTGCTGCAGAATTGTCGTATGAGGGAAAGGGTTAATCATTAATTTTCACAAGAGAAGGGAATATTTGTATATACTCGGGTAACAGATGGATAATGTTTATTTCAGATGACCTGAGAAGTAAGATAACAACAGCGTTACTTGATATATCAACCAACGCAAAGTGGAACGACAGACTAGTAAAGCTGAACATTTCTGGCTTTGTGCCAATTGACATGTCAACTTACGATATAGAGAAAACGCTCATAGAATCAAAACTTAATATAAAAAAGACATATTATTAAACATTATTGCTTTTACTACATCTTTACACCTTTCCCTCATGTATACACTTTTTATGCATCCGCAACAGACTAACATTTGGCCAAATTATTGTAGCAAAAAGACAAGTTGCTCATCATGAGAAAAATATCTTTCCTTTCCCAACAATGTTTTCAACTGTAAAATAGTAATCATGCTTTCATTGATCAAAACTTTACATGTTTTTGTTGTTGAATGTGGGAAAGGGGTTCATTTTGAGGGTAAATTGTATTGTTTAATTCTTAATCAACCTCAAAGCCTGATATTTTTAGCTCACCTGTCACGTAGTGATAAGGTGAGCTTTTGTGATCGTCCGTAGTCTGTCGTCCGTCGTCTGTCAACAATTTCTTAATTTATTATTCGATGTTTACCAAACTTATTCAAAAGCTAGATGTCCTGAGAGCTGGGTTCCTTTCGAAAAACCAGCCATATCCATCCATGCATGACTGATTTATGGCCCTTTAAAATTGAGAACTTTTTTATAATTGACCTTTTGAACACAATAAAAACTTCATTTATTTGTCACATGTCCTTTACATTGGCAACATTGACAGATTGTTGGACGGTTCAGACATTCTACGTTAACATTTACTCCTGGAGAAGGTCAGTATTTTTCAAGATAAAGATTCAGAATGTTCCTTAAGTGATCCACTATCGGATTCATTCAAGCCATGTTGATTGGTCGAAAAACATGGCCGCCAGTGGGCGAGGCTATTTTGCCTTATATGGCTCAAGTGAAAACTTAAAAAATCTTCGCGTTTGGTCGATTTTCAAATAATTTTGTAGAAATATTCCTAGGGTGACCCTCTATCAGGTTCCTTCAAGCCATGTTGATTGGTCCAAAAAACTATGGCCGCCAGGCCGCCGCTTATATGTCTAAAGTGAAAAAAAATAAAATCAGGTGAGCGATCCAGGGCCATCATGGCCCTCTTGTTAATATTTATAATTTATAATTATGAATACAATTTAATATTTTGGCAGGAAAACTTGCTTATGATGAGCAATTTCACCTTTGCCACAACATTATCAATACATACCTGCTGTAGATGTGTCAAAACATGTCTGCAAGTGGGAAAGTGAAAGACTGGTGCAGTGTTAGAGCATCGTTCAAATCCCGTGATGAGCATGTTCTGCCTTTGGGATTATTTCAAACAACTGGCGCGAGTATTGGTTTGATCTCCAGGAAGCTGACATCGAGTGCATTTAATATAAGCTGAAAGCTTTTTTAGCAATTGATTTAAAATAAATAAGTTAAATTGGGAAAGGGTTGAATTAATACATTTTGTGAAAAGGCAAAAATTGCTTTTATTGGTGATAACTTCTTATGCCACATGTCTAAAACCCTATATAGACATCCTACTTCCAAAAGCAATTCTGGCATTACATACTACATGTAATTTAATATATCATGTCAACTTTTTTTGGCAAAAATATGGAAAATCTTTGTTTATAATAATTTAAATAGTTTAAAAAATAGTGGCAAAAAAAGATGAAATTGTTCATAACGAGCAAGTTCTGTTTTTGCCGCAATGTTTTCAAAAGCGTCTAATGCAGATGCATCAAAATGTGTCGTCAATAAGAAAGGGTTAAATTAAGAGGCCAGTTGTTGTTTTTAGTACATAGCCCTCTTATTGGGCATCAAAAGGTATTTCTATTTAGTAATCTTGTATGTTGAAATATATATATTTTTGGTGAAGGTCATGAGAGCTAACATTCCAATTTAAAAGTATCCTAGATTTCCCTCTTTCTGTCTGCTGGGAAAAACGGGTTATTGTGATAGCGTTAAGTTCATGAAACTTGGTATATACGCACATCTATATAGAGGGAATAAGAATATTTATGCTATTTTTCAATTTGGTCATAGATCAAGGTCACACTTCAAGGTCAAATATAGATGATGCAGTAACTTGAAATGTGTGTAGTCTTTGAAACCTGCTAGTTGCAGAGAGGGCAATAAAGAGAGTAGTTTTAGGTCATACTTCAAGTTCAAATGTCAAATACATGGGATTTTGTACTCAAACTGTTAGGGGACTGCTGTATTGTTACTTGTAACTTCTTTTTTTATATTATATATTCTAATACAGAATTTAAATTTGATTAATGCATTTAACAAGTATATTTTATTAAAAAGTTATATTTACGAGACTAACATATTTTTTTCTTATCATTTTAAGACTAATTCCTTTATTTGTCCCCCTCCCTCTCAAAATAATATTTTCACACCTCTGCGGCAGACAACTTTTGAAACATTGTGGGATAGGAAAAAAAGCTGATAAAAAATCAGGAATGTTGTCAAAATTGTTTACTATCAAGTTTTTCAACCTTTTTCACATTGTCAAATCTTCATCAGACATTGTTGAAAACCTCTCGGCAATAATATAGAAAATGAAAGTACAATTATTGAATAGTAGAGTTGAAAACATTTTGGCACAAGGAGAAATTTCTCCATAATACATTTAAATGAACACCATTAAATTTATATTTCTTGTTTAATTAACCCTGTCCCTCATATAGACGCTTTCTGACGCCTCTGCAGACAAAATATGTTCAAAGTCGTCTGCTGCAGAATTGTCATATGAAGGAAAGGGATAAACTCTGACACCTACTACAGTTTGGCATTGATTAATCCTTTACCACATTCATACACTGTATTGTGCCTCTGTAGCAGACCAATTTTGAAAACATTGTGGGAAAAGGAGAAATAAGTCCAAAGCAATTTCTCTTTACACCCCAATGTTTTCAACTTTATTCAACAAGGAGGCCCTGGATTGCTCACCTAAGAATATGCTATCTAAGACTTTCTTGAAAGAAGCCATGTTTTTAACGGATCTTATCATCGAAATATTTTCAACAATCTCAGTAAAGCGTAACCCAAGAAACATTTGAGAAACAGGAGGGCCATGAGGGCTCTAGATTGCTCATCTGAGTTATGCAATGAGATTTCTAATGCAAAACACATGACAAAGAAAGTCTCAAAGTGCTGAAAGTAAACCTAAATATCGTTTAGACAAAGATTCTGACACAATTTCAAAATGCTGAAGCAAAAAATGTGGCCTCTACAGCGTCAACAAGATTTTCCTTCAATTTGGCCTAGTGACCTCCTTTTTTACCTCACATTACCTATATTCAAACTTGGCCTAGATATCATCGAGACAAACATTCTGACAAGCTACTGAAGCAAAAAATGTGGCGTCTAGGGCATTAACAAGGTTTTACTTCAATTTGACCTAATGATCTAGTTTTTGACCCAATATTCCTTATTCGAGGTTGGCCTAGATATCATTAACACAAACATTCTGACAAAATTGCAAGCTACTGAAGCAAACATTGCGACCTCTAGAATGTTTACAAATATTCCTTCAATTTGACATAGTGACCTAGTTTTTGACCTCATATGGCCGTTTCGAACTTGTCCAAGATTTGATGGTGAGGAATGTTCTGATAAACGTTCAAGGAGATCGCATGCAAAATGTAGCATGTAGAGTGTTGACAAGGCAAAAGTTGACCACGGACAGACAAAAGGCGAGCTAAAACTAGTTTTTGGCCTGGGGCTTGGGGGCTTTAGCCCCTGGTCATAGTAGTAATACCATTTTTTTTTCGGAGTTGGCAGCCTGTCAATTGCTGTTAGCACCAAACAACGCATGAGAAAAATAGTTCATCATGGATTCAACAAAACTATATTTTGTAGGGCCCGTGCATCGAAATATTAATGGTATACAAAGAAAAAGTGTGGCAAATGTAGTGGCTGATTTAGCGGGGCCCATAGGGCCCGTGCCCGACTCCCCCCAACCCCACGAAAGAAGTCACGTGAAATATATAGTGGCGGATTAACCGGGGCCGTAGCGCCTTCCAGCAGCCCCCAGGCCGTCAACATTGCAGTGCTTTTATTATATTTACAGAGAGTTTCCTTTTTTAGACCAGATGTCTTCAAAATCATCTGCAGCAGATTTAGTGTATATGGGAAAGACATAATTGGAGTTTAACTACTGTTTTCAGCAATGAATTTTATTTATATCACAATGTCCATTTCATCTGTGTTTCCTGGTTCTTCACATAGCCCAATCTGATGCCTCGGCAGCAGACAACTTAAAAAAGATATTTTGACAAAAGGAGAAATTGAACAAAAAGAGCAATGTCTCCTTTTGCGACTATTCAATAATCATACTTTCATTTGTAGAGATGTTCCATTTTCCATTGTTAACCCTTTCCCTCATATACACGCTTTCTGACGCCTTTTGCCACAATGTTTTCCACTTTTAGTCATAGGTTAACCATTCAATTATAGAGATTTTGCTATTTTTTTGACAAAATATGTTCAAAGTCGTCTGCTGCAGAATTGTTGTATGAGGGAAAGGGTTTAGCAGACGGCTTTTTGAAAACATAGTGACAAAAGAAGAAATTGCACAAAACGTGCAATTTCTCCTTTTGCCACAATGTTTTCCACTTTTAGTCATAGGTTAACCATTCAATTATAGAGATTTTGCTATTTTTTTGACAAAATATGTTCAAAGTCGTCTGCTGCAGAATTGTTGTATGAGGGAAAGGGTTAAACATTGATGTTTTCAAAGTCGTCTGCTGCAGAATTGTTGTATGAGGGAAAGGGTTAAACATTGATGTTTTCAAAGTCGTCTGCTGCAGAATTGTTGTATGAGGGAAAGGGTTAAACATTGATGTTTTCAAAGTCGTCTGCTGCAGAATTGTTGTATGAGGGAAAGGGTTAAACATTGATGTTTTCAAAGTCGTCTGCTGCAGAATTGTTGTATGAGGGAAAGGGTTAAACATTGATGTTTTCAAAGTCGTCTGCTGCAGAATTGTTGTATGAGGGAAAGGGTTAAACATTGATGTTTTCAAAGTCGCCTGCTGCAGAATTGTTGTATGAGGGAAAGGGTTAAACATTGATGTTTTCAAAGTCGTCTGCTGCAGAATTGTTGTATGAGGGAAAGGGTTAAACATTGATGTTTTCAAAGTCGTCTGCTGCAGAATTGTTGTATGAGGGAAAGGGTTAAACATCAATGTTTTCAAAGTCGTCTGCTGCAGAATTGTTGTATGAGGGAAAGGGTTAAACATTGATGTTTTCAAAGTCGTCTGCTGCAGAATTGTTGTATGAGGGAAAGGGTTAAACATTGATGTTTTCAAAGTCGTCTGCTGCAGAATTGTTGTATGAGGGAAAGGGTTAAACATTGATGTTTTCAAAGTCGTCTGCTGCAGATGTGTTGTATGCTGGAAAGACCTGGGACGTTAAATTAAGATGAGTGTGTGGTATGCAACATCTTCCAACACTTTTCTGTCATATATGAATATGGATTTTTTATATAATGAGTATTCATAACTTCCACAGAACACAGGCATACAGGCATGTCTTAAACCCTCTCCCACATACAACACACATGCAGCAGATCATATAGAATTCATCTGGGCAAAAACATGGAAAAATCTCTATAAATGTAGGTATAATTACTGAAAAGGTTGAAAACATTGTGGCAAACAGAGACATTGCTTGTTTTGAGCAATTTCTCCATTTGCCGGGATATTTTAATAATTCATTCGACTGCTGTAAAGATGTGGGAAAGGGTTAAGTCAAATCCCAGATAAAGTCTAAATTTATTCGGTAAATCTGAAATCTTCTAGTAATTCCATCTGTTGAAAAATCATCCCATTGCAGTATCTGATTAACTGGACTGGGTTTAATTACACCAACCTTACCATTAGTTATAATTTATACTTAAATACTTAAAAGCACATTTCATTATTTTTGTTTCCCCTAATAAAAATGCCAAGAAAAATAATTCTTAACAAGACTTAGTACTCTTAGTCAGCATGGCAACTATTTAAATACATTCCACCATTCTGTCATTCACTTTTTACAAAATATTAGGGAAACAAAAATCAAGAAATATGATTTTAAGTATTACTTATCACTACGTAAATTAGGTTGGTGGAATTGGGCATCAATATCTTTTGTATTGACAAAGAGCGCATGAATTATTCCAGGAATACTGAAAAACTTGGCACTATTCAGTCTGCCTGTGTTGGAATAATGTGAAAGGAAGAACTGTTTATTTAAGCAATTTCTCCATTTTCAACAATGTGGTTTTTTTGCAGAAGTCATCTGCTACAGAGGCATCTGAAGTCCTCTGTAACATGCAAAGGCTAAAACAAAATGACAAAGAAATAGAATTCATTTAAATTTTCTCTCTTTTATTCTTTATCATATAACACTAACTGTTTCAAGGAGAATCAGTTTTGTAATCAGTATATTGTCAACGTTAACGGTTTCCTTCATACAACAAATCTGCAGCAGACCACTTTTAAAACGTCTACACAAATATATGGAAAATCTCTTTCAGTGAATAATAATTTAACAGGGAGGACATTTTTGCACTGGAAAGGGAGAACTTGCTATAGTTATTCAAGTTGTCTGCTTCAGATATATCAGATATATCAGAATGCTTCAGCAAGTGGGAAACGGGTTAGAAGATTTACATACTATGTAGATCTATATGTATATATATATATATGTATATATCGAGGACTTGGTGTGAAACAGTTGTAACTAAAATCGGTATTTGTTTACCAAGGTTAATCACCCTCACCATAAAGTCTATATAAGCGTTAAATCATTTTCCTTGGTAAAACAATGGAAATTTAAAACGGCGTAAAACTCAACTCAAATTTCAAAAGTTGTCTGCTGCAGATGTTTCAAATTCATCTTTGTGGGAATGGGTTAATGTTGGAAAGGAAATGAAGGCAGAAAGTGTGAGCCTCCCACCAAAAGATGAAGGCATCAATTGTCTGGCATTAAGCTATACATGATCTGTGTCTCGTGATTTTGACATCATTTAAAGCAATTTCATTAAAACCAGACAAAAACATCGCTGCAAGTATTTTAGAACCGACAACACCGCATAAAAGGTTGAATCAAAGTGACCCTAAATATAATGAATGAATGAATGAATGAATGTATATTGTTTTATGGCGCATCGACAGCTAAGGTCATTTAGCGCGCAATTAAATTTAATTATTCATGATCCCTGGGTAAACAAACCAGTACTAGGCTAGAAAATGTGCCTTGCCCAAGGGCACTCCACCATGACCATAGTGCTGCGACTAGGGATCGAACCCGGGACACCCGGTTTTGAAATCCCCGACGCTAACCACTCGACCACAGCGGATTCCTCCCCTAAATATAAAGATATTTATTTGATCGAAACACTCAACAATCACCGCTTCTCTATCTCATTCATTTATATTGGTTAATTCCTTGCTGATAAGGAATCCGCCGTTGCCTAGTGGTTAGCGTCAGGGATTTGGAACCGGGCATCCCGGGTTTCATCCCCAGTCGAGACCCTGTGGTCATGGTGGAGTGACCTTGGGCAAGGCACATTTCCAAGCCTAGTACTGGTTTATTTATCCAGGGATCATGGATAAGTGAACTGTCGTCGAGATATATCTGAAATAATGTTGAAAAGGGCGTTAAACCCCAACAAAACAAAAAAATCCTTGCTGATACCTACTGGAATTTGTAAGCGACAATTTGATTGGTCGTCAATCTGAGAGAACCTGTACCAGGCATTCGTCATATATATATATCAGTGATTGCTACAGCAGCAAATTTTGGGCCTGGGTTTATCCTTTCCCACATACAACAAATTTGCAGCAGACGACTTTGAAAATGTCGAGTCAAAATTATGGAAATTCTCTGTAAATGAAAGTTTTTTTTATGGAATATAGTTAAAATTGAAATCATTGTGGCAAAAGAAGAAATTGCAAATAACAAGCAATTTCTCCTTTTGCCACAATCATTTCAAAAGTCGTCTGCTTCAGATCCGTCGGAATGTGTCTACAAGTGGGAAAGGGTAAGATAAATAAGATTGCATTTAAAACTATCATTAGCCTACAACTACTGCCGCTACAAGAAACACAAGAACATCTCTATGTAGAAATAATTAACAGTAAAAAGTAAAAGAGAGACTTATCCAGAGGTCCGGATAAGGAGTGGTAATTCAGCTCTTTTCCCCACAATTTCTCTCTTATTATTAACGTAAACGGTCAACCCTATGTTGCGAGTACTCAAAAGAATCGTCTCACTCAGATGATTCTTTTGAGTACGCACAGCATAGGGTTAGAAAGATCAAATAAGGATTTTAGAACATACAAAACTCCCTTATCTAGAGCTCTGCTTATCTCTGTTTTGTAATATTACAATACTACGTATTATTAATAGAAATGATGATGAAATCTATAGCTGATTAACTATTAATTCTTAATATTTACAAGAATAATTTTTTTTATAAATATTACAATAAAAGGAGTTACCACTTGCAAACACATTATAACACATCTGCAGTGGAGACTTTGAAAACACCCTGACAAAAGGAGAAATTGATCATCATGAGCAATTCCTCCTTGTGCAAAAAATCATTTTAACACTTTTCAATAATTGTACTTTCTTCTTTAGATCTTAACCGTATTTTTGAATCGATGTATTCAAAGTGCTCTGCTGCAGATGTGTTGTATGTGGGAAAGGGTTAATAAGACGATATGTAATGATTTGAAGAAAGAAATATATGTATTGACCTATATATGAATATGTATAAATTACATACATTATTATAAGAGTTCTTTTTCCCTACTTCAGACCACTTTTGACTACTATGCAGATGCCTTTTAAAAACATTTTGGGAAAAAGGGAAATTGTCCAAGCTTAGGACTGGCCAAGAAATACTTCTCAAATGGAGTATAACCATATTCCAAAAACAGATTTTTGGACAACGAAACAAAACGTTTAGTTTTGTATATAGTCTTTTTATGTCATTTTCCAAAATACAAGGTAGCTAATTATATTTATTTATACAAGTTGGCAAGTTATATTTATGTATATTTTGTATATCAAATACATTGTATAAAATTTAAAATTGTTAAAAGTTTCCACTGTAGTCTTTATAATTTTACCCTGGAAAAAGGGAAGCATTTCCTTATCCATTTAATTTACCACATACAAAAATTTGCAGCAAAAAAAGAGGTTAAAATATGGAAAATCTCATTAACTGACATTTTAATTATTGCATACAGTTGACAATGTTGTGCCAAAAAAAATATAAAAATTAAAATAAAAAGTCGTTGGCTACAGATGCATCAAAAAGCTTCTGAATATTGGAAAGGGTAACCATACTTTTATTGTCTTTAACCCTTTCCCTCATACGACAATTCTGCAGCAGACGACTTTGAACGTATTTTGTCAGATGGATAACCTATGACTAAAAGTGGAAAACATTGTGACAAAAGGAGAAATTGCACGTTCTGTGCAATTTCTTCTTTTGTCACTATGTTTTCAAAAAGCCGTCTGCTTTAACCCTTTCCCTCATACGACAATTCTGCAGCAGACGACTTTGAACGTATTTTGTCAAAAAATAGAAAATCTCCATAGTTGAATGGATAACCTATGACAAAAAGTGGAAAACATTGTGGCAAAAGGAGAAATTGCACGTTTTGTGCAATTTCTTCTTTTGTCACTATGTTTTCAAAAAGCTGTCTGCTGCAGAGGCATCAGAAAGCGTCTATATGAGGGAAATGGTTAAAAAGATTGTCTTGATTTTGTCTCACAAGTTTAAAACAACAAAAACTATTTCGATAACTTAACCCTTTCCCATATACAGGCGCATTATGACGCCTCTGCAAAATCAACCTTTTAAAAAACATTTTGGCAAAACAAGAAATTGCCAAAGTTTTCCTCTCTATTCAAAATCAAATTTTGTCTTTATGTTTTCAAAGCAGCAGATGACTTTGAAAACATTTATAGAAAAAAAATCAATAAAAAAGAAATTTAAATGAAAGTATAATCATTGAAAAGAGTTAAAAAACATTGTGACGAGAGGAGAAATTGCTTGTTTAGGTTATTTCTTATTTTACCACAATTTTCAAAAGTTGTTAGTTACAGCAGCGTCAGAAAGCATCTATATGAAGCAAAGGTTTAAACTAAAGGTGTCCGCTGCATATTTGTTGTATGTTGGGTTAAACGAACAAGCACTATTTCAATTATTACTTAACCCTTTCCCTCATACGACAATTCTGCAGCAGACGACTTTGAACGTATTTTGTCAAAACATAGAAAATCTCCATATTTGAATGGATAACAGTTACTATGACAAAAAGTGGAAAACATTGTGGCAAAAGGAGAAATTGCACGTTTTGTGCAATTTCTTCTTTTGTCACTCTGTTTTCAAAAAGCTGTCTGCTGCAGAGCTGCAGAAAGCGTATATATGAAGGAAAGGGTTAACCCTTTTGCAACATACAACAAATCTAAAGCAGACAACTTTGAAAACATCTAGACGCAAAAAAATATGAAAAATCTCTATTAGTGAAAGTATAATTATTGAATCAATTTGAAATAATTTCGGCAAAGCGAGCAATTTCTTCTTTTGCCAAAATGATTTCAAAAGTCGTCTGCTTCATATGTTTCTACAAGCGTTAACCCTTTCCCTCATACGACAATTCTGTAGCAGACAATTGAATGGATAACCTATGACAAAAAGTGGAAAACATTGTGGCAAAAGGAGAAATTGCACGTTTTGTGCAATTTCTTCTTTTGTCGCCATGTTTTCAAAAAGTCGTCTGCTGCAGAGGCGTCGGAAAGCGTCTATATGAGGGGTTAAATGACATAACTAATCTCAACTAGAGTCTTCTTAGTTGCATTTGTTTATATAGTATATATAGTTCATTTTGAAGATCTGAATTTGTATCTATTTTAGATGTTAATTTTTGCACCTCAGATTAACGTCACCTGGTCATTCTACAAGGAAACTTGGTACCATAACACACATGATTAACAATGCAAGACATACCTTCACCATATCTAGATATATTTTCTGATCATATTTATCTGATCATATATAACAAACTTGTCTTAATCCTTTCCCACATACAGACACTTTTTGACGCCTTTGCAAACATTGTGGCAAAAGGAGAAATTGTTCAAAACAAACAAATTCACCTTAATGCCGCAATGTTTTCAACTTTTCTCAGTGATTATACTTCCATGTTCTTGCATGATTGTTTTGAAAGTCATCTGTTGCATATTTGTTGTATGTGGGGAAGGGTTAATGTCGGACGCATTCCAACCTGCAGACACAGCAGTTGTCTTTTGAAAAATGTGTGGTAAAGGAGAAATTGATCAGGATGAATAATTTTTCCTTTTGCAATAATGTTTGAAACTCTTTATATTAATTCACTTTCATTTAACAAAATATTTAAGAGAATTAAATAGCTGTCTGCTGCGCAAATTTTGACGTTGAAATAATCTGGAGAAAAATATTGAAAATCTCTGTAAAAATTTAGTTTTAGAATTAAATTGAAAATATTGTGGCAATCGTTTGCCACAAAGTTTTCAAAGGTTTTCTGCTACAGAAGCATCAGAGATGTTTGTGAGAAGGGATTATATATGGAAATAAAAAGAAAATCCTCACCAGGACTAAATTCTCAAATACACAACAATATTCAAAATTCTTATGACAGCATAAAAAAACTTCTGCACATAATTTGGTTAGTGTATTGCTTTGATTATAATCTGCTTACCTGAATAAATTTATTTTGAGGATTTATAAATAAAAAACCATGCAAAAATAATAAAGGAATCTTTACCAGAAGTAATTGTCCAAATAGTTATACACAAAATAGTTATACACAACGGTATTCAAAATTCTTATGTCAGCAGAAGCATCAAAATCTTCAGCACAGAATTTGGTTAGTGTATTGCTTTGATTATAATCTGTTTACCTGAATAAATTTATTTTGAGGCTTTATAAATTGAAAACTATGCAAAAATAACAAAGGAACCTTTACCAGAAGTAATTTTTCAAATAAACAACAGTATTCAAAATTCTTATAAAGTTAGAGGCATCACGGATTTGCGTTGGTGTATTGCTTTGATTATACTCTGAACACCTGATTAAAACTATTTTGATGCTTTATAAATATTTAGTAAAATACAACTTTATTCCATGTTACCACATGTAGACACATTTTGCTGCATCTGCAGTAGATGACTCTTGAAAACATTGAAGGAGACATATTTTCGAAGTCGATAGCTGTTGTAACTGGTAAAGGATTAACCCTTTCCCTCATACGACAATTCTGCAGCAGAAGACTTTGAACACAATTTGTCAAGAAATAGAAAATCTCTGTAATTAAATGGATAACCTATGACTAAAAGTGGAAAACATTGTGGCAAAAGGAGAAATTGCTCGTTTTGAGCAATTTCTTCTTTTGTCACTATGTTTTCAAAAAGCCGCCAGCTGCAGAGGCATCAGAAAGCGTCTATATGAGGGAAAGGGTTAAAAAACAATACCTTATGATCAATGAGCAATTTTCATATTCCCTAAATTGTTTTGTAAAATTACTACCCTGCAGAGGTAACACACGTCATCTGCATTTGGGAAAGCACTAGAAACATGCCAACTCTTATATCTTAAAAACTTTAAAAGACATAAAAAAAAAACTAACAACTACATAGCACGAATAGACACAATACCTAAAAATATTTACAACAAATAATTTCTCAAATTGCACATTCTCCACAAATCAAAATCAAAACATGCTACGTTCGTAAAATACCTATATCTACTAAATAAATAATATATAACAAAGATTAACCCTTTCCCTCATATAGACACTTTCAGATGCCTCTCTTCAGCAGATGATTTTTTGAAAACATTGTGGCAAAAGAAAAAATTGCTCAAAACAAGCAATTTCTCCTTTTGCCACAAAGTTTTCAACTTCTTTCAGTAATTATACATTCATTTATAGAGGTATTCCATACTTTTGTTAAGATGATCTCAAAGTCCCCTGCTGCAGATTTGTTGTATGTGGGAAAAAGTTACATCATCAAGAAATCGTAGAGCCTAAAACAGAGAGGAACAAGAGTGTTCAAGGGACACCCTTTCCCAAACAAGACGCACACATCTGCAGAAGACAAAATTTGAAAGTATTGTGGAAAAAGGAGAAAATGCTCATAACAAGCTGTTTCTCCTTTTGTCACAATGCTTTCAAATCTATCTATTATGACACTTTCATTTGTAGAGATTTCCCATATTTTGCCTTGATATTTTCAAATTCAACTGCTGCAGATTTGTTGCATGTGGAAGAATTAAACAATTTTACAGTTTTATAAAAAAAATGTTTTCTGAAGTCTCCTGCTGCCTTCAGTTTGTAACTTTGTACCATGGAATAATTCAACTGTATAATATTTTCTAAGAAAACAAGCCATAATAAAATAAGGGCCTAGCAAGCAAACGCCAACGCTTGTCTGCTTTTATCTAAGTCGAACAAGGGGCATTACTGAATAATTATGAAAGCCAGAGTTATGTGACTTGGTATAGACATGCATATGGTTCCCAGGGACATGTGTACTTAGTTTCATTTGAAAATGCAGAACAGTTTTTGAGTAATGAGTTAAAGTTAAAGTTTTGTGCTGATGCAGACGACGGCAAGGGTATCGCAATACCCCCAACTTTTTTTCAACCCTTTCCCTCATATAGACGCTTTTTGACAACTCTGCAGCAGACAGCTTTTTGAAAACATAGTGACAAAACAAGAAATTGCTCAAAACAAGCAATTTCTCCTTTTGCCACAATGTTTTCCACTTTTAGTTATAGGTTATCCATTCAATTATAGAGATTTTCTATTTTTTGACAAAATATGTTCATAGTCGTCTGCTGTAGAAGGGTTAAATCAAAACTTTGAAATAAAACCATGAAATCATCTTCAATCTTAATTACTTCTAAAAGAGAAATATTTCGGTCATGTTAAACTTAAACCAACATTTAGGGCATTTGTAGATATTTCGAGATTTGGATCAACCTGCACATCCACCCTGTTTGATATGGTTCTGCAATTTTCGTAAATTAGTCAAAAAGGTATCTGGTAAATTTCTGAAACACTTTGGCCTTTAGGATTAGATTGAATAGATGGGACAGGTGGATTTCAGGATTGATTTGCATTGAACACCATTTTCAACTGTATTTCAGTTATATCATGGCTTTCTTGCACCAGTACTTCACACACCATTCTTCCCAGGCTACTGGGCTTCATTCCCCCATATACTGTATAGCCCTTTGGTCCACATGGGATATATACATTAAAGTTGGCTTTTCTGGAGCAAAACTCATTTTTATCTTTTCCCACATATATGACAAATCTGCAGCAGACAGCTCTGAAAACATTTTGGCAAAAATGTAGAAAATCTAAGTAAATGAAAAGAAGATTATTGAAAAGGGATGCAAACATTGTGACATGAGTAAAATTGCTACGAGGAGCAATTTCTCCTTTTGTCACACTGTTTTCTTAGTTTGTCTTCTGCAAGTGCGTCAAAATGTTAACTGTAAACTAATACAATATAATCGTGAAGCTCCAGATACCTCATTTTTCATATTCTAAAATCATTATAAGCAATTCCTTAACAGTTACCCAGAAAACAATCAACTCTGGACAAGTTCTATAAAAGCAAGTGTAATTATTGAAAAGAGCTTAAAACATTATAACAAAAGCATAAATTGCTCATGATAAGCAAATGTTTTTTTTTTAATGGCAAGTTCTATACATATAATAACCCTTTCCCATTTGCAGACGGATTTTGACATATCTGCAGCATACGACTTTTCAAAACATTGCCGCAAACACATAAACTGCTCATAATGAGTAATTTCTACTTTTGCCACAACATTTTCTTTTTAATAAAACTTCCAATTAAAAGAGATTTGTTCTATATTATTTTTTCAAAGTTGTCTGCTGCAAATTGGTGGTGTATGGTAAAGGGTTAATAAAATGGTCATGTCATAGGACTGACTATTATTGGCCTGTGTTTGAACGTTCTGATTACACACTTCTTTCTTATTATATTAACAAAGAAACCAAAAAATCTACAACTTTCAAAAAATGTGTTATTTTTAATTTTAACGCTTTCCCACAAACAAAAAATGGCTTTGGACGAATCCTGGGAAAAATATGGGAAATCTCGATCAATGAAAGGACTATTATTAAGTTGAGTTGAAAACATTGTGGCAAATGGAGTAATAAAGTGCAATTTCACTTTTTGCCACAATGTTATGGAAGGTCTTCTGCAGATGCTCAGGTGGGAAAGGGTTAAAGTAATCTTCAAATTCAAAAACAACCTTCAGAAATTTATAAAAACGACAAATAAACCCATTAGCAGGCAGTTGGGTAATGTATAATGTGGACAAAAGGTGTTATAGCTGGAAACATGGTAGTTTTATAACTTATCATACAGTTGCATTGAAAACATTGCTAAAAACAATTTTTCCTTTTTCTCACAATGTTTTCAAAAGGTGTCTGCCGCAGAGCGTCCACAATCTGAGAAAGGTTAACCCAGTCAAGGCACACATCTAAACAAATGAGTAATGATTTTCAACCGCTCTTCCGTGAAGCCCTTGCTGACTGCCGTGACCTTGACCTTGTTCCCTCATCACATTTTCAATCGACTCTGTCCTCGCTCGTATCGAGCCACTTATCACAACAATATCTCTTGTAACGTGCTCCCGATTTTCGGTTTGTCTATCGTGTGAGTTTAAGATGGGATGCGATTCCGACCTCTGACCTTCCAGGCCAGGCGACCCTCTGCGTGGGGTCGACGGTCTGTCTAATGTCACAACATAGTCAGTTAATGTTACGTCGGAGGTGCCTCCAGACTCCAAGGGTATTGGATGAACTCTGAATCTCTCGAGCATGTCAAATACAGAGTTGAACCACAAATGCTGTACCCTACACTTGCCGTCATTGTTGATTGTCATTCGTAGATGCTGTAAAAGAGAATAATGGTTGATTAATTACAGTTTAATGCCGTTTTCAGTCATATCACGGTGGCCAGTTAACCTACTCATGCGTTTACAGGATTTCTTACACTAGTAATCCACACAACATACTTTTCAAGCAACTGACTGTTAGCCAATTGGTGGAAGACGAATGATGCCGAGCTGGGGTTCGAACTGACAACCTCTGGATTGACAGCTCTCATTGCTATCCGCGCTCGGTAAAAGAGAACAAAAACATGATCTAATATTTGAAAGAACGCATGTGTCGCATGCAAATAACACACTAAAAATAGATGTGTGATGATGGACAGACAATGTAGAAAATATTCCTTAAGCCTTAAGTAAAGGTAAACTGGCAAAGGCAGGCAAACAGGAATATAGACTGTTTTTATTATGTGATATTTTAACTCTTTAACTGCAGGCGTCTGCAGTAGACTACTTTTGAAATTTCTCCTTTTACTACAATGTTTTCAACTCTATTTCAATTGCCTATACTCGTACTAACAGATATTTTCCGTTTTTTTGCCAAGAAAGTTTAAAGTTTTATCCTGCAGATGTGTTGTATGTTGGAAGTGGTTAACCCTTTCCCTCATATGACAATTCTGCAGCAGAGGACTTTGAACATACTTTGTCAAAAAAAAGAAAATCTCTATAATTGAATGGATAACCTGTGACTACAAGTGGAAAACATGTTTTCAAAAGCCGTCGGCTGCAGAGGCGTCAGAAAGCGTCTATATGAGGGATAGGGTTAAACTGAAAAGAATCTCCTCAGTATGTATACATGTCTTTAACCCTTTCCCTCATATAGACGCTTAGTAAGAGCAATTTTTCCTTTTGGGATAATCATTTCAAGAGTTGTCTGCTGCAGATGCGTCAAAATGCGTCTACAGGTGGGAAAGGGTTAAACAATGACAAGTTCACTCAGCCACGGAAGGAGCTTATGTACTGAGATATCATTGTTTAACCCTACAAATCCAAAATCAGCCACAGACGACTGCGTTGAAAACATTGTGACTAAAGTCTAAAGGCGTCTGTTGCAGAGGCGTCAGAAGGCATCTGTATGTGGGAAGTGACTATCCTCGTTTCATAAACAATTTTCTTTCTGTTTTTGATTACATAGATATTAAATCTTTCCTACATAAAACACATTTGAAGCAGATGACTTTGAAAACATCTAGTCAAACATTTTGAAAAGCTCTATGAATGAAAGTATTATTAAGCTGAAAACATTAAGGCAAAAAGAGAAATTGCTCATTCGGAGCAATTTCTCTTTTTGCCATAATGTTTTAAAAAATTAACTGCTCAGATGTCACATGACTCTTTGACAGATTAATTGTTTGGTGTTTAACGCCAACGTCAACAATTTTTTTAGTTATATCATGGCATTTCCTGGGTAAGTTACATGTACAACAGGTCCATTTATCCTGACACCAGCCAGTCAGTTAGTATGCTAACCCCGCAAATCTGAGCACCAAGGAGGGAAGCCATTAATACCACTTTTAATGTATGACCCGGCCAGGGTTGAACCCACGACCTTCAGCACCCGAGGTGGACTCTCTACCAATACACCAACGAGGCAGTTATATGGAACAGGGTTAAGATCTGCAGATATTAATAGTATGTATGGATTATAAAATCTACCTTTTGTCATAAGGCACAAATCAATTTACCTTTCAGAAGACTTTAAAATGGTACTAATGGCTTTCCCTTCTTGGCCCGCAGGATTGTGGTTCTCTGGTGTCAGGATAAATGGACCAGGAGTACTGCTAACTTACCATGAAAATGCTGTGATATTACTGAACAAGAGGGAAGAGGGCCAGTATCACTCCACTGCAATAAGGCAACAATTAAATCTCCAAACAGCCCTGCCCCCTGGTGGCCATGTTTTTTGACCAATCAACATGGCTTGAAGGAATTTGATAGAGGGTGATATTACTGAAAAATTGTTGAAATTGGCATAAAGCACCACGCAAACCATACATACAAAAATCTAATTAATCTTACTTTGGCTCTGGCTTGGAAGTTGAAGGTCAGGACGTATTCTCCTTTCCTTGTTGCACTTTGTCGCACCAAAAACACGCCATGGCCTGCGGTTCCCTGATGTAAGACCAGCTGGGCTGCTTCCAGTCGACTAAGTGCTCCATGGAACCATGGGTATTCCCTCAGATTGATCTCCATTCTCTGTTCGCCACTTAGATCATGCTCTGAAAATAATTGTAACCTACCTACATAATCTAGTATTTTCAAAATTATTCTCTCCTTTTAATCATCTCCTATATGTAGACCCATTTTGACACATATGTAGCAGACAAGTTTTAAAAACATTGTGGCAAAAGTAGAATGAGCAATTTCTACTTTTGCCACAATAATTTCACCTCCATTCAATGATATTTCATTTTCATTTTCGAGAAATTTCTACTTTTCCAATATCTTCTGCTTCAGAGGCGTCTGAAATCATCCATGTTTAGGAAAGGATAAAGCAGAGGGGCTCAATAAAATATAGTTTCAGGTCAACAACAATCTCATTTAAACTAGATCTTAACTTCACTCACTCATATATACTAATATTAAACCCCTATGACTACGAAGGGGTAAACAGCTCTTTTCCCCACAATATCTTTCTAATTATCAAATCAAACTATAATATATTGTATATCTATAGGTGCTACCTATTTACGAAAAAACAGTAAGATGATTTAAAAAACAAGAAAATGTGTCCATGGAACACGGATGCCCCGGTTGTTAACTATATTTTAAAACGGACGGACGAACAGTTGGTCCAACCTCAAATTGATACATTTTTTTAAACAATGATATGTTGATTGTCATTTGTGTGAAGTTTCATAATGATAGGACATCAGGTTCACTAAAATCTAACTTGACCAAAAACTTTAACCTGAGAATGGAATGGACGAACAGACAGACGAACAGACGGATGAACAGTTGGTCCAACCTCAAATTGATACAATTTTTTAAACAATGATATGTTGATTGTCATTTGTGTGAAGTTTCATAATGATAGGACATCAGGTTCACTAAAATCTAACTTGACCAAAAACTTTAACCTGAGCGGGACGGACGAACGGACGGACGGACGGACTAACAGACCGGAAAACTATATGCCCCTCATACCTCGTATGCCGGGGCATAAAAATAAAGAGCATACTTTGGCAATAAAAATGATTTATAAGTAATTGACTAGACGATATTAATGTTAATCTCATGTTTTTTGCATGATCACAAAAGGTTCGGAAATCGTTTTGCTGACGTCTATTATTACGAACAGAAAATAATAAAGTAAAGACTTTCAGAAAACCAATGAATAACATTTACAAGCATTACTTCCTACCCCGGAATACAGGACTGAGAAAACGATCTGATCGATTACAAACATATAAAGTTACCAAAAGTGTAGGTATACATATATATATATATATATATATATATATAATACCTCATGTAACTTTTCCACTTAAATTAAGAAATGTGCAACCATTGACATCACTATAAAATATTCAAACAAAGCATAAGAACTAATGATAGGAAAATTAGTTATAATCCAAGAGTAGCCAATCATCCAACTTCTGTAGTAATGAACGCTAAACGCCTTTAAAGAATGATTGAATTGACACTGGATATGCAAATCAAAGTTCCAGGCTAAATGCTGTGCACCTTATATGTATAACACAAGAGAAAGTTGATGCAACGCATCAATGTCGCCGGATATCCATAGTGCAGTTATGCATAACACTAACATTATAGTAGTTGAATAAACAGTTATCAACTGAGGGGCATATTGGAACATCAGGGGAGGGGTCAAGTGAAAATGTATCATAACTTGCATTGTTTTGTCAACGAAGTGAATGATAATTGAAGCCTTGCATTGTTTATGATCAATCTCCATTCCAAAGTAGGTTGACCATACACACAACCAACTAATTATTGATTATACACAGTAATGGAAATGAGAAATCTTGCCAATCATTAGTCTTAGTATGTATACAGTGCTTTCATTAAGGAATAATTATAAGATTTGTGAATTCCACATACACTTTTCAAGATGTTTGTCAGAATATTTGAATTTTATTATTTTTCAATAAAACCACAAAACAGACAATTTAGGATTTGCATGCAATAGCACGTCATTTTACCTTTCCTCTATTAAAGTCAACAGTGGACACCCTTTTAAAACAATGAGTTAAGGGTTAAATCGCTGAAGACATGAGTTTTCCCTTTTTCTCAAAATGATATTAGCTTGGCATCCTAATTATATCATACTTTAACAAATGTTGAAATGTAATCCAATATTTATAAATTAGACCACCTTCGAAATATAATATCAACTAAACAGTTAAATATCATTGAAATTGTTGTATAATTTAAACTTAATTTCGAACATAAACTGAGCCCTACAACATGTTAATTTATTTTAATTCTTTCCTTCCTTTTTTATAACGAAAATAACAAACTACTCATGTTTTAAAATTATATTATGATGAGCGCCCTTGTGTCAATGATGCATAACAATATGCAGATCGGAAGCAATATGCCTTTAGGGAATTAAATGACACATTTAAAATTGTCAAGGACGAACTAATTTTGTACGAAAGACCCGATTCTTTCTCATTCGCAGAGGTGTCGTTCTTGAAACTCTCTTTATAGGCAGAGAGTGTTCGTTCAAAGTAATTTTTCTATTTAAACTAGTTTTATCTCGGTTTTTTTTTTCTTCATTTGTTTCGAACCAAATAAACATTTTAAATCACCTACGATTTACTATTTGTAAGTGAGTGTAAAGAGACGGCTCTCTGCAAAGGAGATTGATCTACGCAGTTGGTATTCGCGAGTCACGCTTCAAGCAGGTGCGCGTATGTAAACAAATTAGACTGCGACGTAAAGGTTTGTAGTTATCGCCTTTTGAGTACATGTATATAGTGTAAAACAAGAGAAAGTTGATGCAACGCATCAATGTCGCCGGAAATGCATACTGCAGTTATGCATAACACTAACATTATAGTAGTTGAATAAACAGTTATCAACTGAGGGGCATATTGGAACATCAGGGGCGGGGTCAAGTGAAAATGTATCATAACTTGCATTGTTTTGTCAACGAAGTGAATGATAATTGAAGCCTTTCATTGTTTATGATCAATCTCCATTCCAAAGTAGGTTGACCATACACACAGCCAACTAATTATTGATCATACACAGTAATGGAAATGAGTAATCTTGACAATCATTAGTCTTAGTATGTATACAGTGCTTTCATTAAGGAATAATTATAAGATTTGTGAATTCCACATACACTTTTCAAGATGTTTGTCAGAATATTTGAATTCTATCATTTATCAATAAAACCACAAAACAGACAATTTAAGATTTTCATGCAATAGCACGTCATTGTATGTTTCCTCTATTAAAGTCAACATTGGACACCTTTGCAGCAATTTACTTTTAAAACAATGAGATAAGGGTTAAATCGCTGAAGACATGAGTTTTCTCTTTTTCTCAAAATGATATCAGCTTGGCATCCTAATTATATCATACCTTAATAAATGATGAAATGTAATCCAATATTTACAAATAAGACCACCTTCGAAATATAATATCAGCTAAACAGTTAAATCTCATTGAAATTGTTGTATAATTTAAACTTAATTTCGAACATAAAATGAGCCCTACAACATGTTAATTTCTTCTAATTCTTTCCTTCCTTTTTTTAAAAGGAAAAAAACAAATTACTCATGTTTTAAAATTATATTATGATGAGCGCCCTTGTGTCAGTGATGCATAACAATATGCAGATTGGAAGCAATATGCCTTTAAGGAATTTAATGACACATTTAAAATTGTCAAGGACGAAAACAATTTGTACGAAAGACCCGATTCGTGACCTACATTTTTTTCGCAGAGGTTTTCGGGGACGGTTTTGTCTTCGTAAATAAAACCCCAAAAAAGAGATACGAGTCAAAATAAAGAAACTACTAATACTTAAAACATCGGAATATTTATTTCATTTAAGATGTGTCATAACTTAGTGTTTTTAAACAAACGCAATTGTAATATGTTCAAGACATTTAAATTTGTTTTTTTCTAATAATAACTCCTCCTCCCATGTGATTTCCGAAAACCTATTAAAACTAGAAGTCGCGGGCTTCTGCCCGGCGACTAATAAAGTATACCAGTCTAGCTAATAGGGACTGTTTTGTCTTCGTAAATAAAACAAAAAACATAAATGCGAGTCAAAATAAAGAAACTGAAAATACCTAAAACATCGGAATATTTATTTCATTTTAGATGTGTCATTACTTAGTGTTTTTAAACAAACACAATTGTAATATGTTCAAGACATCTAAATGTGTTTCTTTCTAATAATAATCCCCCCTCCCATGTGATTTCCGAAAACCTATTAAAAATAGAAGTCGCGGGCTTCTGCCCGGCGACTAATAATGAACGAGGTTTAAACATGAGGGCCAAGATGCTTAAGGTCCTTAATCAATTACCTGTATTATGGAAAAGAAGCAAATATGTAACAGCCCTTTTCTGATGCCATCTGGTGGCTCTTTTTTTAAACCAGTCAATATGACTGGAACAAGTTATAATAAGAAGTCACATTTCTGCTTAACCCTTTCGCTAATAGAGACGGTTTCTGACTCCTTTGCAGCATACGACTTAGGGAAAGATTGTCGCCAAAGGTACAATTGCTCAATATGTGAAAGTTATCCTTTTTCAACAATATTTGATGAATAATTATACTTTGTATGAGTGAATCTATAGCTCATGCATAGGAATTTAGGGTATTTAATGTTGATACCACTTTTCTTTGCTGGAAACGACGTCGCTCCATTTGACGTTACGCCACATGAAGTTTTACTTATTTAAAAGTTCCATTTATGTTCTAACTTGTTTGTACAAAAGTTAGATCACTCAAAAATAACACATAAATTTTATGACCTTAAATGTCGATTTAGATTTGTTTTTAAAGATTAACTTTAACAATAATTTTCAATCTGTGTTTTATACATAACCAAAATCGCGGCCCCGTGGATTGGCGAGGGTCACTTCAGAAACCTTTGTGGGTTATAAAAAAAATAAAAAATCTCGCACATGTTACCTATGAGCGAAAAAAACCATTTATGTTGTTTTTTTCGTTTGATGTGGGTACTCATATGGTTATATTGTCTAATAAAGATTTTAGAACATACAAAACGCCCTTCATCTAGAGCTCTGGCCTATGAAATGGGCAATGAAGAAAACGTTCTTTTGAGTTCCACTACAGATGTGTCTGCATGTGGGTAAGGGCTAACTTTTCAACTAAAATGCTACTTCAATTAAGATTCATATCCTGAGTAAAAATTTGCTTCATATTGAAATGAAGTGTACTTTTGATAAGGACTTGAAAATATTGTGGGTAAAGGAGTAATTTCTCCTTTTTAATTTCTGCAGAGGGTTATAAAAAATATATTCATGACAGGAAAGAGTTAAATATTGTACCTCCATATCCTCCATTGAATTCACCAGATAATATGTTGGCCCCTGCAACAGCAGGACTCCCGCCCCCGGGGCATGGCGGTACCTCTGGTGGGTTACTGGCTACACTGCCATGGGAGGAACTTCTTTGAGGGGACCCTGTGAAAAGTTTTAACTTTGTTTAACTCTAACCAACAATAAAAAAAAGTCTGAAGCAGACAACCTTGAAACCATCTGAGCTAAAATATGGAAACTCTCTAAAAATGAAAGTATAATTACTGAAAAGAGAATTTTGAAATAGCACTAAACTCACCTCTTTCTACATGATGATTTGTCCCAGAGGGCGCTGATGGCAGTCGGGGTCGTCTGAAAACACAATTTAACTTCTTAAACATTATGACAAAAATATTGGTCAAAAATGATGCAAATTTAAAAAGAAAAATTGTAAGTGCTGTTTGTTTCCATAAAATTAAAAAAAAAAAAAAGATAAGGCATAGAATAGAACACTGTACACCACAGTTTAACGCTATTTGATGTGAGCAGTTTTGAAAGCTGTATAAATGATTGTCACACAGATAGAACAAAGATGTTTACCATGATGCTATGAACCACAACATACAAAAAACAACCTTTTTGAAAAAGGTCTCAATCCTTTCCAACATGAGATTGCATCTGAAACAGACAACTTTTGAATCGTCTGTGGCAAATCAAAATAGCACGTTATGAGCATTTTCTTTTTTTTCCCCACAATTTTTCCCAAATCCATTCAATTATGAATACTTTCTATTTTTTAGCCTTGATGTTTTAAAAGTTATCTGCTGCAGATTTGTTGTATGTTGGATAGTGTTAAAAACTACAGAAACAGGAATACATATATATATAACAAACAAGATTGTATAGACTTTTTGTCATAATTATAATTTTGAATATGCTTTATGGGTGCTTATTTGAATTGATTGTGAACAGTAAAGAGAGACCTTGATCTGGCTGTGCAGTGGTCAACAGTTAATTCCTGAACAAAGATTTTTTTATGACATAGATAGCATCTCTATTAGCACCTTAATATAACATTAACGCAGCACAAGAAAATTTACATGTAAACTTAGCAGCATAGATTTTTTCATGAAAGCACTACCTATTGGTCAAATAGTACTGTAAATTGTGAGAATTTCTCTTTTTTCTCCAATGTTTTCAAGTGGTAAAATGTAGAAGTGCCAACATTTGCCGATATTCAATAAAAGGTTGCAATGGCAATATGAAGTTTTATACATAATGAAACAAATAATCAATGGAGAGTATCTGTCCGTTATATAGTGCTAATATATTAAGTTAACTAGGGATGTCAGCGATTAATCGCTTACTCGGTTAACCGTATGTTATTCCATTAATCGGTTAGTAATTCAAGTAATCGAGTACTCGGAAAAATAGATAAAATATATACACAGTTGTATTTCACCTTTTGTTCTTTTCAATTTGTCACACGTATCTGACAAGAGGTTAATTATTCACACCTCCATCGGGAAAGTTGCCATAACTGTGAAAACGGCCGCACTCGATTGTATTGACAACTGGCTACATTTAGCCTACGCACAGACTAATAATCCCTTGTCAAAGACAGGTTACGTCAGTCACAATGGCATTTATGAATCATCAAGAAAAAGAAATAACCGAACCAGTCTCTTTTAAGCAATTACGTACCCAATTTCAAAAAGCTTTGGAATGCTTGCACGATGAAAGAGTAAACATGAACGATCCTGACCTGACTGTGCCGAACGAAGCATATGTTGTTCTGGGTCTTCATTTGTGAAACCCGACTCATTTGTGGTCACATTGTGGTGGTGTTTTTCGTCCACTTATTGGTTATTAGTACAATAAAGAAAACTCTAATTGTCTGTTTTTTGTCTGTATGATCTTATTTGCTTGTCACAAACCCACCATGCGTAGGTGTTCACGTAACGTGGCTCATTTGTAGTCTCATTATATTTTTCTTTCTACCATTAATTGATATCCGGTTTGTAATATCGGAAGCCGTTGCCATCCCTAATATTAACCCTTTAGCCACATACAAGAAATCTGCAGCAGATGATTTTGATAACATTTAGGCAAACATACAGAATTGCTCTTTAATTGGGAAGCATAATAATTAAATAAAGTTGCAAACATGGTGGTAAAAGGTGAAATTGCTGATCATGAGCAATTTCTCCTTTTGCCACAATGTTTTCAAAAGCCTTAGGCAAGGTTGTGAAGAATGGTATGTAAAAGATTCATTTTGATCAGGGCGAGTGTATTAAATACACTCGCCCTGTTTTGATCAATGAACAGAATGATTCCCCTTTGAAGGTGGGTGGAGGGGTACTTAAAGCCTTTTTCCAACAGCAAAGAAAACCACTTCTACCACATGTAAACTCTTTCAAATCCATCAGGGATTGAACGCTGGTCTCCTATAAACTCTTTGTTTGGTCCAGTCAGAGATTGAACGCTGGTCTCCTATAAACTCTTTGTTAGGTCCAGTCAGGGATTGAACGCTGGTCTCCTATAAACTCTTTGTTAAGTCCAGTCAGGGATTGAACGCTGGTCTCCTATAAACTCTTTGTTTAGTCCAGTCAGGGATTGAACGCTGGTCTCCTATAAACTCTTTGTTAGGTCCAGTCAGGGATTGAACGCTGGTCTCCTATAAACTCTTTGTTTAGTCCAGTCAGGGATTGAACGCTGGTCTCCTATAAACTCTTTGTTAAGTCCAGTCAGGGATTGAACGCTGGTCTCCTATAAACTCTTTGTTTGGTCCAGTCAGGGATTGAACGCTGGTCTCCTATAAACTCTTTGTAAAGTCCAGTCAGGGATTGAACGCTGGTCTCCTATAAACTCTTTGTTAAGTCCAGTCAGGGATTGAACGCTGGTCTCCTATAAACTCTTTGTTTGGTCCAGTCAGGGATTGAACGCTGGTCTCCTATAAACTCTTTGTTAGGTCCAGTCAGGGATTGAACGCTGGTCTCCTATAAACTCTTTGTTTGGTCCAGTCAGGGATTGAACGCTGGTCTCCTATAAACTCTTTGTTAGGTCCAGTCAGGGATTGATCGCTGGTCTCCTATAAACTCTTTGTTAAGTCCAGTCAGGGATTGATCGCTGGTCTCCTATAAACTCTTTGTTAAGTCCAGTCAGGGATTGATCGCTGGTCTCCTATAAACTCTTTGTTAAGTCCAGTCAGGGATTGATCGCTGGTCTCCTATAAACTCTTTGTTAAGTCCAGTCAGGGATTGAACGCTGGTCTCCTATAAACTCTTTGTTAAGTCCAGTCAGGGATTGAACGCTGGTCTCCTATAAACTCTTTGTTTGGTCCAGTCAGGGATTGAACGCTGGTCTCCTATAAATTCTTTGTTAAGTCCAGTCAGGGATTGATCGCTGGTCTCCTATAAACTCTTTGTTAAGTCCAGTCAGGGATTGATCGCTGGTCTCCTATAAACTCTTTTTAAGTCCAGTCAGGGATTGATCACTGGTCTCCTATAAACTCTTTGTTAGGTCAAGTCAGGGATTGAACGCTGGTCTCCTATAAACTCTTTGTTTGGTCCAGTCAGGGATTGAACGCTGGTCTCCTATAAACTCTTTGTTTAGTCCAGTCAGGGATTGAACGCTGGTCTCCTATAAACTCTTTGTTAAGTTCAGTCAGGGATTGAACGCTGGTCTCCTATAAACTCTTTGTTAGGTTCAGTCAGGGATTGAACGCTGGTCTCCTATAAACTCTTTGTTTGGTCCAGTCAGGGATTGAACGCTGGTCTCCTATTAACTCTTTGTTTGGTCCAGTCAGGGATTGAACGCTGGTCTCCTATTAACTCTTTGTTAAGTCCAGTCAGGGATTGAACGCTGGTCTCCTATAAACTCTTTAAGTCCAGTCAGGGATTGAACGCTGGTCTCCTATAAACTCTTTGTTTAGTCCAGTCAGGGATTGAACGCTGGTCTCCTATAAACTCTTTAAGTCCAGTCAGGGATTGAACGCTGGTCTCCTATAAACTCTTTGTTTAGTCTAGTCAGGGATTGAACGCTGGTCTCCTATAAACTCTTTAAGTCCAGTCAGGGATTGAACGCTGGTCTCCTATAAACTCTTTGTTTAGTCCAGTCAGGGATTGAACGCTGGTCTCCTATAAACTCTTTGTTTGGTCCAGTCAGGGATTGAACACTGGTCTCCTATAAACTCTTTAAGTTCAGTCAGGGATTGAAAGCTGGTCTCCTATAAACTCTTTGTTTGGTCCAGTCAGGGATTGAACACTGGTCTCCTATAAACTCTTTGTTTGGTCCAGTCAGGGATTGAACGCTGGTCTCCTATAAACTCTTTGTTTAGTCCAGTCAGGGATTGAACGCTGGTCTCCTATTAACTCTTTGTTTGGTCCAGTTAGGGATTGAACGCTGGTCTCCTATAAACTCTTTGTTTAGTCCAGTCAGGGATTGAACGCTGGTCTCCTATAAACTCTTTGTTAAGTCCAGTCAGGGATTGAACGAGTTAGTACCCTGTACTACAGAGTAGTAGATAAGGAAGATTTCATGCACATAACCTATTCCAACATACAACAAACTTGCAGCAGATGACTTTGAAAACATATTCACAAAGATATGGAAAACCTCTACAAAAATAAATATCATTATTGAAGAGAGTTTGAAAACATTGCTGAAAATGGTGAGATTACTCAGTATAAGCAATTTCTCAGTCTTTTCAAAAGTCGTCTGCTACAGAGGCATCATAAAGCGCCTGTATGAGGAAAAGGGTTAAATCCTTATTTGTACTTCTGATCCTACAGTGTAGGTTCTAACAAGAATCAGCTCACCTAGACAATTTTCCACAGAGATTCTTTACCACACACAGACAACTTTTAAAAACATTTATGACAAAAGGAGAAATTCATCAAAAAAGAGCAATGTCTCCTTTTGCCACTTCGTTTTCAACTGTATTCAATAATCATACTTTCATTTGTAGAGATGTTCCATTTTCCATTGTTAATTAAACTTTGAGGTTTTCAAAGTTGTCTGCCGCAGATTTGTTGTATGCTGGAAATAGGGGTTAAATTAAGATGAGTGTGTGGTATGCAACATCTACCAACACTTTTCTGTCATATATGAAAATGTTTTTTTTACATAATGATTATACATGACTTCCACAGAACACTGGCATACAGACATGTCCTAAACCCTCTCACACATACAACACACATGCAGCAGACTATTTAGAACTCATCTAGGCAAAAACATAGAAAAACCTCTATAAATGTAGGTATAATTACCGAAAAAGGTTGAAAACATTGTGGCAAACAGAGAAGTTGCTTGTTTTGAGCAATTTCTCCATTTGCCAAGATATTTTAATAATTTGTCTGCTGTATAAGGCGTCAGAAAGCATCTATATTCGGTAAATCTGACATTCTCTAATAATTCCATCTGTTGAAAAATCATCCCATTGCAGTATCTGATTAACTGGACTGGGTTTAATTACACCAACCTTACCATTAGTTATAATTTATACTTAAATACTTAAAAGCACATTTCATTATTTTTGTTTCCCCTAATAAAAATGCAAAGAAAAACAATTCTTAACAAGACTTAGTATTGTTAGTCAGCATGGCAACTATTAAATACATTCCACCATTCTGTCATTCACTTTTTACAAAATATTAGGGAAACAAAAAGTAAGAAATATGATTTTAAGTATTACTTATCACTAAGTAAATTAGGTTGGTGGAATTGGGCATCAATATCTTTCGTAATGACAAAGAGCGCATGAATTATTCCAGTAATGCTGAAAAACTGGACACTGTTCAGTCTGCCTGTGTTGGAATAATGTGAAAGGAAGAACTGCTTATTTAAGCAATTTCTCCATTTTCAACAATGTTTTTTTTTTTGCAGAAGTCGTCTGCTACAGAGGCATCTGAAGTCCTCTGTAACATGCAAAGTCTAAAATAAAATGACAAAGAAATAAAATTCATTTAAATTTTCTCTCTTTTATTCTTTATCATATAACACTAACTGTTTCAAGGAGAATCAGTTTTGTAATCAGCATATTGTCAACGTTAACGGTTTCCTTCATACAACAAATCTGCAGCAGACCACTTTTAAAACGTCTACACAAATATATGGAAAATCTCTTTCAGTGAATAATAATTTAACAGGGAGGACATTTTTGCACTGGAAAGGGAGAAATTGCTAGTTATTCAAGTTGTCTGCTTCAGATATATCAGATATATCAGAATGCTTCAGCAAGTGGGAAACAGGTTAGAAGATTTACATACTATGTAGATCTGTATATATCGAGGGCTTGGTGTGAAACAGTTGTAACTAAAATCTGTATTTTTTTACCAAGGTTAATCACCTCGCCATAAAGTCTTTATAAGCGTTAAATCATTTTCCTTGGTAAACAATGGAAATTTAAAACGGCGTAAAACTCAACTCAAATTTCAAAAGTTGTCTGCTGCAGATGTTTCAAATTCATCTTTGTGGGAATGGGTTAATGTTGGAAAGGAAATGAAGGCAGAAAGTGTGAGCCTCCCACCAAAAGATGAAGACATCATTGTCTGGCATTAAGCTATACATGATCTGTGTCTCGTGATTTTGGCATCATTTCAAGCAATTTCATTAAAACCAGACAAAAACATCGCTGCAAGTATTTTAGAATCGACAACACCGCATAAAAGGTTGAATCAAAGTGACCCTATATATAAAGATATTTATTTGATCGAAACACTCAACAATCACCGCTTCTCTATCTCATTCATTTATATTGGTTAATTCCTTGCTGATAAGGAATCCACCGTTGCCTAGTGGTTAGCGTCAGGGATTGGGAACCGGGCATCCCGGGTTCGATCCCCAGTCGAGACCCTGTGGTCATGGTGGAGTGACCTTTGGCAAGGCACATTTCCAAGCCTAGTACTGGTTTGTTTATCCAGGGATCATGGATAAGTGAACTGTCGTTGCGATATAACTGAAATAATGTTGAAAAGGGCGTTAAACCCCAACAAAACAAAAAATCCTTGTTGATACCTACTGGAATTTGTAAGGGACAATTTGATTGGTCGTCAATCTGAGAGAACATTCGTCATATCTATATCAGTGATTGTTACAGCAGCAAAGTTTAGGTCTGGGTTTAACCTTTCCCACATACAACAAATTTGCAGCAGACGACTTTGAAAATGTTGAGTCAAAATTATGGAAATTCTCTGTAATTGAAAGATTTTTTATGGAATATAGTTAAAATTATTGTGGCAAAAGGAGAAATTGCTTGTTATTTGCAATTTCTTCTTTTGCCACAATGATTTCAAAAGTCGTCTGCTTCAGATCCGTCGGAATGCATCTACAAGTGGGAAAGGGTAAGATAAATAAGATTGCATTTAAAACTATCATTAGCCTACAACTACTGCCGCTACAAGAAACACAAGAACATCTCTATGTAGAAATAATTAACAGTAAAAAGTAACAGATAGACTTATCCAGAAGTCTGGATAAGGAGTGATAATTCAGCTCTTTTTCCCACAATTTCTCTCTTATTATTAACGTAAACGGTCAACCATATGTTGCGGGTACTCAAAAGAATCGTCTCACTGAGAGAATTCTTTTGAGTACCTACAACAAAGGGTTAAAAAGATCAAATAAGGATTTTAGAACATACAAAACTCCCTTATCTAGAGCTCTGCTTATCTCTGTTTTGTAATATTACAATACTACGTATTATTAATAGAAATGATGATGAAATCTATAGCTGATTAACGATTAATTCTTAATATTTACAAGAATAAAGTTTTTTTTATAAATATTACAATAAAAGGAGTAAACCCATACCCACTCGCAAACACATTATGACACATTTGCAGTGGAGACTTTGAAAACACCATGGCAATAGGAGTAATTGATCATCATGAGCAATTCCTCCTTGTGCAAAAAATGATTTTATAACACTTTTCAATAATTGTACTTTCTTCTTTAGATCTTGACCCTTTCCCTCATATATACGCTTTCTGACGCCTCTGCAGCAGATGGCTTTTTGAAAACATAGTGACAAAAGAAAAATTGCTCAAAACGAGCAATTTCTCCTTTTGCCACAATCTTTTCCACTTTCAGTCATAGGTTATCCATTAAGTCGTCTGCTGCAGAATTGAAATATGAGGGAAAGGGTTAACCGTATTTCTGAATCAATGTATTCAAAGTGATCTGCTTCAGATGTGTTGTATGTGGGAAAGGGTTAATAAGACGATATGTAATGATTTGAAGAAAGAAATATATGTATTAAACTATATATGTATAAATTACATACATTAACCCTTTCCCTCATACAACAACTCTGCAGCAGACGACTTTGAACATATTTTGTCAAAATATAGAAAATCTCTATAATTGAACCTATGACTAAAAGTGGAAAACATTGTGGCAAAAGGAGAAATTGCTCACTATGTTTTCAAAAAGCTGTCTGCTGCAGAGGCGTCAGAAAGCGTCTATATGAGGGAAAGGGTTAACATTATTATGAGAGTTCTCTTTCCCTACTTCAGACCACTTTTGACTACTATGCAGCAGATGTCTTTTAAAAACATTTTGGGAAAAGGGGAAATTGTCCAAGCTTAGGACTGGCCAAGAAGTACTTCTCAAATGGAGTAATAACCATATATGATATTCCAAAAACAGATTTTTGGACAACGAAACATGTTTATTTTTCTATATAGTCTTTTTATGTCATTTTCCAAAATACAAGGTAGCTAATTATATTTATTTATACAAGTTGGCAAGTTATATTTATGTATATTTTGTATATCAAATACATTGTATAAAAATTAAAAATTGTTAAAAATTTGACAGTTTCCACTGTAGACTTTATAATTTTACCCTGGAAAAAGGGAAGCATTTCCTTATCCATTAAATTTACCACATACAAATATTTGCAGCAAAAAAAGAGGTTAAAATATGGAAAATCTCATTAACTGACATTTTAATTATTGCATACAGTTGACAATGTTGTGCCCAAAAAAAAGAATTTGCTCATTATAAAAAATAAAATAAAAAGTTGTTGGCTACAGATGCATCAAAAAGTGTCTGAATATAGGAAAGGGTTACCGTACTTTTATTGTCTTTAAAAAGATTGTCTTGATTTTGTCTCACAATTTTAAAATAACAAAAACTATTTTGATAACTTAACCCTTTCCCATATACAGGCGGCATTATGAGGCCTCTGCAAAATTAACCTTTTAAAAAAGCATTTTGGCAAAACAAGAAATTGCCACAAAGTTTTCCACTCTATTCAATATCGAATTTTGTCTTTATGTTTTCATTTTCAAAGCAGCAGATTACTTTGAAAACATCTATAGAAAACAATCTATAACAAGAGGCCCATGAGGGCCTATGCTCTACTGGTATGGTTCTTTGCTCATTTTCAATCCAGAGCATGTATGTATGGTGAAGATCGGATAGTAAATGGAGGCTCTTTTGTGTTCACAAGCTGTATTATAGCAATTTTTACAATTTCATGGGCCATAATCCAGTCTTGCCGGATCTGGCTGGTTTTTCAAAAGGAACCAAGCTCTCATCAATATTTAACTACTTAAGTTTGGTGAAGATCAGATAGTAAATAGAGCCTCTATTGTGTTCACATGCTCAATTATAGCAATTTGAACAATTTCAAGGGCCATAATCCAGTCTTGTATAGGCGGATCTGGCTGGTTTACAAAAGGAACCGAGCTCTCATGGATATCTTAACTACTGTATAAGTTTGGTTGAGGATACAATCAAAAGTGAAGACTGTATCGTGTTTTACAAGCTCTTTATAGCAATTTTGACCATTTCAAGGGCCATAATCCAGTCATGCATAAGCGGATCTGGCTGGTTTTCGAAAGGAACCGAGCTCTCGTGGATATCTAACTACTGTATAAGTTTGGTTGAGATACAATCAAAAGTGAAGACTGTATCGTGTTAACAAGCTCTTTTATAGCAATTTTGACCATTTCAAGGGCCATAATCCAGTCATGCAGGGGCAGATCTGGCTGGTTTTCGAAAAGAACCGAGCTCTCATGGATATCTAACTACTGTATAAGTTTAGTTGAGATACAATCAAAAGTGAAGACTGTATCGTGTTAACAAGCTCTTTTATAGCAATTGTTGACCATTTCAAGGGCCATAATCCAGTCATGCCATGGGCGGATCTGGTTGGTTTTCGAAAGGAACCGAGCTCTCATGGATATCTAACTACTGTATAAGTTTGGTTGAGATACAATCAAAAGTGAAGACTGTATCGTGTTAACAAGAAATTGTTTACGGACGCACGCACGGCACGCACGCACGCACGCACGGACGACGGACAAATCACCACGACATAAGCCCTTCTGGCCTTTGGCCAGTAGAGCTAAAAATGAAATTTAAATGAAAGTATAATTATTGAATAGAGCTAAAAAACATTGTGACAAAAGGAGAAATTGCTCGTTTAGGTTATTTCTTATTTTACCACAATATTTTCAAAAGTTGTTGGCTACAGCAGCGTCACAAAGCCTCTGTATGAAACAAAGGTTTTAAACAAAAGTTGTCCGCTGCATATTTCTTGTATGTTGGGTTAAACGAACAAGCACTATTTCAATTATTACTTAACCCTTCTGCAACATACAACAAATCTGAAGCAGACGACTTTGAAAAACATCTAGACGAAAAAAGTATTGAAAGTCTCTATTAGTGAAAGTATAATTATTGAACCAATTTGAAATAATTTCGGCAAAACAAGAAATTGCTCATCATGAGCAATTTCTTCTATTACCGAAATGATTTCAAAAGTCGTCTGCTTCATATGTATCTACAAGCGTTAACCCTTTCCCTCATATAGACGCTTTCTGACGCCTCTGCAGCAGACAGCTTTTTGAAAACATAGTGACAAAAGAAGAAATTGCACAAAAACGTCACAATGTTTTCCCACCTTTTAGTCATCCATTCAATTATAGAGATTATAGAGATTTTCCATTATTTGACAAAATATGTTCAAAGTCGTCTGCTGCAGAATTGTCGTATGAGGGAAAGGGTTAAAGGTCATAACTAATCTAAACTAGATTCTTCTTAGTTGCATTTGTTGTATATAGTGATATATAGGTCATTTTGAAGATCTGAATTTGTATCTATTTTAGATGTTAATTTTTGCACCTCAGATTAACGTCACCTGGTCAGTCTACAAGGAAACTTGGTACCATAACACACATGATTAACAATGCAAGACATACCTTCACCATATCTAGATATATTTTCTGATCATATTTATCTGATCATAGTATAACAAACTTGTCTTAACCCTTTCCCACATACAGACACCTTTTGACGCCTTTGCAAACATTGTGGCAAAAGGAGAAATTGTTCAAAACAAACAAATTCACCTCATATCCGCAATGTTTTCAACTTTTCTCAGTGATTATACTTCCATGTTTCTTGCATGATTGTTTTTGAAAGTCATCTGTTGCATATTTGTTGTATGTGGGGAAGGGTTAATGTCGGACGCATTCCAACCTGCAGACACAGCAGTTGTCTTTTGAAAAATGGTGTGGGTAAAGGAGAAATTGATCAGGAATGTAAAAATTTTTCCTTTTGCAATAATTGTCTGGAAACTCTTTATATTAATTCACTTTCATTTAACAAAAATATTTAACGAGAATTAAATAGCTGTCTGCTGCGCAAGATTTTGACGTTGAAATAATCTGGGGAAAAATATTGAAAATCTCTGTAAAAATTTAGTTTCTAGAATTAAATTGAAACTATTTGTGGCAATCGTTCTGCCACAAAGTTTTCAAAGGTTTTCTGCTACAGAAGCATCAGAGATGTTTGTCGAGAAGGGATTATGGAAAATAAAAAGAAAATCCTCACCAGGACTAAATTCTCAAATACACAACAATATTCAAAATTCTTATGACTGCATAAAAAAAACTTCAGCACAGAATTGGGTTAGTGTATTGCTTTGATTATAATCTGTTTACCTAATAAATTTATTTTGAGGATTTATAAATAAAAAACCATGCAAAAATAATAAAGGAATCTTTACCAGAAGTAATTGTTCAAATAGTTATACAGTATTCAAGATTCTTATGTCAGCAGAAGCATCAAACTCTTTTGCACAGAATTTGGTTAGTGTATTGCTTTGATTATAATCTGTTTACCTGAATAAATTTATTTTGAGGCTTTATAAATTGAAAACTATGCAAAAATAACCTTTACTAGAAGTCATTTTTCAAATACACAACAGTATTCAAAATTCTTATAAAGTTGGAGGCATCATGGATTTGGGTTAGTGTTATTGCTTTGATTATACTCTGAACACCTGATTTAAACTATTTTGATGCTTTATAAATATTCAGTAAAATACAACTTATTACATGTTACCACATGTAGACACATTTTGCTGCATCTGCAGTAGATGACTCTGAAAACATTGAAGAAGACATATTTTCGAAGTCGGAAAGCTCTTGTATGTGGTAAAGGATTAACACCTTTCCCTCATACGACAATTCTGCAGCAGAAGACTTTGAACACATTTTGGTCAAGAAATAGAAAATCTCTGTAATTAAATGGATAACCTATGACTAAAAGTGGAAAAACATTGTGGCAAAAGGAGAAATTGCTCGTTTTGTCACTATATTTTCAAAAAGCCGCCTGCTGCAGAGGCGTCAGGAAAGCGTCTATATGAGGGAAAGGGTTTAAAAAAACAATACCTTATGATCAATGAGCAATTTTCATATTCCCTAATTGTTTTGTAAAATTACTCCCCTGCAGAGGTAATACACGTCATCTGCATTGGGGAAAGCACTAGAAACATGCCAACTCCTTATATCTTAAAAAATTTAAAAGACATAAAAAAACAACTAACAACTACACTAGCACGAATAGACACAATACCTAAAAATATTTACAACAAATAATTTCTCAAATTGCACCATTCTCCACAATAAAAATCAAAACATGCTACGTTCGTAAAATACCTATATCTACTAAATAAATACTATATAACAAAGATTAACCCTTTCCCTCATATAGACACTTTCAGATGTCTCTTCAGGCAGATGATTTTTTGAAAACATTGTGGCAAAATAAGAAATTGCTCAAAACAAGCAATTTCTCCTTTTGCCACAAAGTTTTCAACTTCTTTCAGTAATTATACATTCATTTATAGAGGTATTCCATACTTTTGTTAAGATGATCTCAAAGTCCCCTGCTGCAGATTTGGTTGTATGTGGGAAAAAGTTACATCATCAAGAAATCGTAGAGCCTAAACACAGAGAGGAACAAGAGTGTTCAAGGGACACCCTTTCCCAAACAAGATGCATTTTAACACATCTGCGGAAGACAAAATTTGAAAGTATTGTGGAAAAAGGAGAAAATGCTCATAACAAGCTGTTTCTCCTTTTGTCACAATGCTTTCAAATCTATCTATGTATGACACTTTCATTTGTAGAGATTTCCCATATTTTGCCTTGATATTTTGCAGATTTGTTGCATGTGGAAGAATTAAACAATTTTACAGTTTTATAAAAAAAATGTTTGAACCATGGAATAATTCAACTGTTATAATATTTTCTAAGAAAACAAGCCATAATAAAATAAGGGCCTAGCCAGCAAACGCCAATGCTTGTCTGCTTTTATCTAAGTCGAACAAGGGGCATTACTGAAATATTATTATGTGACTTGGCATAGACATGCATATTGTTCCCAGGGACATGACTTTTTTTTGGCTGTAGCTTGAGTTTCATTTGAGAAATGCAGCACACGTTTGTTTGAGTAATGAGGTAAAGTTAAAGTTTGTGCTGACGCAGACGACGCCAAGGGTATCACAATACCCCCAACATTTTTTTCAACCCCTTTCCCTCAGTATATAGGACGCTTTTTGACAACTCTGCAGCAGACAGCTTTTTGAAAACATAGTGACAAAACA
>JASEVX010000003.1:37624164-37724281 GCA_031761405.1 Serripes groenlandicus | reverse complement strand
TTAACCCTTTCCCATATACAGGCGCAGTTATGAAGGCCTCTGCAAAATTAACCTTTTAAAAGCATTTTGGCAAAACAAAGGAAAGTGCCACAAAGTTTTCGCACTCTATTCAAATATCGAACTTTTGTCTTTTATGTTTCATTTCAAGCAGCAGATTACTTTGAAAACATCTATAGAAAACAAATCTATAACAAGAGGCCCATGAGGGCCTATGCTCTACTGTATGGTTCTTTGCTCATTTTCAATCCAGAGCATGTATGTATGGTGAAGATCGGATAGTAAATGGAGGCTCTTTTGTTGTTCACAAGCTGTATTATAGGCAATTTTTACAATTTCATGGGCCATAATCCAGTCTTGCGATCTGGCTGGTTTTCAAAAGGAACCAAGCTCTCATCAATATTTAACTACTTAAGTTTGGTGAAGATCAGATAGTAAATAGAGCCTCTATTGTGTTCACATGCTCAAATATAGCAATTTGAACAATTTCAAGGGCCATAATCAGTCTTGTTATAGGCGGATCTGGCTGGTTACAAAGGAACCGAGCTCTCATGGATATCTAACTACTGTCTATAAGTTTGGTGAGATACAATCAAAAGTGAAGACTGTATCGTGTTTACAAGGCTCTTTTATAGCAATTTTGACCATTTCAAGGGCCATAATCCAGTCATGCATAAGCGGATCTGGCTGGTTTCGAAAGGAACGAGCTCTCGTGGATATCTAACTACTGTATAAGTTTGGTTGAGATACAATCAAAGTGAAGACTGTATCGTGTTAACAAGCTCTTTTATAGCAATTTTGACCATTTCAAGGGCCATAATCCAGTCATGCAGGGGCAGATCTGGCTGGTTTCGAAAAGAACCGAGCTCTCATGGATATCTAACTACTGTATAAGTTAGTTGAGATACAATCAAAAGTGAAGACTGTATCGTGTTAACAAGCTCTTTTATAGCAATTTTGACCATTTCAAGGGCCATAATCCAGTCATGCATGGGCGAGTCTGGTTGGTTTTCGAAGGAACGAGCTCTCATGGATATCTAACTACTGTATAAGTTTGGTTGAGATACAATCAAAAGTGAAGACTGTATCGTGTTACAAGAAATTGTTTACGGACGCACGCACGCACGCACGCACGCACGCACGGACGACGGACAAATCACCACGACATAAGCCCTTCTGGCCTTTGGCCAGTAGAGCTAAAAATGAAATTTAAATGAAAGTATAATTATTGAATAGAGCTAAAAAACATTGTGACAAAAGGAGAAATTGCTCGTTTAGGTTATTTCTTATTTTACACAATATTTCAAAAGTTGTTGGCTACAGCAGCGTCACAAAGCCTCTGTATGAAACAAAGGTTTAAACAAAAGTTGTCCGCTGCATATGTTCTTGTATGTTGGGTTAAACGAACAAGCACTATTTCAATTAGTACTTAACCCTTCTGCAACATACAACAAATCTGAAGCAGACGACTTTGAAAAACATCTAGACGAAAAAAGTATTGGAAAGTCTCTATTTAGTGAAAGTATAATTATTGAACCAATTTGAAATAATTTCGGCAAACAAGAAATTGCTCATCATGAGCAATTTCTTCTATTACCGAAATGATTTCAAAAGTCGTCTGCTTCATATGTATCTACAAGCGTTAACCCTTTCCCTCATATAGACGCTTTCTGACGCCTTCTGCAGCAGACAGCTTTTTGAAAACATAGTGACAAAAGAAGAAATTGCACAAAACGTCACAATGTTTTCCACTTTTAGTCATCCATTCAATATAGAGAGATTATAGAGATTTTCCATTATTTGACAAAATATGTTCAAAGTCGTCTGCTGCAGAATTGTCGTATGAGGGAAAGGGTTTAAAGGTCATAAACTAATCTAAACTAGATTCTTCTTTAGTTGCATTTGTGTTTATAGAGTATATATAGGTCATTTTGAAGATCTGAATTTGTATTCTATTTATAAGATTCTAATTTTTGCACCTCAGATTAACGTCACCTGGTCAGTCTACAAGGAAACTTGGTACCAATAACACACATGATTAACAATGCAAGACATACCTTCACCATATCTAGATATATATTTCTGATCATAGTTTATCTGATCATATATAACAAACTTGTCTTAACCCTTTCTCCACATACAGACACCTTTTGACGCCTTTGCAGAACATTGTGGCAAAAGGAGAAATTGTTCAAAACAAACAAATTCACCTCATATCCGCAATGTTTTCAACTTTTCTCAGTGATTATACTTCCATGTTCTTGCATGATTGTTTTGAAAGTCATCTGTTGCATATTTGTTGTATGTGGGGAAGGTTAATGTCGGACGCATTCCAACCTGCAGACACAGCAGTTGTCTTTTGAAAAATGTGTGGTAAAGGAGAATTGATCAGGATGATTATTTTTCCTTTTGCAATAATGTTTGAAACTCTTTATATTAATTCACTTTCATTTAACAAAATATTTAAGAGAATTAAATAGCTGTCTGCTGCGCAAATTTTGACGTTGAAATAATCTGGGGAAAAATATTGAAAATCTCTGTAAAAATTTAGTTTTAGAATTAAATTGAAAATATTGTGGCAATCGTTTGCCACAAAGTTTTCAAAGGTTTTTCTGCTACAGAAGCATCAGAGATGTTTGTGAGAAGGGATTATGGAAATAAAAAGAAAATCCATGCACAGGACCTAAATTCTCAAATACACAACAATATTCAAAATTCTTATGACTGCATAAAAAAAACTTCAGCACAGAATTGGGTTAGTGTATTGCTTTTGATTATAATCTGTTTACCTGAATAAATTTATTTGAGGATTTATAAATATAAAAACCATGCAAAAATAATAAAGGAATCTTTACCAGAAGTAATTGTTCAAAATAGTTATACAGTATTCAAAATTCTTATGTCAGCAGAAGCATCAACTCTTTTGCACAGAATTTGGTTAGTGTATTGCTTTGATTATAATCTGTTTACCTGAATAAATTTATTTGAGGCTTTATAAATTGAAAACTATGCAAAAATAACCTTTACTAGAAGTCATTTTCAAATACACAACAGTATTCAAAATTCTTATAAAGTTGGAGGCATCATGGATTTGGGTTAGTGTATTGCTTTGATTATACTCTGAACACCTGATTAAAACTATTTTGATGCTTTATAAATATTCAGTAAAAATACAACTTTATTACATGTTACCACATGTAGACACATTTTGCTGCATCTGCAGTAGATGACTCTTGAAACATTGAAGAAGACATATTTCGAAGTCGAAAGCTCTTGTATGTGGTAAAGGATTAACCCTTTCCCTCATACGACAATTCTGCAGCAGAAGACTTTGAACACATTTTGTCAAGAAATAGAAAATCTCTGTAATTAAATGGATAACCTATGACTAAAAGTGGAAAACATTGTGGCAAAAGGAGAAATTGCTCGTTTTGTCACTATATTTTCAAAAAGCCGCCTGCTGCAGAGGCGTCAGAAAGCGTCTATATGAGGGAAAGGGTTAAAAAAACAATACCTTATGATCAATGAGCAATTTTCATATTCCCTAAATTGTTTTGTAAAATTACTCCCCTGCAGAGGTAATACACGTCATCTGCATTTGGGAAAGCACTAGAAACATGCCAACTCTTATATCTTAAAAAATTTAAAAGACATAAAAAAACAACTAACAACTACATAGCACGAATAGACACAATACCTAAAAATATTTACAACAAATAATTTCTCAAATTGCACATTCTCCACAAATAAAAATCAAAACATGCTACGTTCGTAAAATACCTATATCTACTAAATAAATACTATATAACAAAGATTAACCCTTTCCCTCATATAGACACTTTCAGATGTCTCTTCAGCAGATGATTTTTTGAAAACATTGTGGCAAAATAAGAAATTGCTCAAAACAAGCAATTTCTCCTTTTGCCACAAAGTTTTCAACTTCTTTCAGTAATTATACATTCATTTATAGAGGTATTCCATACTTTTGTTAAGATGATCTCAAAGTCCCCTGCTGCAGATTTGTTGTATGTGGGAAAAAGTTACATCATCAAGAAATCGTAGAGCCTAAAACAGAGAGGAACAAGAGTGTTCAAGGGACACCCTTTCCCAAACAAGATGCATTTTAACACATCTGCGGAAGACAAAATTTGAAAGTATTGTGGAAAAAGGAGAAAATGCTCATAACAAGCTGTTTCTCCTTTTGTCACAATGCTTTCAAATCTATCTATTATGACACTTTCATTTGTAGAGATTTCCCATATTTTGCCTTGATATTTTGCAGATTTGTTGCATGTGGAAGAATTAAACAATTTTACAGTTTTATAAAAAAAATGTTTGAACCATGGAATAATTCAACTGTATAATATTTTCTAAGAAAACAAGCCATAATAAAATAAGGGCCTAGCCAGCAAACGCCAATGCTTGTCTGCTTTTATCTAAGTCGAACAAGGGGCATTACTGAAATATTATTATGTGACTTGGCATAGACATGCATATTGTTCCCAGGGACATGACTTTTTTTTGGTGTACTTAGTTTCATTTGAAAATGCAGCACAGTTTTTGAGTAATGAGGTAAAGTTAAAGTTTTGTGCTGACGCAGACGACGCCAAGGGTATCACAATACCCCCAACATTTTTTTCAACCCTTTCCCTCATATATAGACGCTTTTTGACAACTCTGCAGCAGACAGCTTTTTGAAAACATAGTGACAAAACAAGAAATTGCTCAAAACAAGCAATTTCTCCTTTTGCCACAATGTTTTCCACTTTTAGTCATAGGTTATCCATTCAATTATAGAGATTTTCTATTTTTTGACAAAATATGTTCATAGTCGTCTGCTGTAGAAGGGTTAAATCAAAACTTTGAAATAAAACCATGAAATCATCTTCAATCTCAATTACTTCTAAAAGAGAAATATTTCGGTTATGTTAAACTTAAACCAACGTTAAGGGCATTTGTAGATATTTCGAGTTTGGATCAACCTGCACATCCACCCTGTTTGATATGGTTCTGCAATGTTCGTAAATTAGTCAAAAAGGTATCTGGTAAATTTCTGAAACACTTCGGCCTTTAGGATTAGATTGCATAGATGGGACAGGTGGATTTCAGGATTGATTTGCATTGAACACCATTTTCAACTGTATTTCAGTTATATCATGGCTTTTTTGCACCAGTACTTCACACACCATTCTTCCCAGTCTACTGGGCTTCATTCCCCCATATACTGTATAGCCCTTTGGTCCACATGGGATATATACATTAAAGTTGGCTTTTCTGGAGCAAAACTCATTTTTATCTTTTCCCACATATATGACAAATCTGCAGCAGACAGCTCTGAAAACATTTTGGCAAAAATGTAGAAAATCTATGTAAATGAAAAGAAGGTTATTGAAAAGGGATGCAAACATTGTGACATGAGTAAAATTGCTACGAGGAGCAATTTCTCCTTTTGTCACACTGTTTTCTCAGTTTGTCTTCTGCAAGTGCGTCAAAATGTTAACTGTAAACTAATACAATATAATCGTGAAGCTCCAGATACCTCATTTTTCATATTCTAAAATCATTATAAGCAATTCCTTAACAGTTACCTAGAAAACAATCAACTCTGGACAAGTTCTATAAAAGCAAGTGTAATTATTGAAAAGAGCTTAAAACATTATAACAAAAGCATAAATTGCTCATGATAAGCAAATATTTATTTTTTTAATGGCAAGTTCTATACATATAATAACCCTTTCCCATTTGCAGACGGATTTTGACATATCTGCAGCATACGACTTTTCAAAAATTGCCGCAAACACATAAACTGCTCATAATGAGTAATTTCTACTTTTGCCACAACATTTTCTTTTTAATAAAACTTCCAATAAAAAGAGATTTGTTCTATATTATTTTTTCAAAGTTGTCTGCTGCAAATTGGTGGTGTATGGTAAAGGGTTAATAAAATGGTCATGTCATAGGACTGACTATTATTGGCCTGTGTTGACTGAACGTTCTAATTACACACTTCTTTCTTATTATATTAACAAAGAAACCAAAAAATCTACAACTTTCAAAAAATGTGTTATTTTGAATTTTAACGCTTTCCCACAAACAAAAAATGACTTTGGACGAATCCTGGGAAAAATATGGGAAATCTCGATCAATGAAAGGACTATTATTAAGTTAAGTTGAAAACATTGTGGCAAATGGAGTAATAAAGTGCAATTTCACTTTTTGCCACAATGTTATGGAGGGTCTTCTGCAGATGCTCAGGCGGGAAAGGGTTAAAATAATCTTCAAATTCAAAAACAACCTTCAGAAATTTATAAAAACGACAAATAAACCCATTAGCAGGCAGTTGGGTAATGTATAATGTGGACAAAAGGTGTTATAGCTGGAAACATGGTAGTTTTATAACTTATCATACAGTTGCATTGAAAACATTGCTAAAAACAATTTTTCCTTTTTCTCACAATGTTTTCAAAAGGTGTCTGCCGCAGAGCGTCCACAATCTGAGAAAGGTTAACCCAGTCAAGGCACACATCTAAACAAATGAGTAATGATTTTCAACCGCTCTTCCGTGAAGCCCTTGCTGACTGCCGTGACCTTGACCTTGTTCCCTCATCACATTTTCAATCGACTCTGTCCTCGCTCGTATCGAGCCACTTATCACAACAATATCTCTTGTAACGTGCTCCCGATTTTCGGTTTGTCTATCGTGTGAGTTTAAGATGGGATGCGATTCCGACCTCTGACCTTCCAGGCCAGGCGACCCTCTGCGTGGGGTAGACGGTCTGTCTAATGTCACAACATAGTCAGTTAATGTTACGTCGGAGGTGCCTCCAGACTCCAAGGGTATTGGATGAACTCTGAATCTCTCGAGCATGTCAAATACAGAGTTGAACCACAAATGCTGTACCCTACACTTGCCGTCATTGTTGATTGTCATTCGTAGATGCTGTAAAAGAGAATAATGGTTGATTAATTACAGTTTAATGCCGTTTTCAGTCATATCACGATGGCCAGTTAACCTACTCATGTGTTTACAGGATTTCTTACACTAGTAATCCACACAACATACTTTTCAAGCAACTGACTGTTAGCCAATTGGTGGAAGACGAATGATGCCGAGCTGGGGTTCGAACTGACAACCTCTGGATTGACAGCTCACATCGCTATCCGGGCTCGGTAAAAGAGAACAAAAACATGATCTATTATTTGAAAGAACGCATGTGTCGCATGCAAATAACACACTAAAAATAGATGTGTGATGATGGACAGACAATGTAAAAATATTCCTTAAGCCTTAAGTAAAGGTAAACCGGCAAAGGCAGGCAAACAGGAATATAAACTGTTTTTATTATGTGATATTTTAACTCTTTAACTGCAGGCGTCTGCAGTAGACTACTTTTGAAATTTCTCCTTTTACTACAATGTTTTCAACTCTATTTCAATTGCCTATACTCGTACTAACAGATATTTTCCGTTTTTTTGCCAAGAAAGTTTAAAGTTTTATCCTGCAGATGTGTTGTATGTTGGAAGTGGTTAACCCTTTCCCTCATATGACAATTCTGCAGCAGAGGACTTTGAACATACTTTGTCAAAAAAAAGAAAATCTCTATAATTGAATGGATAACCTGTGACTACAAGTCTTTCTCATAGGTTATCCATTCAATTATTGAGATTTTCTATTTTTTGAAAAAATATGTTCAAAGTCGTCTGCTGCAGAATTGCCGTATGAGGGAAAGGGTTAAGCATTCGTGAATCATACACCCTTGTCCTTTTGGTAACCAACTGCTATGATTTAGAAATATTACCCACATACAAAAAAAATCTGCAGCAGACGACTTTGAAAACATTTTGACAAAAATATTGAAAATCTTTCTAAATGAAATTGTAATTAAAGGAAGGAGTAAAAACATTGTGGCAAAAGATGAAATTGCTTAGTAAGAGCAATTTTTCCTTTTGGGATAATCATTTCAAGAGTTGTCTGCTGCAGATGCGTCAAAATGCGTCTACAGGTGGGAAAGGGTTAAACAATGACAAGTTCACTCATCCACGGAAGGAGCTTATGTACTGAGATATCATTGTTTAACCCTACAAATCCAAAATCAGCCACAGACGACTGCGTTGAAAACATTGTGACAAAAGTCTAAAGACGTCTGTTGCAGAGGCGTCAGAAGGCATCTGTATGTGGGAAGTGACTATCCTCGTTTCATAAACAATTTTCTTTCTGTTTTTGATTACATAGATATTAAATCTTTCCTACATAAAACACATTTGAAGCAGATGACTTTGAAAACATCTAGTCAAACATTTTGAAAAGCTCTATGAATGAAAGTATTATTAAGCTGAAAACATTAAGGCAAAAAGAGAAATTGCTCATTCGGAGCAATTTCTCTTTTTGCCATAATGTTTTCAAAAATTAACTGCTCAGATGTCACATGACTCTTTGACAGATTAATTGTTTGGTGTTTAACGCCAACGTCAACACTTTTTTTAGTTATATCATGGCATTTCCTGGGTAAGTTACATGTACAACAGGTCCATTTATCCTGACACCAGCCAGTCAGTTAGTATGCTAATCCCGCAAATCTGAGCACCAAGGAGGGAAGCCATTAATACCACTTTTAAAGTATGACCCGGCCAGGGTTGAACCCACGACCTTCAGCACCCGAGGTGGACTCTCTACCAATACACCAACGAGGCAGTTATATGGAACAGGGTTAAGATCTGCAGATATTAATAGTATGTATGGATTATAAAATCTACCTTTTGTCATAAGGCACAAATCAATTTACCTTTCAGAAGACTTTAAAATGGTACTAATGGCTTTCCCTTCTTGGCCCGCAGGATTGTGGTTCTCTGGTGTCAGGATAAATGGACCAGGAGTACTGCTAACTTACCATGAAAATGCTGTGATATTACTGAACAAGAGGGAAGAGGGCCAGTATCACTCCACTGCAATAAGGCAACAATTAAATCTCCAAACAGCCCTGCCCCCTGGTGGCCATGTTTTTTGACCAATCAACATGGCTTGAAGGAATTTGATAGAGGGTGATATTACTGAAAAATTGTTGAAATTGGCATAAAGCACCACGCAAACCATACATACAAAAATCTAATTAATCTTACTTTGGCTCTGGCTTGGAAGTTGAAGGTCAGGACGTATTCTCCTTTCCTTGTTGCACTTTGTCGCACCAAAAACACGCCATGGCCTGCGGTTCCCTGATGTAAGACCAGCTGGGCTGCTTCCAGTCGACTAAGTGCTCCATGGAACCATGGGTATTCCCTCAGATTGATCTCCATTCTCTGTTCGCCACTTAGATCATGCTCTGAAAATAATTGTAACCTACCTACATAATCTAGTATTTTCAAAATTATTCTCTCCTTTTAATCATCTCCTATATGTAGACCCATTTTGACACATATGTAGCAGACAAGTTTTAAAAACATTGTGGCAAAAGTAGAATGAGCAATTTCTACTTTTGCCACAATAATTTCACCTCCATTCAATGATATTTCATTTTCATTTTCGAGAAATTTCTACTTTTCCAATATCTTCTGCTTCAGAGGCGTCTGAAATCATCCATGTTTAGGAAAGGATAAATATTCAAATGTTTTCAAAGCAGAGGGGCTCAATAAAATATAGTTTCAGGTCAACAACAATCTCATTTAAACTAGATCTTAACTTCACTCACTCATATATACTAATATTAAACCCCTATGACTACGAAGGGGTAAACAGCTCTTTTCCCCACAATATCTTTCTAATTATCAAATCAAACTATAATATATTGTATATCTATAGGTGCTACCTATTTACGAAAAAACAGTAAGATGATTTAAAAAACAAGAAAATGTGTCCATGGAACACGGATGCCCCGGTTGTTAACTATATTTTAAAACGGACGGACGAACAGTTGGTCCAACCTCAAATTGATACAATTTTTTAAACAATGATATGTTGATTGTCATTTGTGTGAAGTTTCATAATGATAGGACATCAGGTTCACTAAAATCTAACTTGACCAAAAACTTTAACCTGAGAATGGAATGGACGAACAGACAGACGAACAGACGGATGAACAGTTGGTCCAACCTCAAATTGATACAATTTTTTAAACAATGATATGTTGATTGTCATTTGTGTGAAGTTTCATAATGATAGGACATCAGGTTCACTAAAATCTAACTTGACCAAAAACTTTAACCTGAGCGGGACGGACGAACGGACGGACGGACGGACGGACTAACAGACCGGAAAACTATATGCCCCTCATACCTCGTATGCCGGGGCATAAAAATAAAGAGCATACTTTGGCAATAAAAATGATTTATAAGTAATTGACTAGACGATATTAATGTTAATCTCATGTTTTTTGCATGATCACAAAAGGTTCGGAAATCGTTTTGCTGACGTCTATTATTACGAACAGAAAATAATAAAGTAAAGACTTTCAGAAAACCAATGAATAACATTTACAAGCATTACTTCCTACCCCGGAATACAGGACTGAGAAAACGATCTGATCGATTACAAACATATAAAGTTACCAAAAGTGTAGGTATACATATATATATATATATATATATATATATATATATATATATATATAATACCTCATGTAACTTTTCCACTTAAATTAAGAAATGTGCAACCATTGACATCACTATAAAATATTCAAACAAAGCATAAGAACTAATGATAGGAAAATTAGTTATAATCCAAGAGTAGCCAATCATCCAACTTCTGTAGTAATGAACGCTAAACGCCTTTAAAGAATGATTGAATTGACACTGGATATGCAAATCAAAGTTCCAGGCTAAATGCTGTGCACCTTATATGTATAACACAAGAGAAAGTTGATGCAACGCATCAATGTCGCCGGATATCCATAGTGCAGTTATGCATAACACTAACATTATAGTAGTTGAATAAACAGTTATCAACTGAGGGGCATATTGGAACATCAGGGGAGGGGTCAAGTGAAAATGTATCATAACTTGCATTGTTTTGTCAACGAAGTGAATGATAATTGAAGCCTTGCATTGTTTATGATCAATCTCCATTCCAAAGTAGGTTGACCATACACACAACCAACTAATTATTGATTATACACAGTAATGGAAATGAGAAATCTTGCCAATCATTAGTCTTAGTATGTATACAGTGCTTTCATTAAGGAATAATTATAAGATTTGTGAATTCCACATACACTTTTCAAGATGTTTGTCAGAATATTTGAATTTTATTATTTTTCAATAAAACCACAAAACAGACAATTTAGGATTTGCATGCAATAGCACGTCATTTTACCTTTCCTCTATTAAAGTCAACAGTGGACACCCTTTTAAAACAATGAGTTAAGGGTTAAATCGCTGAAGACATGAGTTTTCCCTTTTTCTCAAAATGATATTAGCTTGGCATCCTAATTATATCATACTTTAACAAATGTTGAAATGTAATCCAATATTTATAAATTAGACCACCTTCGAAATATAATATCAACTAAACAGTTAAATATCATTGAAATTGTTGTATAATTTAAACTTAATTTCGAACATAAACTGAGCCCTACAACATGTTAATTTATTTTAATTCTTTCCTTCCTTTTTTATAACGAAAATAACAAACTACTCATGTTTTAAAATTATATTATGATGAGCGCCCTTGTGTCAATGATGCATAACAATATGCAGATCGGAAGCAATATGCCTTTAGGGAATTAAATGACACATTTAAAATTGTCAAGGACGAACTAATTTTGTACGAAAGACCCGATTCTTTCTCATTCGCAGAGGTGTCGTTCTTGAAACTCTCTTTATAGGCAGAGAGTGTTCGTTCAAAGTAATTTTTCTATTTAAACTAGTTTTATCTCGGTTTTTTTTTTCTTCATTTGTTTCGAACCAAATAAACATTTTAAATCACCTACGATTTACTATTTGTAAGTGAGTGTAAAGAGACGGCTCTCTGCAAAGGAGATTGATCTACGCAGTTGGTATTCGCGAGTCACGCTTCAAGCAGGTGCGCGTATGTAAACAAATTAGACTGCGACGTAAAGGTTTGTAGTTATCGCCTTTTGAGTACATGTATATAGTGTAAAACAAGAGAAAGTTGATGCAACGCATCAATGTCGCCGGAAATGCATACTGCAGTTATGCATAACACTAACATTATAGTAGTTGAATAAACAGTTATCAACTGAGGGGCATATTGGAACATCAGGGGCGGGGTCAAGTGAAAATGTATCATAACTTGCATTGTTTTGTCAACGAAGTGAATGATAATTGAAGCCTTTCATTGTTTATGATCAATCTCCATTCCAAAGTAGGTTGACCATACACACAGCCAACTAATTATTGATCATACACAGTAATGGAAATGAGTAATCTTGACAATCATTAGTCTTAGTATGTATACAGTGCTTTCATTAAGGAATAATTATAAGATTTGTGAATTCCACATACACTTTTCAAGATGTTTGTCAGAATATTTGAATTCTATCATTTATCAATAAAACCACAAAACAGACAATTTAAGATTTTCATGCAATAGCACGTCATTGTATGTTTCCTCTATTAAAGTCAACATTGGACACCTTTGCAGCAATTTACTTTTAAAACAATGAGATAAGGGTTAAATCGCTGAAGACATGAGTTTTCTCTTTTTCTCAAAATGATATCAGCTTGGCATCCTAATTATATCATACCTTAATAAATGATGAAATGTAATCCAATATTTACAAATAAGACCACCTTCGAAATATAATATCAGCTAAACAGTTAAATCTCATTGAAATTGTTGTATAATTTAAACTTAATTTCGAACATAAAATGAGCCCTACAACATGTTAATTTATTCTAATTCTTTCCTTCCTTTTTTTAAAAGGAAAAAAACAAATTACTCATGTTTTAAAATTATATTATGATGAGCGCCCTTGTGTCAGTGATGCATAACAATATGCAGATTGGAAGCAATATGCCTTTAAGGAATTTAATGACACATTTAAAATTGTCAAGGACGAAAAAAATTTGTACGAAAGACCCGATTCGTGACCTACATTCTTCTTCGCAGAGGTTTTCGGGGACGGTTTTGTCTTCGTAAATAAAACCCCAAAAAAGAGATACGAGTCAAAATAAAGAAACTACTAATACTTAAAACATCGGAATATTTATTTCATTTAAGATGTGTCATAACTTAGTGTTTTTAAACAAACGCAATTGTAATATGTTCAAGACATTTAAATTTGTTTTTTTCTAATAATAACTCCTCCTCCCATGTGATTTCCGAAAACCTATTAAAACTAGAAGTCGCGGGCTTCTGCCCGGCGACTAATAAAGTATACCAGTCTAGCTAATAGGGACTGTTTTGTCTTCGTAAATAAAACAAAAAACATAAATGCGAGTCAAAATAAAGAAACTGAAAATACCTAAAACATCGGAATATTTATTTCATTTTAGATGTGTCATTACTTAGTGTTTTTAAACAAACACAATTGTAATATGTTCAAGACATCTAAATGTGTTTCTTTCTAATAATAATCCCCCCTCCCATGTGATTTCCGAAAACCTATTAAAAATAGAAGTCGCGGGCTTCTGCCCGGCGACTAATAATGAACGAGGTTTAAACATGAGGGCCAAGATGCTTAAGGTCCTTAATCAATTACCTGTATTATGGAAAAGAAGCAAATATGTAACAGCCCTTTTCTGATGCCATCTGGTGGCTCTTTTTTTAAACCAGTCAATATGACTGGAACAAGTTATAATAAGAAGTCACATTTCTGCTTAACCCTTTCGCTAATAGAGACGGTTTCTGACTCCTTTGCAGCATACGACTTAGGGAAAGATTGTCGCCAAAGGTACAATTGCTCAATATGTGAAAGTTATCCTTTTTCAACAATATTTGATGAATAATTATACTTTGTATGAGTGAATCTATAGCTCATGCATAGGAATTTAGGGTATTTAATGTTGATACCACTTTTCTTTGCTGGAAACGACGTCGCTCCATTTGACGTTACGCCACATGAAGTTTTACTTATTTAAAAGTTCCATTTATGTTCTAACTTGTTTGTACAAAAGTTAGATCACTCAAAAATAACACATAAATTTTATGACCTTAAATGTCGATTTAGATTTGTTTTTAAAGATTAACTTTAACAATAATTTTCAATCTGTGTTTTATACATAACCAAAATCGCGGCCCCGTGGATTGGCGAGGGTCACTTCAGAAACCTTTGTGGGTTATAAAAAAAATAAAAAATCTCGCACATGTTACCTATGAGCGAAAAAAAACATTTATGTTGTTTTTTTCGTTTGATGTGGGTACTCATATGGTTATATTGTCTAATAAAGATTTTAGAACATACAAAACGCCCTTCATCTAGAGCTCTGGCCTATGAAATGGGCAATGAAGAAAACGTTCTTTTGAGTTCCACTACAGATGTGTCTGCATGTGGGTAAGGGCTAACTTTTCAACTAAAATGCTACTTCAATTAAGATTCATATCCTGAGTAAAAATTTGCTTCATATTGAAATGAAGTGTACTTTTGATAAGGACTTGAAAATATTGTGGGTAAAGGAGTAATTTCTCCTTTTTAATTTCTGCAGAGGGTTATAAAAAATATATTCATGACAGGAAAGAGTTAAATATTGTACCTCCATATCCTCCATTGAATTCACCAGATAATATGTTGGCCCCTGCAACAGCAGGACTCCCGCCCCCGGGGCATGGCGGTACCTCTGGTGGGTTACTGGCTACACTGCCATGGGAGGAACTTCTTTGAGGGGACCCTGTGAAAAGTTTTAACTTTGTTTAACTCTAACCAACAATAAAAAAAAGTCTGAAGCAGACAACCTTGAAACCATCTGAGCTAAAATATGGAAACTCTCTAAAAATGAAAGTATAATTACTGAAAAGAGAATTTTGAAATAGCACTAAACTCACCTCTTTCTACATGATGATTTGTCCCAGAGGGCGCTGATGGCAGTCGGGGTCGTCTGAAAACACAATTTAACTTCTTAAACATTATGACAAAAATATTGGTCAAAAATGATGCAAATTTAAAAAGAAAAATTGTAAGTGCTGTTTGTTTCCATAAAATTTAAAAAAAAAAAAAAGATAAGGCATAGAATAGAACACTGTACACCACAGTTTAACGCTATTTGATGTGAGCAGTTTTGAAAGCTGTATAAATGATTGTCACACAGATAGAACAAAGATGTTTACCATGATGCTATGAACCACAACATACAAAAAACAACCTTTTTGAAAAAGGTCTCAATCCTTTCCAACATGAGATTGCATCTGAAACAGACAACTTTTGAATCGTCTGTGGCAAATCAAAATAGCACGTTATGAGCATTTTCTTTTTTTTCCCCACAATTTTTCCCAAATCCATTCAATTATGAATACTTTCTATTTTTTAGCCTTGATGTTTTAAAAGTTATCTGCTGCAGATTTGTTGTATGTTGGATAGTGTTAAAAACTACAGAAACAGGAATACATATATATATAACAAACAAGATTGTATAGACTTTTTGTCATAATTATAATTTTGAATATGCTTTATGGGTGCTTATTTGAATTGATTGTGAACAGTAAAGAGAGACCTTGATCTGGCTGTGCAGTGGTCAACAGTTAATTCCTGAACAAAGATTTTTTTATGACATAGATAGCATCTCTATTAGCACCTTAATATAACATTAACGCAGCACAAGAAAATCTACATGTAAACTTAGCAGCATAGATTCTTTCATGAAAGCACTACCTATTGGTCAAATAGTACTGTAAATTGTGAGAATTTCTCTTTTTTCTCCAATGTTTTCAAGTGGTAAAATGTAGAAGTGCCAACATTTGCCGATATTCAATAAAAGGTTGCAATGGCAATATGAAGTTTTATACATAATGAAACAAATAATCAATGGAGAGTATCTGTCCGTTATATAGTGCTAATATATTAAGTTAACTAGGGATGTCAGCGATTAATCGCTTACTCGGTTAACCGTATGTTATTCCATTAATCGGTTAGTAATTCAAGTAATCGAGTACTCGGAAAAATAGATAAAATATATACACAGTTGTATTTCACCTTTTGTTCTTTTCAATTTGTCACACGTATCTGACAAGAGGTTAATTATTCACACCTCCATCGGGAAAGTTGCCATAACTGTGAAAACGGCCGCACTCGATTGTATTGACAACTGGCTACATTTAGCCTACGCACAGACTAATAATCCCTTGTCGAAGACAGGTTACGTCAGTCACAATGGCATTTATGAATCATCAAGAAAAAGAAATAACCGAACCAGTCTCTTTTAAGCAATTACGTACCCAATTTCAAAAAGCTTTGGAATGCTTGCACGATGAAAGAGTAAACATGAACGATCCTGACCTGACTGTGCCGAACGAAGCATATGTTGTTCTGGGTCTTCATTTGTGAAACCCGACTCATTTGTGGTCACATTGTGGTGGTGTTTTTCGTCCACTTATTGGTTATTAGTACAATAAAGAAAACTCTAATTGTCTGTTTTTTGTCTGTATGATCTTATTTGCTTGTCACAAACCCACCATGCGTAGGTGTTCACGTAACGTGGCTCATTTGTAGTCTCATTATATTTTTCTTTCTACCATTAATTGATATCCGGTTTGTAATATCGGAAGCCGTTGCCATCCCTAATATTAACCCTTTAGCCACATACAAGAAATCTGCAGCAGATGATTTTGATAACATTTAGGCAAACATACAGAATTGCTCTTTAATTGGGAAGCATAATAATTAAATAAAGTTGCAAACATGGTGGTAAAAGGTGAAATTGCTGATCATGAGCAATTTCTCCTTTTGCCACAATGTTTTCAAAAGCCTTAGGCAAGGTTGTGAAGAATGGTATGTAAAAGATTCATTTTGATCAGGGCGAGTGTATTAAATACACTCGCCCTGTTTTGATCAATGAACAGAATGATTCCCCTTTGAAGGTGGGTGGAGGGGTACTTAAAGCCTTTTTCCAACAGCAAAGAAAACCACTTCTACCACATGTAAACTCTTTCAAATCCATCAGGGATTGAACGCTGGTCTCCTATAAACTCTTTGTTTGGTCCAGTCAGAGATTGAACGCTGGTCTCCTATAAACTCTTTGTTAGGTCCAGTCAGGGATTGAACGCTGGTCTCCTATAAACTCTTTGTTAAGTCCAGTCAGGGATTGAACGCTGGTCTCCTATAAACTCTTTGTTTAGTCCAGTCAGGGATTAAACGCTGGTCTCCTATAAACTCTTTGTTAGGTCCAGTCAGGGATTGAACGCTGGTCTCCTATAAACTCTTTGTTTAGTCCAGTCAGGGATTGAACGCTGGTCTCCTATAAACTCTTTGTTAAGTCCAGTCAGGGATTGAACGCTGGTCTCCTATAAACTCTTTGTTTGGTCCAGTCAGGGATTGAACGCTGGTCTCCTATAAACTCTTTGTTAAGTCCAGTCAGGGATTGAACGCTGGTCTCCTATAAACTCTTTGTTAAGTCCAGTCAGGGATTGAACGCTGGTCTCCTATAAACTCTTTGTTTGGTCCAGTCAGGGATTGAACGCTGGTCTCCTATAAACTCTTTGTTAGGTCCAGTCAGGGATTGAACGTTGGTCTCCTATAAACTCTTTGTTTGGTCCAGTCAGGGATTGAACGCTGGTCTCCTATAAACTCTTTGTTAGGTCCAGTCAGGGATTGATCGCTGGTCTCCTATAAACTCTTTGTTAAGTCCAGTCAGGGATTGATCGCTGGTCTCCTATAAACTCTTTGTTAAGTCCAGTCAGGGATTGATCGCTGGTCTCCTATAAACTCTTTGTTAAGTCCAGTCAGGGATTGATCGCTGGTCTCCTATAAACTCTTTGTTAAGTCCAGTCAGGGATTGAACGCTGGTCTCCTATAAACTCTTTGTTAAGTCCAGTCAGGGATTGAACGCTGGTCTCCTATAAACTCTTTGTTTGGTCCAGTCAGGGATTGAACGCTGGTCTCCTATAAATTATTTGTTAAGTCCAGTCAGGGATTGATCGCTGGTCTCCTATAAACTCTTTGTTAAGTCCAGTCAGGGATTGATCGCTGGTCTCCTATAAACTCTTTTTAAGTCCAGTCAGGGATTGATCGCTGGTCTCCTATAAACTCTTTGTTAGGTCAAGTCAGGGATTGAACGCTGGTCTCCTATAAACTCTTTGTTTGGTCCAGTCAGGGATTGAACGCTGGTCTCCTATAAACTCTTTGTTTAGTCCAGTCAGGGATTGAACGCTGGTCTCCTATAAACTCTTTGTTAAGTTCAGTCAGGGATTGAACGCTGGTCTCCTATAAACTCTTTGTTAGGTTCAGTCAGGGATTGAACGCTGGTCTCCTATAAACTCTTTGTTTGGTCCAGTCAGGGATTGAACGCTGGTCTCCTATTAACTCTTTGTTTGGTCCAGTCAGAGATTGAACGCTGGTCTCCTATTAACTCTTTGTTAAGTCCAGTCAGGGATTGAACGCTGGTCTCCTATAAACTCTTTAAGTCCAGTCAGGGATTGAACGCTGGTCTCCTATAAACTCTTTGTTTAGTCCAGTCAGGGATTGAACGCTGGTCTCCTATAAACTCTTTAAGTCCAGTCAGGGATTGAACGCTGGTCTCCTATAAACTCTTTGTTTAGTCTAGTCAGGGATTGAACGCTGGTCTCCTATAAACTCTTTAAGTCCAGTCAGGGATTGAACGCTGGTCTCCTATAAACTCTTTGTTTAGTCCAGTCAGGGATTGAACGCTGGTCTCCTATAAACTCTTTGTTTGGTCCAGTCAGGGATTGAACACTGGTCTCCTATAAACTCTTTAAGTTCAGTCAGGGATTGAAAGCTGGTCTCCTATAAACTCTTTGTTTGGTCCAGTCAGGGATTGAACACTGGTCTCCTATAAACTCTTTGTTTGGTCCAGTCAGGGATTGAACGCTGGTCTCCTATAAACTCTTTGTTTAGTCCAGTCAGGGATTGAACGCTGGTCTCCTATTAACTCTTTGTTTGGTCCAGTTAGGGATTGAACGCTGGTCTCCTATAAACTCTTTGTTTAGTCCAGTCAGGGATTGAACGCTGGTCTCCTATAAACTCTTTGTTAAGTCCAGTCAGGGATTGAACGAGTTAGTACCCTGTACTACAGAGTAGTAGATAAGGAAGATTTCATGCACATAACCTATTCCAACATACAACAAACTTGCAGCAGATGACTTTGAAAACATATTCACAAAGATATGGAAAACCTCTACAAAAATAAATATCATTATTGAAGAGAGTTTGAAAACATTGCTGAAAATGGTGAGATTACTCAGTATAAGCAATTTCTCAGTCTTTTCAAAAGTCGTCTGCTACAGAGGCATCATAAAGCGCCTGTATGAGGAAAAGGGTTAAATCCTTATTTGTACTTCTGATCCTACAGTGTAGGTTCTAACAAGAATCAGCTCACCTAGACAATTTTCCACAGAGATTCTTTACCACACACAGACAACTTTTAAAAACATTTATGACAAAAGGAGAAATTCATCAAAAAAGAGCAATGTCTCCTTTTGCCACTTCGTTTTCAACTGTATTCAATAATCATACTTTCATTTGTAGAGATGTTCCATTTTCCATTGTTAATTAAACTTTGAGGTTTTCAAAGTTGTCTGCCGCAGATTTGTTGTATGCTGGAAATAGGGGTTAAATTAAGATGAGTGTGTGGTATGCAACATCTACCAACACTTTTCTGTCATATATGAAAATGTTTTTTTTACATAATGATTATACATGACTTCCACAGAACACTGGCATACAGACATGTCCTAAACCCTCTCACACATACAACACACATGCAGCAGACTATTTAGAACTCATCTAGGCAAAAACATAGAAAAACCTCTATAAATGTAGGTATAATTACCGAAAAAGGTTGAAAACATTGTGGCAAACAGAGAAGTTGCTTGTTTTGAGCAATTTCTCCATTTGCCAAGATATTTTAATAATTTGTCTGCTGTATAAGGCGTCAGAAAGCATCTATATTCGGTAAATCTGACATTCTCTAATAATTCCATCTGTTGAAAAATCATCCCATTGCAGTATCTGATTAACTGGACTGGGTTTAATTACACCAACCTTACCATTAGTTATAATTTATACTTAAATACTTAAAAGCACATTTCATTATTTTTGTTTCCCCTAATAAAAATGCAAAGAAAAACAATTCTTAACAAGACTTAGTATTGTTAGTCAGCATGGCAACTATTAAATACATTCCACCATTCTGTCATTCACTTTTTACAAAATATTAGGGAAACAAAAAGTAAGAAATATGATTTTAAGTATTACTTATCACTAAGTAAATTAGGTTGGTGGAATTGGGCATCAATATCTTTCGTAATGACAAAGAGCGCATGAATTATTCCAGTAATGCTGAAAAACTGGACACTGTTCAGTCTGCCTGTGTTGGAATAATGTGAAAGGAAGAACTGCTTATTTAAGCAATTTCTCCATTTTCAACAATGTTTTTTTTTTTGCAGAAGTCGTCTGCTACAGAGGCATCTGAAGTCCTCTGTAACATGCAAAGTCTAAAATAAAATGACAAAGAAATAAAATTCATTTAAATTTTCTCTCTTTTATTCTTTATCATATAACACTAACTGTTTCAAGGAGAATCAGTTTTGTAATCAGCATATTGTCAACGTTAACGGTTTCCTTCATACAACAAATCTGCAGCAGACCACTTTTAAAACGTCTACACAAATATATGGAAAATCTCTTTCAGTGAATAATAATTTAACAGGGAGGATATTTTTGCACTGGAAAGGGAGAAATTGCTAGTTATTCAAGTTGTCTGCTTCAGATATATCAGATATATCAGAATGCTTCAGCAAGTGGGAAACAGGTTAGAAGATTTACATACTATGTAGATCTGTATATATCGAGGGCTTGGTGTGAAACAGTTGTAACTAAAATCTGTATTTTTTTACCAAGGTTAATCACCTCGCCATAAAGTCTTTATAAGCGTTAAATCATTTTCCTTGGTAAACAATGGAAATTTAAAACGGCGTAAAACTCAACTCAAATTTCAAAAGTTGTCTGCTGCAGATGTTTCAAATTCATCTTTGTGGGAATGGGTTAATGTTGGAAAGGAAATGAAGGCAGAAAGTGTGAGCCTCCCACCAAAAGATGAAGACATCATTGTCTGGCATTAAGCTATACATGATCTGTGTCTCGTGATTTTGGCATCATTTCAAGCAATTTCATTAAAACCAGACAAAAACATCGCTGCAAGTATTTTAGAATCGACAACACCGCATAAAAGGTTGAATCAAAGTGACCCTATATATAAAGATATTTATTTGATCGAAACACTCAACAATCACCGCTTCTCTATCTCATTCATTTATATTGGTTAATTCCTTGCTGATAAGGAATCCACCGTTGCCTAGTGGTTAGCGTCAGGGATTGGGAACCGGGCATCCCGGGTTCGATCCCCAGTCGAGACCCTGTGGTCATGGTGGAGTGACCTTTGGCAAGGCACATTTCCAAGCCTAGTACTGGTTTGTTTATCCAGGGATCATGGATAAGTGAACTGTCGTTGCGATATAACTGAAATAATGTTGAAAAGGGCGTTAAACCCCAACAAAACAAAAAATCCTTGTTGATACCTACTGGAATTTGTAAGGGACAATTTGATTGGTCGTCAATCTGAGAGAACATTCGTCATATCTATATCAGTGATTGTTACAGCAGCAAAGTTTAGGTCTGGGTTTAACCTTTCCCACATACAACAAATTTGCAGCAGACGACTTTGAAAATGTTGAGTCAAAATTATGGAAATTCTCTGTAATTGAAAGATTTTTTATGGAATATAGTTAAAATTATTGTGGCAAAAGGAGAAATTGCTTGTTATTTGCAATTTCTTCTTTTGCCAGAATGATTTCAAAAGTCGTCTGCTTCAGATCCGTCGGAATGCATCTACAAGTGGGAAAGGGTAAGATAAATAAGATTGCATTTAAAACTATCATTAGCCTACAACTACTGCCGCTACAAGAAACACAAGAACATCTCTATGTAGAAATAATTAACAGTAAAAAGTAACAGATAGACTTATCCAGAAGTCTGGATAAGGAGTGATAATTCAGCTCTTTTTCCCACAATTTCTCTCTTATTATTAACGTAAACGGTCAACCCTATGTTGCGGGTACTCAAAAGAATCGTCTCACTGAGAGAATTCTTTTGAGTACCTACAACAAAGGGTTAAAAAGATCAAATAAGGATTTTAGAACATACAAAACTCCCTTATCTAGAGCTCTGCTTATCTCTGTTTTGTAATATTACAATACTACGTATTATTAATAGAAATGATGATGAAATCTATAGCTGATTAACGATTAATTCTTAATATTTACAAGAATAAAGTTTTTTTTATAAATATTACAATAAAAGGAGTAAACCCATACCCACTCGCAAACACATTATGACACATCTGCAGTGGAGACTTTGAAAACACCATGGCAATAGGAGTAATTGATCATCATGAGCAATTCCTCCTTGTGCAAAAAATGATTTTATAACACTTTTCAATAATTGTACTTTCTTCTTTAGATCTTGACCCTTTCCCTCATATATACGCTTTCTGACGCCTCTGCAGCAGATGGCTTTTTGAAAACATAGTGACAAAAGAAAAATTGCTCAAAACGAGCAATTTCTCCTTTTGCCACAATCTTTTCCACTTTCAGTCATAGGTTATCCATTAAGTCGTCTGCTGCAGAATTGAAATATGAGGGAAAGGGTTAACCGTATTTCTGAATCAATGTATTCAAAGTGATCTGCTTCAGATGTGTTGTATGTGGGAAAGGGTTAATAAGACGATATGTAATGATTTGAAGAAAGAAATATATGTATTAAACTATATATGTATAAATTACATACATTAACCCTTTCCCTCATACAACAACTCTGCAGCAGACGACTTTGAACATATTTTGTCAAAATATAGAAAATCTCTATAATTGAACCTATGACTAAAAGTGGAAAACATTGTGGCAAAAGGAGAAATTGCTCACTATGTTTTCAAAAAGCTGTCTGCTGCAGAGGCGTCAGAAAGCGTCTATATGAGGGAAAGGGTTAACATTATTATGAGAGTTCTCTTTCCCTACTTCAGACCACTTTTGACTACTATGCAGCAGATGTCTTTTAAAAACATTTTGGGAAAAGGGGAAATTGTCCAAGCTTAGGACTGGCCAAGAAGTACTTCTCAAATGGAGTAATAACCATATATGATATTCCAAAAACAGATTTTTGGACAACGAAACATGTTTATTTTTCTATATAGTCTTTTTATGTCATTTTCCAAAATACAAGGTAGCTAATTATATTTATTTATACAAGTTGGCAAGTTATATTTATGTATATTTTGTATATCAAATACATTGTATAAAAATTAAAAATTGTTAAAAATTTGACAGTTTCCACTGTAGACTTTATAATTTTACCCTGGAAAAAGGGAAGCATTTCCTTATCCATTAAATTTACCACATACAAATATTTGCAGCAAAAAAAGAGGTTAAAATATGGAAAATCTCATTAACTGACATTTTAATTATTGCATACAGTTGACAATGTTGTGCCCAAAAAAAAGAATTTGCTCATTATAAAAAATAAAATAAAAAGTTGTTGGCTACAGATGCATCAAAAAGTGTCTGAATATAGGAAAGGGTTACCGTACTTTTATTGTCTTTAAAAAGATTGTCTTGATTTTGTCTCACAATTTTAAAATAACAAAAACTATTTTGATAACTTAACCCTTTCCCATATACAGGCGCATTATGAGGCCTCTGCAAAATTAACCTTTTAAAAAGCATTTTGGCAAAACAAGAAATTGCCACAAAGTTTTCCACTCTATTCAATATCGAATTTTGTCTTTATGTTTTCATTTTCAAAGCAGCAGATTACTTTGAAAACATCTATAGAAAACAATCTATAACAAGAGGCCCATGAGGGCCTATGCTCTACTGGTATGGTTCTTTGCTCATTTTCAATCCAGAGCATGTATGTATGGTGAAGATCGGATAGTAAATGGAGGCTCTTTTGTGTTCACAAGCTGTATTATAGCAATTTTTACAATTTCATGGGCCATAATCCAGTCTTGCCGGATCTGGCTGGTTTTCAAAAGGAACCAAGCTCTCATCAATATTTAACTACTTAAGTTTGGTGAAGATCAGATAGTAAATAGAGCCTCTATTGTGTTCACATGCTCAATTATAGCAATTTGAACAATTTCAAGGGCCATAATCTAGTCTTGTATAGGCGGATCTGGTTTACGAAAGGAACCGAGCTCTCATGGATATCTAACTACTGTATAAGTTTGGTTGAGATACAATCAAAAGTGAAGACTGTATCGTGTTTACAAGCTCTTTTATAGCAATTTTGACCATTTCAAGGGCCATAATCCAGTCATGCATGAGCGGATCTGGCTGGTTTTCGAAAGGAACCGAGCTCTCGTGGATATCTAACTACTGTATAAGTTTGGTTGAGATACAATCAAAAGTGAAGACTGTATCGTGTTAACAAGCTCTTTTATAGCAATTTTGACCATTTCAAGGGCCATAATCCAGTCATGCAGGGGCAGATCTGGCTGGTTTTCGAAAAGAACCGAGCTCTCATGGATATCTAACTACTGTATAAGTTTAGTTGAGATACAATCAAAAGTGAAGACTGTATCATGTTAACAAGCTCTTTTATAGCAATTTTGACCATTTCAAGGGCCATAATCCAGTCATGCATGGGCGGATCTGGTTGGTTTTCGAAAGGAACCGAGCTCTCATGGATATCTAACTACTGTATAAGTTTGGTTGAGATACAATCAAAAGTGAAGACTGTATCGTGTTAACAAGAAATTGTTTACGGACGCACGCACGCACGCACGCACGGACGACGGACAAATCACCACGACATAAGCCCTTCTGGCCTTTGGCCAGTAGAGCTAAAAATGAAATTTAAATGAAAGTATAATTATTGAATAGAGCTAAAAAACATTGTGACAAAAGGAGAAATTGCTCGTTTAGGTTATTTCTTATTTTACCACAATATTTTCAAAAGTTGTTGGCTACAGCAGCGTCACAAAGCCTCTGTATGAAACAAAGGTTTAAACTAAAGTTGTCCGCTGCATATTTCTTGTATGTTGGGTTAAACGAACAAGCACTATTTCAATTATTACTTAACCCTTCTGCAACATACAACAAATCTGAAGCAGATGACTTTGAAAAACATCTAGACGAAAAAAGTATTGAAAGTCTCTATTAGTGAAAGTATAATTATTGAACCAATTTGAAATAATCTCGGCAAAACAAGAAATTGCTCATCATGAGCAATTTCTTCTATTGCCGAAATGATTTCAAAAGTCGTCTGCTTCATATGTATCTACAAGCGTTAACCCTTTCCCTCATATAGACGCTTTCTGACGCCTCTGCAGCAGACAGCTTTTTGAAAACATAGTGACAAAAGAAGAAATTGCACAAAACGTCACAATGTTTTCCACTTTTAGTCATCCATTCAATTATAGAGATTATAGAGATTTTCCATTATTTGACAAAATATGTTCAAAGTCGTCTGCTGCAGAATTGTCGTATGAGGGAAAGGGTTAAAGGTCATAACTAATCTAAACTAGAGTCTTCTTAGTTGCATTTGTTTATATAGTTAGTATATATAGGTCATTTTGAAGATCTGAATTTGTATCTATTTTAGATGTTAATTTTTGCACCTCAGATTAACGTCACCTGGTCATTCTACAAGGAAACTTGGTACCATAACACACATGATTAACAATGCAAGACATACCTTCACCATATCTAGATATATTTTCTGATCATATTTATCTGATCATATATAACAAACTTGTCTTAATCCTTTCCCACATACAGACACTTTTTGACGCCTTTGCAAAAATTGTGGCAAAAGGAGAAATTGTTCAAAACGAACAAATTCACCTCATATCCGCAATGTTTTCAACTTTTCTCAGTGATAATACTTCCATGTTCTTGCATGATTGTTTTGAAAGTCATCTGTTGCATATTTGTTGTATGTGGGGAAGGGTTAATGTCGGACGCATTCCAACCTGCAGACACAGCAGTTGTCTTTTCAAAAATGTGTGGTAAAGGAGAAATTGATCAGGATGAATAATTTTTCCTTTTGCAATAATGTTTGAAACTCTTTATATTAATTCACTTTCATTTAACAAAATATTTAAGAGAATTAAATAGCTGTCTGCTGCGCAAATTTTGACGTTGAAATAATCTGGAGAAAAATATTGAAAATCTCTGTAAAAATTTAGTTTTAGAATTAAATTGAAAATATTGTGGCAATCGTTTGCCACAAAGTTTTCAAAGGTTTTCTGCTACAGAGGCATCAGAGATGTTTGTGAGAAGGGATTATGGAAATAAAAAGAAAATCCTCACCAGGACTAAATTCTCAAATACACAACAATATTCAAAATTCTTATGACAGCATAAAAAATCTTCAGCACAGAATTTGGTTAGTGTATTGCTTTGATTATAATCTGCTTACCTGAATAAATTTATGTTGAGGATTTATAAATAAAAAACCATGCAAAAATAATAAAGGAATCTTTACCAGAAGTAATTTTTCAAATAGTTATACACAACAGTATTCAAAATTCTTATGTCAGCAGAAGCATCAAAATCTTCAGCACAGAATTTGGTTAGTGTATTGCTTTGATTATAATCTGTTTACCTGAATAAATTTATTTTGAGGCTTTATAAATTGAAAACTATGCAAAAATAACAAAGGAACCTTTACCAGAAGTAATTTTTCAAATAAACAACAGTATTCAAAATTCTTATAAAGTTAGAGGCATCACGGATTTGCGTTGGTGTATTGCTTTGATTATACTCTGAACACCTGATTAAAACTATTTTGATGCTTTATAAATATTTAGTAAAATACAACTTTATTCCATGTTACCACATGTAGACACATTTTGCTGCATCTGCAGTAGATGACTCTTGAAAACATTGAAGGAGACATATTTTCGAAGTCGATAGCTGTTGTAACTGGTAAAGGATTAACCCTTTCCCTCATACGACAATTCTGCAGCAGAAGACTTTGAACACAATTTGTCAAGAAATAGAAAATCTCTGTAATTAAATGGATAACCTATGACTAAAAGTGGAAAACATTGTGGCAAAAGGAGAAATTGCTCGTTTTGAGCAATTTCTTCTTTTGTCACTATGTTTTCAAAAAGCCGCCAGATGCAGAGGCATCAGAAAGCGTCTATATGAGGGAAAGGGTTAAAAAACAATACCTTATGATCAATGAGCAATTTTCATATTCCCTAAATTGTTTTGTAAAATTACTACCCTGCAGAGGTAACACACGTCATCTGCATTTGGGAAAGCACTAGAAACATGCCAACTCTTATATCTTAAAAACTTTAAAAGACATAAAAAAAAAACTAACAACTACATAGCACGAATAGACACAATACCTAAAAATATTTACAACAAATAATTTCTCAAATTGCACATTCTCCACAAATCAAAATCAAAACATGCTACGTTCGTAAAATACCTATATCTACTAAATAAATAATATATAACAAAGATTAACCCTTTCCCTCATATAGACACTTTCAGATGCCTCTCTTCAGCAGATGATTTTTTGAAAACATTGTGGCAAAAGAAAAAATTGCTCAAAACAAGCAATTTCTCCTTTTGCCACAAAGTTTTCAACTTCTTTCAGTAATTATACATTCATTTATAGAGGTATTCCATACTTTTGTTAAGATGATCTCAAAGTCCCCTGCTGCAGATTTGTTGTATGTGGGAAAAAGTTACATCATCAAGAAATCGTAGAGCCTAAAACAGAGAGGAACAAGAGTGTTCAAGGGACACCCTTTCCCAAACAAGACGCACACATCTGCAGAAGACAAAATTTGAAAGTATTGTGGAAAAAGGAGAAAATGCTCATAACAAGCTGTTTCTCCTTTTGTCACAATGCTTTCAAATCTATCTATTATGACACTTTCATTTGTAGAGATTTCCCATATTTTGCCTTGATATTTTCAAATTCAACTGCTGCAGATTTGTTGCATGTGGAAGAATTAAACAATTTTACAGTTTTATAAAAAAATTGTTTTCTGAAGTCTCCTGCTGCCTTCAGTTTGTAACTTTGTACCATGGAATAATTCAACTGTATAATATTTTCTAAGAAAACAAGCCATAATAAAATAAGGGCCTAGCAAGCAAACGCCAACGCTTGTCTGCTTTTATCTAAGTCGAACAATGGGCATTACTGAATAATTATGAAAGCCAGAGTTATGTGACTTGGTATAGACATGCATATGGTTCCCAGGGACATGTGTACTTAGTTTCATTTGAAAATGCAGAACAGTTTTTGAGTAATGAGTTAAAGTTAAAGTTTTGTGCTGATGCAGACGACGGCAAGGGTATCGCAATACCCCAACCCTTTCCCTCATATAGACGCTTTTTGACAACTCTGCAGCAGACAGCTTTTTGAAAACATAGTGACAAAACAAGAAATTGCTCAAAACAAGCAATTTCTCCTTTTGCCACAATGTTTTCCACTTTTAGTTATAGGTTATCCATTCAATTATAGAGATTTTCTATTTTTTGACAAAATATGTTCATAGTCGTCTGCTGTAGAAGGGTTAAATCAAAACTTTGAAATAAAACCATGAAATCATCTTCAATCTCAATTACTTCTAAAAGAGAAATATTTCGGTCATGTTAAACTTGAACCAACATTTAGGGCATTTGTAGATATTTCGAGATTTGGATCAACCTGCACATCCACCCTGTTTGATATGGTTCTGCAATTTTCGTAAATTAGTCAAAAAGGTATCTGGTAAATTTCTGAAACACTTTGGCCTTTAGGATTAGATTGCATAGATGGGACAGGTGGATTTTAGGATTGATTTGCATTGAACACCATTTTCAACTGTATTTCAGTTATATCATGGCTTTCTTGCACCAGTACTTCACACACCATTCTTCCCAGGCTACTGGGCTTCATTCCCCCATATACTGTATAGCCCTTTGGTCCACATGGGATATATACATTAAAGTTGGCTTTTCTGGAGCAAAACTCATTTTTATCTTTTCCCACATATATGACAAATCTGCAGCAGACAGCTCTGAAAACATTTTGGCAAAAATGTAGAAAATCTAAGTAAATGAAAAGAAGATTATTGAAAAGGGATGCAAACATTGTGACACGAGTAAAATTGCTACGAGGAGCAATTTCTCCTTTTGTCACACTGTTTTCTTAGTTTGTCTTCTGCAAGTGCGTCAAAATGTTAACTGTAAACTAATACAATATAATCGTGAAGCTCCAGATACCTCATTTTTCATATTCTAAAATCATTATAAGCAATTCCTTAACAGTAACCCAGAAAACAATCAACTCTGGACAAGTTCTATAAAAGCAAGTGTAATTATTGAAAAGAGCTTAAAACATTATAACAAAAGCATAAATTGCTCATGATAAGCAAATGTTTTTTTTTTAATGGCAAGTTCTATACATATAATAACCCTTTCCCATTTGCAGACGGATTTTGACATATCTGCAGCATACGACTTTTCAAAACATTGCCGCAAACACATAAACTGCTCATAATGAGTAATTTCTACTTTTGCCACAACATTTTCTTTTTAATAAAACTTCCAATTAAAAGAGATTTGTTCTATATTATTTTTTCAAAGTTGTCTGCTGCAAATTGGTGGTGTATGGTAAAGGGTTAATAAAATGGTCATGTCATAGGACTGACTATTATTGGCCTGTGTTTGAACATTCTGATTACACACTTCTTTCTTATTATATTAACAAAGAAACCAAAAAATCTACAACTTTCAAAAAATGTGTTATTTTTAATTTTAACGCTTTCCCACAAACAAAAAATGGCTTTGGACGAATCCTGGGAAAAATATGGGAAATCTCAATCAATGAAAGGACTATTATTAAGTTGAGTTGAAAACATTGTGGCAAATGGAGTAATAAAGTGCAATTTCACTTTTTGCCACAATGTTATGGAAGGTCTTCTGCAGATGCTCAGGTGGGAAAGGGTTAAAATAATCTTCAAATTCAAAAACAACCTTCAGAAATTTATAAAAACGACAAATAAACCCATTAGCAGGCAGTTGGGTAATGTATAATGTGGACAAAAGGTGTTATAGCTGGAAACATGGTAGTTTTATAACTTATCATACAGTTGCATTGAAAACATTGCTAAAAACAATTTTTCCTTTTTCTCACAATGTTTTCAAAAGGTGTCTGCCGCAGAGCGTCCACAATCTGAGAAAGGTTAACCCAGTCAAGGCACACATCTAAACAAATGAGTAATGATTTTCAACCGCTCTTCCGTGAAGCCCTTGCTGACTGCCGTGACCTTGACCTTGTTCCCTCATCACATTTTCAATCGACTCTGTCCTCGCTCGTATCGAGCCACTTATCACAACAATATCTCTTGTAACGTGCTCCCGATTTTCGGTTTGTCTATCGTGTGAGTTTAAGATGGGATGCGATTCCGACCTCTGACCTTCCAGGCCAGGCGACCCTCTGCGTGGGGTCGACGGTCTGTCTAATGTCACAACATAGTCAGTTAATGTTACGTCGGAGGTGCCTCCAGACTCCAAGGGTATTGGATGAACTCTGAATCTCTCGAGCATGTCAAATACAGAGTTGAACCACAAATGCTGTACCCTACACTTGCCGTCATTGTTGATTGTCATTCGTAGATGCTGTAAAAGAGAATAATGGTTGATTAATTACAGTTTAATGCCATTTTCAGTCATATCACAGTGGCCAGTTAACCTACTAATGTGTTTAAAGGATTTCTTACACTAGTAATCCACACAACATACTTTTCAAGCAACTGACTGTTAGCCAATTGGTGGAAGACGAATGATGCCGAGCTGGGGTTCGAACTGACAACCTCTGGATTGACAGCTCGCATTGCTATCCGGGCTCGGTAAAAGAGAACAAAAACATGATCTAATATTTGAAAGAACGCATGTGTCGCATGCAAATAACACACTAAAAATAGATGTGTGATGATGGACAGACAATGTAGAAAATATTCCTTAAGCCTTAAGTAAAGGTAAACCGGCAAAGGCAGGCAAACAGGAATATAAACTGTTTTTATTATGTGATATTTTAACTCTTTAACTGCAGGCGTCTGCAGTAGACGACTTTTGAAATTTCTCCTTTTACTACAATATTTTCAACTCTATTTCAATTGCCTATACTCGTACTAACAGATATTTTCCGGTTTTTTGCCAAGAAAGTTTAAAGTTTTATCCTGCAGATGTGTTGTATGTTGGAAGTGGTTAACCCTTTCCCTCATATGACAATTCTGCAGCAGAGGACTTTGAACATACTTTGTCAAAAAAAAGAAAATCTCTATAATTGAATGGATAACCTGTGACTACAAGTGGAAAACATTGTGGCAAAAGGAGAAATTGCTCGTTTTGAGCAATTTCTTCTTTGGTCACTATGTTTTCAAAAGCCGTCGGCTGCAGAGGCGTCAGAAAGCGTCTATATGAGGGAAAGGGTTAAACTGAAAAGAATCTCCTCAGTATGTATACACGTCTTTAACCCTTTCCCTCATATAGACGCTTTCTGACACCTCTGCAGCAGACGGCGTTTTGAAAACATAGTGACAAAAGAAGAAATTGCACAAAACGTGCAATTTTTCCTTTTGCCACAATGTTTTCCAATTTTCTCATAGGTTATCCATTCAATTATTGAGATTTTCTATTTTTTGAAAAAATATGTTCAAAGTGGTCTGCTGCAGAATTGCCGTATGAGGGAAAGGGTTAAGCATTCGTGAATCATACACCCTTGTCATTTTGGTAACCAACTGCTATGATTTAGAAATATTACCCACATACAAAAAAAATCTGCAGCAGACGACTTTGAAAACATTTTGACAAAATTGTAAGAGCAATTTTTCCTTTTTGGATAATCATTTCAAGAGTTGTCTGCTGCAGATGCGTCAAAATGCGTCTACAGGTGGGAAAGGGTTAAACAATGACAAGTTCACTCATCCACGGAAGGAGCTTATGTACTGAGATATCATTGTTTAACCCTACAAATCCAAAATCAGCCACATACGACTGCGTTGAAAACATTGTGACTAAAGTCTAAAGGCGTCTGTTGCAGAGGCGTCAGAAGGCATCTGTATGTGGGAAGTGACTATCCTCGTTTCATAAACAATTTTCTTTCTGTTTTTGATTACATAGATATTAAATCTTTCCTACATAAAACACATTTGAAGCAGATGACTTTGAAAACATCTAGTCAAACATTTTGAAAAGCTCTATGAATGAAAGTATTATTAAGCTGAAAACATTAAGGCAAAAAGAGAAATTGCTCATTCCGAGCAATTTCTCTTTTTGCCATAATGTTTTAAAAAATTAACTGCTCAGATGTCACATGACTCTTTGACAGATTAATTGTTTGGTGTTTAACGCCAACGTCAACAATTTTTTTAGTTATATCATGGCATTTCCTGGGTAAGTTACATGTACAACAGGTCCATTTATCCTGACACCAGCCAGTCAGTTAGTATGCTAATCCCGCAAATCTGAGCACCAAGGAGGGAAGCCATTAATACCACTTTTAAAGTATGACCCGGCCAGGGTTGAACCCACGACCTTCAGCACCCGAGGTGGACTCTCTACCAATACACCAACGAGGCAGTTATATGGAACAGGGTTAAGATCTGCAGATATTAATAGTATGTATGGATTATAAAATCTACCTTTTGTCATAAGGCACAAATCAATTTACCTTTCAGAAGACTTTAAAATGGTACTAATGGCTTTCCCTTCTTGGCCCGCAGGATTGTGGTTCTCTGGTGTCAGGATAAATGGACCAGGAGTACTGCTAACTTACCATGAAAATGCTGTGATATTACTGAACAAGAGGGAAGAGGGCCAGTATCACTCCACTGCAATAAGGCAACAATTAAATCTCCAAACAGCCCTGCCCCCTGGTGGCCATGTTTTTTGACCAATCAACATGGCTTGAAGGAATTTGATAGAGGGTGATATTACTGAAAAATTGTTGAAATTGGCATAAAGCACCACGCAAACCATACATACAAAAATCTAATTAATCTTACTTTGGCTCTGGCTTGGAAGTTGAAGGTCAGGACGTATTCTCCTTTCCTTGTTGCACTTTGTCGCACCAAAAACACGCCATGGCCTGCGGTTCCCTGATGTAAGACCAGCTGGGCTGCTTCCAGTCGACTAAGTGCTCCATGGAACCATGGGTATTCCCTCAGATTGATCTCCATTCTCTGTTCGCCACTTAGATCATGCTCTGAAAATAATTGTAACCTACCTACATAATCTAGTATTTTCAAAATTATTCTCTCCTTTTAATCATCTCCTATATGTAGACCCATTTTGACACATATGTAGCAGACAAGTTTTAAAAACATTGTGGCAAAAGTAGAATGAGCAATTTCTACTTTTGCCACAATCATTTCACCTCCATTCAATGATATTTCATTTTCATTTTCGAGAAATTTCTACTTTTCCAATATCTTCTGCTTCAGAGGCGTCTGAAATCATCCATGTTTAGGAAAGGATAAATATTCAAATGTTTTCAAAGCAGAGGGGCTCAATAAAATATAGTTTCAGGTCAACAACAATCTCATTTAAACTAGATCTTAACTTCACTCACTCATATATACTAATATTAAACCCCTATGACTACGAAGGGGTAAACAGCTCTTTTCCCCACAATATCTTTCTAATTATCAAATCAAACTATAATATATTGTATATCTATAGGTGCTACCTATTTACGAAAAAACAGTAAGATGATTTAAAAAACAAGAAAATGTGTCCATGGAACACGGATACCCCGGTTGTTAACTATATTTTAAAACGGACGGACGAACAGTTGGTCCAACCTCAAATTGATACAATTTTTTAAACAATGATATGTTGATTGTCATTTGTGTGAAGTTTCATAATGATAGGACATCAGGTTCACTAAAATCTAACTTGACCAAAAACTTTAACCTGAGAATGGAATGGACGAACAGACAGACGAACAGACGGATGAACAGTTGGTCCAACCTCAAATTGATACAATTTTTTAAACAATGATATGTTGATTGTCATTTGTGTGAAGTTTCATAATGATAGGACATCAGGTTCACTAAAATCTAACTTGACCAAAAACTTTAACCTGAGCGGGACGGACGAACGGACGGACGGACGGACGGACTAACAGACCGGAAAACTATATGCCCCTCATACCTCGTATGCCGGGGCATAAAAATAAAGAGCATACTTTGGCAATAAAAATGATTTATAAGTAATTGACTAGACGATATTAATGTTAATCTCATGTTTTTTGCATGATCACAAAAGGTTCGGAAATCGTTTTGCTGACGTCTATTATTACGAACAGAAAATAATAAAGTAAAGACTTTCAGAAAACCAATGAATAACATTTACAAGCATTACTTCCTACCCCGGAATACAGGACTGAGAAAACGATCTGATCGATTACAAACATATAAAGTTACCAAAAGTGTAGGTATACATATATATATATATATATATATATATATATATATATATATATATATATAATACCTCATGTAACTTTTCCACTTAAATTAAAAAATGTGCAACCATTGACATCACTATAAAATATTCAAACAAAGCATAAGAACTAATGATAGGAAAATTAGTTATAATCCAAGAGTAGCCAATCATCCAACTTCTGTAGTAATGAACGCTAAACGCCTTTAAAGAATGATTGAATTGACACTGGATATGCAAATCAAAGTTCCAGGCTAAATGCTGTGCACCTTATATGTATAACACAAGAGAAAGTTGATGCAACGCATCAATGTCGCCGGATATCCATAGTGCAGTTATGCATAACACTAACATTATAGTAGTTGAATAAACAGTTATCAACTGAGGGGCATATTGGAACATCAGGGGAGGGGTCAAGTGAAAATGTATCATAACTTGCATTGTTTTGTCAACGAAGTGAATGATAATTGAAGCCTTGCATTGTTTATGATCAATCTCCATTCCAAAGTAGGTTGACCATACACACAACCAACTAATTATTGATCATACACAGTAATGGAAATGAGTAATCTTGACAATCATTAGTCTTAGTATGTATACAGTGCTTTCATTAAGGAATAATTATAAGATTTGTGAATTCCACATACACTTTTCAAGATGTTTGTCAGAATATTTGAATTCTATCATTTATCAATAAAACCACAAAACAGACAATTTAAGATTTTCATGCAATAGCACGTCATTGTATGTTTCCTCTATTAAAGTCAACATTGGACACCTTTGCAGCAATTTACTTTTAAAACAATGAGATAAGGGTTAAATCGCTGAAGACATGAGTTTTCTCTTTTTCTCAAAATGATATCAGCTTGGCATCCTAGTTATATCATACCTTAATAAATGATGAAATGTAATCCAATATTTACAAATAAGACCACCTTCGAAATATAATATCAGCTAAACAGTTAAATCTCATTGAAATTGTTGTATAATTTAAACTTAATTTCGAACATAAAATGAGCCCTACAACATGTTAATTTATTCTAATTCTTTCCTTCCTTTTTTTAAAAGGAAAAAAACAAATTACTCATGTTTTAAAATTATATTATGATGAGCGCCCTTGTGTCAGTGATGCATAACAATATGCAGATTGGAACAATATGCCTTTAAGGAATTTAATGACACATTTAAAATTGTCAAGGACGAAAAAAATTTGTACGAAAGACCCGATTCGTGACCTACATTCTTCTTCGCAGAGGTTTTCGGGGACGGTTTTGTCTTCGTAAATAAAACCCCAAAAAAGAGATACGAGTCAAAATAAAGAAACTACTAATACTTAAAACATCGGAATATTTATTTCATTTAAGATGTGTCATAACTTAGTGTTTTTAAACAAACGCAATTGTAATATGTTCAAGACATTTAAATTTGTTTTTTTCTAATAATAACTCCTCCTCCCATGTGATTTCCGAAAACCTATTAAAACTAGAAGTCGCGGGCTTCTGCCCGGCGACTAATAAAGTATACCAGTCTAGCTAATAGGGACTGTTTTGTCTTCGTAAATAAAACAAAAAACATAAATGCGAGTCAAAATAAAGAAACTGAAAATACCTAAAACATCGGAATATTTATTTCATTTTAGATGTGTCATTACTTAGTGTTTTTAAACAAACACAATTGTAATATGTTCAAGACATCTAAATGTGTTTCTTTCTAATAATAATCCCCCCTCCCATGTGATTTCCGAAAACCTATTAAAAATAGAAGTCGCGGGCTTCTGCCCGGCGACTAATAATGAACGAGGTTTAAACATGAGGGCCAAGATGCTTAAGGTCCTTAATCAATTACCTGTATTATGGAAAAGAAGCAAATATGTAACAGCCCTTTTCTGATGCCATCTGGTGGCTCTTTTTTTAAACCAGTCAATATGACTGGAACAAGTTATAATAAGAAGTCACATTTCTGCTTAACCCTTTCGCTAATAGAGACGGTTTCTGACTCCTTTGCAGCATACGACTTAGGGAAAGATTGTCGCCAAAGGTACAATTGCTCAATATGTGAAAGTTATCCTTTTTCAACAATATTTGATGAATAATTATACTTTGTATGAGTGAATCTATAGCTCATGCATAGGAATTTAGGGTATTTAATGTTGATACCACTTTTCTTTGCTGGAAACGACGTCGCTCCATTTGACGTTACGCCACATGAAGTTTTACTTATTTAAAAGTTCCATTTATGTTCTAACTTGTTTGTACAAAAGTTAGATCACTCAAAAATAACACATAAATTTTATGACCTTAAATGTCGATTTAGATTTGTTTTTAAAGATTAACTTTAACAATAATTTTCAATCTGTGTTTTATACATAACCAAAATCGCGGCCCCGTGGATTGGCGAGGGTCACTTCAGAAACCTTTGTGGGTTATAAAAAAAATAAAAAATCTCGCACATGTTACCTATGAGCGAAAAAAACCATTTATGTTGTTTTTTTCGTTTGATGTGGGTACTCATATGGTTATATTGTCTAATAAAGATTTTAGAACATACAAAACGCCCTTCATCTAGAGCTCTGGCCTATGAAATGGGCAATGAAGAAAACGTTCTTTTGAGTTCCACTACAGATGTGTCTGCATGTGGGTAAGGGCTAACTTTTCAACTAAAATGCTACTTCAATTAAGATTCATATCCTGAGTAAAAATTTGCTTCATATTAAAATGAAGTGTACTTTTGATAAGGACTTGAAAATATTGTGGGTAAAGGAGTAATTTCTCCTTTTTAATTTCTGCAGAGGGTTATAAAAAATATATTCATGACAGGAAAGAGTTAAATATTGTACCTCCATATCCTCCATTGAATTCACCAGATAATATGTTGGCCCCTGCAACAGCAGGACTCCCGCCCCCGGGGCATGGCGGTACCTCTGGTGGGTTACTGGCTACACTGCCATGGGAGGAACTTCTTTGAGGGGACCCTGTGAAAAGTTTTAACTTTGTTTAACTCTAACCAACAATAAAAAAAAGTCTGAAGCAGACAACCTTGAAACCATCTGAGCTAAAATATGGAAACTCTCTAAAAATGAAAGTATAATTACTGAAAAGAGAATTTTGAAATAGCACTAAACTCACCTCTTTCTACATGATGATTTGTCCCAGAGGGCGCTGATGGCAGTCGGGGTCGTCTGAAAACACAATTTAACTTCTTAAACATTATGACAAAAATATTGGTCAAAAATGATGCAAATTTAAAAAGAAAAATTGTAAGTGCTGTTTGTTTCCATAAAATTTAAAAAAAAAAAAAAGATAAGGCATAGAATAGAACACTGTACACCACAGTTTAACGCTATTTGATGTGAGCAGTTTTGAAAGCTGTATAAATGATTGTCACACAGATAGAACAAAGATGTTTACCATGATGCTATGAACCACAACATACAAAAAACAACCTTTTTGAAAAAGGTCTCAATCCTTTCCAACATGAGATTGCATCTGAAACAGACAACTTTTGAATCGTCTGTGGCAAATCAAAATAGCACGTTATGAGCATTTTCTTTTTTTTCCCCACAATTTTTCCCAAATCCATTCAATTATGAATACTTTCTATTTTTTAGCCTTGATGTTTTAAAAGTTATCTGCTGCAGATTTGTTGTATGTTGGATAGTGTTAAAAACTACAGAAACAGGAATACATATATATATAACAAACAAGATTGTATAGACTTTTTGTCATAATTATAATTTTGAATATGCTTTATGGGTGCTTATTTGAATTGATTGTGAACAGTAAAGAGAGACCTTGATCTGGCTGTGCAGTGGTCAACAGTTAATTCCTGAACAAAGATTTTTTTATGACATAGATAGCATCTCTATTAGCACCTTAATATAACATTAACGCAGCACAAGAAAATCTACATGTAAACTTAGCAGCATAGATTTTTTCATGAAAGCACTACCTATTGGTCAAATAGTACTGTAAATTGTGAGAATTTCTCTTTTTTCTCCAATGTTTTCAAGTGGTAAAATGTAGAAGTGCCAACATTTGCCGATATTCAATAAAAGGTTGCAATGGCAATATGAAGTTTTATACATAATGAAACAAATAATCAATGGAGAGTATCTGTCCGTTATATAGTGCTAATATATTAAGTTAACTAGGGATGTCAGCGATTAATCGCTTACTCGGTTAACCGTATGTTATTCCATTAATCGGTTAGTAATTCAAGTAATCGAGTACTCGGAAAAATAGATAAAATATATACACAGTTGTATTTCACCTTTTGTTCTTTTCAATTTGTCACACGTATCTGACAAGAGGTTAATTATTCACACCTCCATCGGGAAAGTTGCCATAACTGTGAAAACGGCCGCACTCGATTGTATTGACAACTGGCTACATTTAGCCTACGCACAGACTAATAATCCCTTGTCAAAGACAGGTTACGTCAGTCACAATGGCATTTATGAATCATCAAGAAAAAGAAATAACCGAACCAGTCTCTTTTAAGCAATTACGTACCCAATTTCAAAAAGCTTTGGAATGCTTGCACGATGAAAGAGTAAACATGAACGATCCTGACCTGACTGTGCCGAACGAAGCATATGTTGTTCTGGGTCTTCATTTGTGAAACCCGACTCATTTGTGGTCACATTGTGGTGGTGTTTTTCGTCCACTTATTGGTTATTAGTACAATAAAGAAAACTCTAATTGTCTGTTTTTTGTCTGTATGATCTTATTTGCTTGTCACAAACCCACCATGCGTAGGTGTTCACGTAACGTGGCTCATTTGTAGTCTCATTATATTTTTCTTTCTACCATTAATTGATATCCGGTTTGTAATATCGGAAGCCGTTGCCATCCCTAATATTAACCCTTTAGCCACATACAAGAAATCTGCAGCAGATGATTTTGATAACATTTAGGCAAACATACAGAATTGCTCTTTAATTGGGAAGCATAATAATTAAATAAAGTTGCAAACATGGTGGTAAAAGGTGAAATTGCTGATCATGAGCAATTTCTCCTTTTGCCACAATGTTTTCAAAAGCCTTAGGCAAGGTTGTGAAGAATGGTATGTAAAAGATTCATTTTGATCAGGGCGAGTGTATTAAATACACTGACTGGAATAATTCATGCGCTCTTTGTCATTACGAAAGATATTGATGCCCAATTCCACCAACCTAATTTACTTAGTGATAAGTAATACTTAAAATCATATTTCTTACTTTTTGTTTCCCTAATATTTTGTAAAAAGTGAATGACAGAATGGTGGAATGTATTTAAATAGTTGCCATGCTGACTAACAATACTAAGTCTTGTTAAGAATTGTTTTTCTTTGCATTTTTATTAGGGGAAACAAAAATAATGAAATGTGAAATGAACTAATATTCCAGTAATGCTGAAAAACTGGACACTGTTCAGTCTGCCTGTGTTGGAATAATGTGAAAGGAAGAACTGCTTATTTAAGCAATTTCTCCATTTTCAACAATGTTTTTTTTTTTTGCAGAAGTCGTCTGCTACAGAGGCATCTGAAGTCCTCTGTAACATGCAAAGTCTAAAATAAAATGACAAAGAAATAAAATTCATTTAAATTTTCTCTCTTTTATTCTTTATCATATAACACTAACTGTTTCAAGGAGAATCAGTTTTGTAATCAGTATATTGTCAACGTTAACGGTTTCCTTCATACAACAAATCTGCAGCAGACCACTTTTAAAACGTCTACACAAATATATGGAAAATCTCTTTCAGTGAATAATAATTTAACAGGGAGGACATTTTTGCACTGGAAAGGGAGAAATTGCTAGTTATTCAAGTTGTCTGCTTCAGATATATCAGATATATCAGAATGCTTCAGCAAGTGGGAAACAGGTTAGAAGATTTACATACTATGTAGATCTGTATATATCGAGGGCTTGGTGTGAAACAGTTGTAACTAAAATCTGTATTTTTTTACCAAGGTTAATCACCTCGCCATAAAGTCTTTATAAGCGTTAAATCATTTTCCTTGGTAAACAATGGAAATTTAAAACGGCGTAAAACTCAACTCAAATTTCAAAAGTTGTCTGCTGCAGATGTTTCAAATTCATCTTTGTGGGAATGGGTTAATGTTGGAAAGGAAATGAAGGCAGAAAGTGTGAGCCTCCCACCAAAAGATGAAGACATCATTGTCTGGCATTAAGCTATACATGATCTGTGTCTCGTGATTTTGGCATCATTTCAAGCAATTTCATTAAAACCAGACAAAAACATCGCTGCAAGTATTTTAGAACCGACAACACCGCATAAAAGGTTGAATCAAAGTGACCCTATATATAAAGATATTTATTTGATCGAAACACTCAACAATCACCGCTTCTCTATCTCATTCATTTATACTGGTTAATTCCTTGCTGATAAGGAATCCACCGTTGCCTAGTGGTTAGCGTCAGGGATTTGGAACCGGGCATCCTGGGTTTGATCCCCAGTCGAGACCCTGTGGTCATGGTGGAGTGCCCTGGGGCAAGGCACATTTCCAAGCCTAGTACTGGTTTGTTTATCCAGGGATCATGGATAAGTGAACTGTCGTTGCGATATAACTGAAATAATGTTGAAAAGGGCGTTAAACCCCAACAAAACAAAAAATCCTTGTTGATACCTACTGGAATTTGTAAGCGACAATTTGATTGGTCGTCAATCTGAGAGAACATTCGTCATATCTATATCCGTGATTGTTACAGCAGCAAAGTTTAGGTCTGGGTTTAACCTTTCCCACATACAACAAATTTGCAGCAGACGACTTTGAAAATGTTGAGTCAAAATTATGGAAATTCTCTGTAATTGAAAGATTTTTTATGGAATATAGTTAAAATTATTGTGGCAAAAGGAGAAATTGCTTGTTATTTGCAATTTCTTCTTTTGCCACAATGATTTCAAAAGTCGTCTGCTTCAGATCCGTCGGAATGCATCTACAAGTGGGAAAGGGTAAGATAAATAAGATTGCATTTAAAACTATCATTAGCCTACAACTACTGCCGCTACAAGAAACACAAGAACATCTCTATGTAGAAATAATTAACAGTAAAAAGTAACAGATAGACTTATCCAGAAGTCTGGATAAGGAGTGGTAATTCAGCTCTTTTTCCCACAATTTCTCTCTTATTATTAACGTAAACGGTCAACCCTATGTTGCGGGTACTCAAAAGAATCGTCTCACTGAGAGAATTCTTTTGAGTACCTACAACAAAGGGTTAAAAAGATCAAATAAGGATTTTAGAACATACAAAACTCCCTTATCTAGAGCTCTGCTTATCTCTGTTTTGTAATATTACAATACTACGTATTATTAATAGAAATGATGATGAAATCTATAGCTGATTAACGATTAATTCTTAATATTTACAAGAATAAAGTTTTTTTTATAAATATTACAATAAAAGGAGTAAACCCATACCCACTCGCAAACACATTATGACACATCTGCAGTGGAGACTTTGAAAACACCATGGCAATAGGAGTAATTGATCATCATGAGCAATTCCTCCTTGTGCAAAAAATGATTTTATAACACTTTTCAATAATTGTACTTTCTTCTTTAGATCTTGACCCTTTCCCTCATATAGACGCTTTCTGACGCCTCTGCAGCAGATGGCTTTTTGAAAACATAGTGACAAAAGAAAAATTGCTCAAAACAAGCAATTTCTCCTTTTGCCACAATCTTTTCCACTTTCAGTCATAGGTTATCCATTAAGTCGTCTGCTGCAGAATTGAAATATGAGGGAAAGGGTTAACCGTATTTCTGAATCAATGTATTCAAAGTGATCTGCTTCAGATGTGTTGTATGTGGGAAAGGGTTAATAAGACGATATGTAATGATTTGAAGAAAGAAATATATGTATTAAACTATATATGTATAAATTACATACATTAACCCTTTCCCTCATACAACAACTCTGCAGCAGACGACTTTGAACATATTTTGTCAAAATATAGAAAATCTCTATAATTGAACCTATGACTAAAAAGTGGAAAACATTGTGGCAAAAGGAGAAATTGCTCACTATGTTTTCAAAAAGCTGTCTGCTGCAGAGGCATCAGAAAGCGTCTATATGAGGGAAAGGGTTAACATTATTATGAGAGTTCTCTTTCCCTACTTCAGACCACTTTTGACTACTATGCAGCAGATGTCTTTTAAAAACATTTTGGGAAAAGGGGAAATTGTCCAAGCTTAGGACTGGCCAAGAAGTACTTCTCAAATGGAGTAATAACCATATATGATAGTCCAAAAACAGATTTTTGGACAACGAAACATGTTTATTTTTCTATATAGTCTTTTTATGTCATTTTCCAAAATACAAGGTAGCTAATTATATTTATTTATACAAGTTGGCAAGTTATATTTATGTATATTTTGTATAACAAATACATTGTATAAAAATTAAAAATTGTTAAAAATTTGACAGTTTCCACTGTAGACTTTATAATTTTACCCTGGAAAAAGGGAAGCATTTCCTTATCCATTAAATTTACCACATACAAATATTTGCAGCAAAAAAAGAGGTTAAAATATGGAAAATCTCATTAACTGACATTTTAATTATTGCATACAGTTGACAATGTTGTGCCAAAAAAAAAGAATTTGCTCATTATAAAAAATAAAATAAAAAGTCGTTGGCTACAGATGCATCAAAAAGTGTCTGAATATAGGAAAGGGTTACCATACTTTTATTGTCTTTAAAAAGATTGTCTTGATTTTGTCTCACAAGTTTAAAACAACAAAAACTATTTCGATAACTTAACCCTTTCCCATATACAGGCGCATTATGAGGCCTCTGCAAAATTAACCTTTTAAAAAGCATTTTGGCAAAACAAGAAATTGCCACAAAGTTTTCCACTCTATTTAATATCGAATTTTGTCTTTATGTTTTCATTTTCAAAGCAGCAGATTACTTTGAAAACATCTATAGAAAACAATCTATAAAAATGAAATTTAAATGAAAGTATAATTATTGAATAGAGTTAAAAAACATTGTGACAAAAGGAGAAATTGCTCGTTTAGGTTATTTCTTATTTTACCACAATAATATTATTTTCAAAAGTTGTTGGCTACAGCAGCGTCACAAAGCCTCTGTATGAAACAAAGGTTTAAACAAAAGTTGTCCGCTGCATATTTCTTGTATGTTGGGTTAAACGAACAAGCACTATTTCAATTATTACTTAACCCTTCTGCAACATACAACAAATCTGAAGCAGACGACTTTGAAAAACATCTAGACGAAAAAAGTATTGAAAGTCTCTATTAGTGAAAGTATAATTATTGAACCAATTTGAAATAATTTCGGCAAAACAAGAAATTGCTCATCATGAGCAATTTCTTCTATTACCGAAATGATTTCAAAAGTCGTCTGCTTCATATGTATCTACAAGCGTTAACCCTTTCCCTCATATAGACGCTTTCTGACGCCTCTGCAGCAGACAGCTTTTTGAAAACATAGTGACAAAAGAAGAAATTGCACAAAACGTCACAATGTTTTCCACTTTTAGTCATCCATTCAATTATAGAGATTATAGAGATTTTCCATTATTTGACAAAATATGTTCAAAGTCGTCTGCTGCAGAATTGTCGTATGAGGGAAAGGGTTAAAGGTCATAACTAATCTAAACTAGAGTCTTCTTAGTTGCATTTGTTTATATAGTATATATAGGTCATTTTGAAGATCTGAATTTGTATCTATTTTAGATGTTAATTTTTGCACCTCAGATTAACGTCACCTGGTCATTCTACAAGGAAACTTGGTACCATAACACACATGATTAACAATGCCTTCACCATATCTAGATATATTTTCTGATCATATTTATCTGATCATATATAACAAACTTGTCTTAATCCTTTCCCACATACAGACACTTTTTGACGCCTTTGCAAAAATTGTGGCAAAAGGAGAAATTTTTCAAAACGAACAAATTCACCTTAATGCCGCAATGTTTTCAACTTTTCTCCGTGATTATACTTCCATGTTCTTGCATGATTGTTTTGAAAGTCATCTGTTGCATATTTGTTGTAAGTGGGAAAGGGTTAATGTCGGACGCATTCCAACCTGCAGACACAGCAGTTGTCTTTTCAAAAATGTGTGGTAAAGGAGAAATTGATCAGGATGAATAATTTTTCCTTTTGCAATAATGTTTGAAACTCTTTATATTAATTCACTTTCATTTAACAAAATATTTAAGAGAATTAAATAGCTGTCTGCTGCGCAAATTTTGACGTTGAAATAATCTGGAGAAAAATATTGAAAATCTCTGTAAAAATTTAGTTTTAGAATTAAATTGAAAATATTGTGGCAATCGTTTGCCACAAAGTTTTCAAAGGTTTTCTGCTACAGAAGCATCAGAGATGTTTGTGAGAAGGGATTATGGAAATAAAAAGAAAATCCTCACCAGGACTCAATTCTCAAATACACAACAATATTCAGAATTCTTATGACTGCATAAAAAACCTTCAGCACAGAATTTGGTTAGTGTATTGCTTTGATTATAATCTGCTTACCTGAATAAATTTATTTTGAGGATTTATAAATAAAAAACCTTGCAAAAATAATAAAGGAATCTTTACCAGAAGTAATTTTTCAAATAGTTATACACAACAGTATTCAAAATTCTTATGTCAGCAGAAGCATCAAAATCTTCAGCACAGAATTGGGTTAGTGTATTGCTTTGATTATAATCTGTTTACCTGAATAAATTTATTTTGAGGCTTTATAAATTGAAAACTATGCAAAAATAACAAAGGAACCTTTACCAGAAGTAATTTTTCAAATAAACAACAGTATTCAAAATTCTTATAAAGTTAGAGGCATCACGGATTTGCGTTGGTGTATTGCTTTGATTATACTCTGAACACCTGATTAAAACTATTTTGATGCTTTATAAATATTTAGTAAAATACAACTTTATTCCATGTTACCACATGTAGACACATTTTGCTGCATCTGCAGTAGATGACTCTTGAAAACATTGAAGGAGACATATTTTCGAAGTCGATAGCTGTTGTAACTGGTAAAGGATTAACCCTTTCCCTCATACGACAATTCTGCAGCAGAAGACTTTGAACACAATTTGTCAAGAAATAGAAAATCTCTGTAATTAAATGGATAACCTATGACTAAAAGTGGAAAACATTGTGGCAAAAGGAGAAATTGCTCGTTTTGAGCAATTTCTTCTTTTGTCACTATGTTTTCAAAAAGCCGCCAGCTGCAGAGGCATCAGAAAGCGTCTATATGAGGGAAAGGGTTAAAAAACAATACCTTATGATCAATGAGCAATTTTCATATTCCCTAAATTGTTTTGTAAAATTACTACCCTGCAGAGGTAACACACGTCATCTGCATTTGGGAAAGCACTAGAAACATGCCAACTCTTATATCTTAAAAACTTTAAAAGACATAAAAAAAAACCTAACAACTACATAGCACGAATAGACACAATACCTAAAAATATTTACAACAAATAATTTCTCAAATTGCACATTCTCCACAAATCAAAATCAAAACATGCTACGTTCGTAAAATACCTATATCTACTAAATAAATAATATATAACAAAGATTAACCCTTTCCCTCATATAGACACTTTCAGATGCCTCTCTTCAGCAGATGATTTTTTGAAAACATTGTGGCAAAAGAAAAAATTGATCAAAACAAGCAATTTCTCCTTTTGCCACAAAGTTTTCAACTTCTTTCAGTAATTATACATTCATTTATAGAGGTATTCCATACTTTTGTTAAGATGATCTCAAAGTCCCCTGCTGCAGATTTGTTGTATGTGGGAAAAAGTTACATCATCAAGAAATCGTAGAGCCTAAAACAGAGAGGAACAAGAGTGTTCAAGGGACACCCTTTCCCAAACAAGACGCACACATCTGCAGAAGACAAAATTTGAAAGTATTGTGGAAAAAGGAGAAAATGCTCATAACAAGCTGTTTCTCCTTTTGTCACAATGCTTTCAAATCTATCTATTATGACACTTTCATTTGTAGAGATTTCCCATATTTTGCCTTGATATTATCAAATTCAACTGCTGCAGATTTGTTGCATGTGGAAGAATTAAACAATTTTACAGTTTTATAAAAAAAATGTTTTCTGAAGTCTCTTGCTGCCTTCAGTTTGTAACTTTGTACCATGGAATAATTCAACTGTATAATATTTTCTAAGAAAACAAGCCATAATAAAATAAGGGCCTAGCAAGCAAACGCCAACGCTTGTCTGCTTTTATCTAAGTCGAACAAGGGGCATTACTGAATAATTATGAAAGCCAGAGTTATGTGACTTGGTATAGACATGCATATGGTTCCCAGGGACATGTGTACTTAGTTTCATTTGAAAATGCAGAACAGTTTTTGAGTAATGAGTTAAAGTTAAAGTTTTGTGCTGATGCAGACGACGGCAAGGGTATCGCAATACCCCAACCCTTTCCCTCATATAGACGCTTTTTGACAACTCTGCAGCAGACAGCTTTTTGAAAACATAGTGACAAAACAAGAAATTGCTCAAAACAAGCAATTTCTCCTTTTGCCACAATGTTTTCCACTTTTAGTTATAGGTTATCCATTCAATTATAGAGATTTTCTATTTTTTGACAAAATATGTTCATAGTCGTCTGCTGTAGAAGGGTTAAATCAAAACTTTGAAATAAAACCATGAAATCATCTTCAATCTCAATTACTTCTAAAAGAGAAATATTTCGGTCATGTTAAACTTAAACCAACGTTTAGGGCATTTGTAGATATTTCGAGATTTGGATCAACCTGCACATCCACCCTGTTTGATATGGTTCTGCAATTTTCGTAAATTAGTCAAAAAGGTATCTGGTAAATTTCTGAAACACTTTGGCCTTTAGGATTAGATTGAATAGATGGGACAGGTGGATTTCAGGATTGATTTGCATTGAACACCATTTTCAACTGTATTTCAGTTATATCATGGCTTTCTTGCACCAGTACTTCACACACCATTCTTCCCAGGCTACTGGGCTTCATTCCCCCATATACTGTATAGCCCTTTGGTCCACATGGGATATATACATTAAAGTTGGCTTTTCTGGAGCAAAACTCATTTTTATCTTTTCCCACATATATGACAAATCTGCAGCAGACAGCTCTGAAAACATTTTGGCAAAAATGTAGAAAATCTAAGTAAATGAAAAGAAGATTATTGAAAAGGGATGCAAACATTGTGACACGAGTAAAATTGCTACGAGGAGCAATTTCTCCTTTTGTCACACTGTTTTCTTAGTTTGTCTTCTGCAAGTGCATCAAAATGTTAACTGTAAACTAATACAATATAATCGTGAAGCTCCAGATACCTCATTTTTCATATTCTAAAATCATTATAAGCAATTCCTTAACAGTTACCCAGAAAACAATCAACTCTGGACAAGTTCTATAAAAGCAAGTGTAATTATTGAAAAGAGCTTAAAACATTATAACAAAAGCATAAATTGCTCATGATAAGCAAATGGTTTTTTTTTAATGGCAAGTTCTATACATATAATAACCCTTTCCCATTTGCAGACGGATTTTGACATATCTGCAGCATACGACTTTTCAAAACATTGCCGCAAACACATAAACTGCTCATAATGAGTAATTTCTACTTTTGCCACAACATTTTCTTTTTAATAAAACTTCCAATTAAAAGAGATTTGTTCTATATTATTTTTTCAAAGTTGTCTGCTGCAAATTGGTGGTGTATGGTAAAGGGTTAATAAAATGGTCATGTCATAGGACTGACTATTAATGGCCTGTGTTTGAACGTTCTGATTACACACTTCTTTCTTATTATATTAACAAAGAAACCAAAAAATCTACAACTTTCAAAAAATGTGTTATTTTTAATTTTAACGCTTTCCCACAAACAAAAAATGGCTTTGGACGAATCCTGGGAAAAATATGGGAAATCTCGATCAATGAAAGGACTATTATTAAGTTGAGTTGAAAACATTGTGGCAAATGGAGTAATAAAGTGCAATTTCACTTTTTGCCACAATGTTATGGAAGGTCTTCTGCAGATGCTCAGGTGGGAAAGGGTTAAAGTAATCTTCAAATTCAAAAACAACCTTCAGAAATTTATAAAAACGACAAATAAACCCATTAGCAGGCAGTTGGGTAATGTATAATGTGGACAAAAGGTGTTATAGCTGGAAACATGGTAGTTTTATAACTTATCATACAGTTGCATTGAAAACATTGCTAAAAACAATTTTTCCTTTTTCTCACAATGTTTTCAAAAGGTGTCTGCCGCAGAGCGTCCACAATCTGAGAAAGGTTAACCCAGTCAAGGCACACATCTAAACAAATGAGTAATGATTTTCAACCGCTCTTCCGTGAAGCCCTTGCTGACTGCCGTGACCTTGACCTTGTTCCCTCATCACATTTTCAATCGACTCTGTCCTCGCTCGTATCGAGCCACTTATCACAACAATATCTCTTGTAACGTGCTCCCGATTTTCGGTTTGTCTATCGTGTGAGTTTAAGATGGGATGCGATTCCGACCTCTGACCTTCCAGGCCAGGCGACCCTCTGCGTGGGGTCGACGGTCTGTCTAATGTCACAACATAGTCAGTTAATGTTACGTCGGAGGTGCCTCCAGACTCCAAGGGTATTGGATGAACTCTGAATCTCTCGAGCATGTCAAATACAGAGTTGAACCACAAATGCTGTACCCTACACTTGCCGTCATTGTTGATTGTCATTCGTAGATGCTGTAAAAGAGAATAATGGTTGATTAATTACAGTTTAATGCCGTTTTCAGTCATATCACGGTGGCCAGTTAACCTACTAATGTGTTTAAAGGATTTCTTACACTAGTAATCCACACAACATACTTTTCAAGCAACTGACTGTTAGCCAATTGGTGGAAGACGAATGATGCCGAGCTGGGGTTCGAACTGACAACCTCTGGATTGACAGCTCTCATTGCTATCCGCGCTCGGTAAAAGAGAACAAAAACATGATCTAATATTTGAAAGAACGCATGTGTCGCATGCAAATAACACACTAAAAATAGATGTGTGATGATGGACAGACAATGTAGAAAATATTCCTTAAGCCTTAAGTAAAGGTAAACCGGCAAAGGCAGGCAAACAGGAATATAGACTGTTTTTATTATGTGATATTTTAACTCTTTAACTGCAGGCGTCTGCAGTAGACGACTTTTGAAATTTCTCCTTTTACTACAATATTTTCAACTCTATTTCAATTGCCTATACTCGTACTAACAGATATTTTCCGTTTTTTTGCCAAGAAAGTTTAAAGTTTTATCCTGCAGATGTGTTGTATGTTGGAAGTGGTTAACCCTTTCCCTCATATGACAATTCTGCAGCAGAGGACTTTGAACATACTTTGTCAAAAAAAAGAAAATCTCTATAATTGAATGGATAACCTGTGACTACAAGTGGAAAACATTGTGGCAAAAGGAGAAATTGCTCGTTTTGAGCAATTTCTTCTTTGGTCACTATGTTTTCAAAAGCCGTCGGCTGCAGAGGCGTCAGAAAGCGTCTATATGAGGGAAAGGGTTAAACTGAAAAGAATCTCCTCAGTATGTATACACGTCTTTAACCCTTTCCCTCATATAGACGCTTTCTGACACCTCTGCAGCAGACGGCGTTTTGAAAACATAGTGACAAAAGAAGAAATTGCACAAAACGTGCAATTTTTCCTTTTGCCACAATGTTTTCCAATTTTCTCATAGGTTATCCATTCAATTATTGAGATTTTCTATTTTTTGAAAAAATATGTTCAAAGTCGTCTGCTGCAGAATTGCCGTATGAGGGAAAGGGTTAAGCATTCGTGAATCATACACCCTTGTCCTTTTGGTAACCAACTGCTATGATTTAGAAATATTACCCACATACAAAAAAAATCTGCAGCAGACGACTTTGAAAACATTTTGACAAAATTGTAAGAGCAATTTTTCCTTTTTGGATAATCATTTCAAGAGTTGTCTGCTGCAGATGCGTCAAAATGCGTCTACAGGTGGGAAAGGGTTAAACAATGACAAGTTCACTCATCCACGGAAGGAGCTTATGTACTGAGATATCATTGTTTAACCCTACAAATCCAAAATCAGCCACAGACGACTGCGTTGAAAACATTGTGACTAAAGTCTAAAGGCGTCTGTTGCAGAGGCGTCAGAAGGCATCTGTATGTGGGAAGTGACTATCCTCGTTTCATAAACAATTTTCTTTCTGTTTTTGATTACATAGATATTAAATCTTTCCTACATAAAACACATTTGAAGCAGATGACTTTGAAAACATATAGTCAAACATTTTGAAAAGCTCTATGAATGAAAGTATTATTAACCCTTTCCCTCATATAGACGCTTTCTGACGCCTCTGCAGGAGACGGCTTTTTTGAAAACATAGTGACAAAAGAAGAAATTGCACAAAACGTGCAATTTCTCCTTTTGCCACAATGTTTTCCACTTTTAGTCATAGGTTAGCCATTCAATTATAAAGATTTTTTATGTTTTGTGAAAATACGTTCAAAGTCGTCTGCTGCAGAAGTGTTGTATGAGGGAAAGGGTTAAGCTGAAAACATTAAGGCAAAAAGAGAAATTGCTCATCCGGAGCAATTTCTCTTTTTGCCATAATGTTTTAAAAAATTACCTGCTCAGATGTCACATGACTCTTTGACAGATTAATTGTTTGGTGTTTAACGCCAACGTCAACAATTTTTTTAGTTATATCATGGCATTTCCTGGGTAAGTTACATGTACAACAGGTCCATTTATCCTGACACCAGCCAGTCAGTTAGTATGCTAACCCAGCAAATCTGAGCACCAAGGAGGGAAGCCATTAATACCACTTTTAAAGTATGACCCGGCCAGGGATCGAACCCACGACCTTCAGCACCCGAGGTGGACTCTCTATCAATACACCAACAAGGCAGTTATATGAAACAGGGTTAAGATCTGCAGATATTAATAGTATGTATGGATTATAAAATCTACCTTTTGTCATAAGGCACAAATCAATTTACCTTTCAGAAGACTTTAAAATGGTACTAATGGCTTTCCCTTCTTGGCCCGCAGGATTGTGGTTCTCTGGTGTCAGGATTAATGGACCAGGAGTACTGCTAACTTACCATGAAAATGCTGTGATATTACTGAACAAAAGGCACAAGAGGGCCAGTATCATTCCACTGCAATAAGGCAAAAATTAAATCTCCCAACAGTGGTGGCCATGTTTTTTGACCAATCAACATGGCTTGAAGGAATCTGATAGAGGGTGATATTACTAAAACAAATGTTGAAATCGGCATAAAACACCACGCAAACCATACAAACAAAAATCTAATTAATCTTACTTTGGCTCTGGCTTGGAAGTTGAAGGTCAGGACGTATTCTCCCTTCCTGGTTTCACTTTGTCGCACTAAAAACACGCCATGGCCTGCGGTTCCCTGTTGTAAGACCAGCTGGGCTGCTTCCAGTCGACTAAGTGTTCCATGGAACCATGGGTATTCCCTCAGATTGATCTCCATTCTCTGTTCACCACTTAGATCATGCTCTGAAAATAATTGTAACCTACATGATCTAGTATTTTCAAAATTATTCTCTCCTTTTAATCATCTCCCAGATGTAGACCGATGTTGACGCATATGCAGCAGACAAGTTTTAAAAACATTGTGGCAAAAGTAGAATGAGCAATTTCTACTTTTGCCACAATAATTTCACCTCTATTCAATGATATTTTTTTTCATTTTCGAGCAATTTCTCCTTTTGTCACAATGTTTTCCAAAGTCTTCTGCTGCAGAGGCGTCAGAAATCATCCATATTTAGGAAGGATAAATATTCAAATGTTTTCAAAGCAGACGGCTTAATAAAATATAGTTACAGGTCAACAGCAATCTCATTAAAAACCAGATCTTAACTTCACTCATTCGTATTTATATCTGATGACTGCCTCATACAGGTCGTCTCAGATTGACCTTTGTGTCAGCCAATTAAATTGTCGCTTACCAAATACTTCGGTATAAAACAGAAAAACAAAACAGAACAAGAGCGCCAAATGTTACAAAATATGCCCGTCCTGTTTTTTTGAGATCACTTAAGTATAGTGATAATTGGTTGTACATCAGGCAAATTTAGAGAGCAGACACTGTTAGTACAGTTTTGGCAATTTCGAGGGACATAAGTGTGTAGTGACTAAGATAACGTGGTAAGTTATCGAACTTGTCCAAGATATTATGCCAATACACATTCTGACCAAATTTGGTGATGATTGGACAAAGGCTTCTAAAGTTATTGAGCTGACAATCCCAATTTTAGGTAATTTCTTTAATAAAAGGGGGATAACTCTTGATTGACTTAAGCAATATGGCTAGTTATCGAACTATAATACGATAAAAAAACGGGCGTATAAAAACAAAAAATAGAGATTAGCGGTGATTGCCAAGTGCTCCAATTGTACAGCATGGGCATTTGTTGTATTGTGCTATTATATTGGACATAAACACCAAGAAAGTGCTCATTAGTATTTAAGTGTATAATTCGAGACGGGCATTTTGCTAGGTATTCAGATCCAATATATGTACAGCAAAGTATTTTGGTCTGAATTAAAATAAATTTGGTCAACAGTTAAATCTGGATTTGGCCGAGTTATAAGGGAGTGTACTCTACATGACATGACAAATTAATCCCCTTTAATTCAGCCTCTTTTTGAATAATATTACTGGTGATTTTGTCAACTAAGTTTGATAGCCATTTCCCTGGATCTGCTGAGGCATTTATCCTTTTCCCACATACAACAAATCTGCAGCAGACGACTTTAAAAATATCTACTTAAAAACAAGAGGGCCAATATGGCCCTAAATCGATCACCTAATTGATAGTAAATTAGTAGCAAATATTTAACTGCAAATATCTGGAAATTTTTATCAGGGAGTGCAAATGAAACTGAAAGGAGTGGACACTTCTCAAGAAACAGCTTATCAGTAAAGGCCATTTATATCTTGAAATCTAACAAGAACTTTAATAAGAATGGAATTATAAAGTTTTTGTCATTTTGCACCTTTCCTGATGCCGCCTTGCTGCCCTGTTTTTCAATGAAATCAATATGGCTTCAACAGTTTATTTAGAGGGTCACTTAAGAAACATTTCTACCACATTATCTTGCAATCGCACAAGTAGATTATGTAGGAAAAGGATTTTAAAATTTGGATATTTTTCTCACTTTCTGATGCCGCAGCAACCAAAGTTCTCAATGGAATTTAAATCTTTGAACAATTTTGAAAGAGGACCACCAAAGGAACATTATCTGTGATGTTTTGTGGAAATTGGTCTATTGGAATGGTAGGAGTTGGTTGTCATTTGTAGCTAAAAGTTCAATTTACCCTTTTTGTGATGACGCCTGGTTGATATGATTGTGTAACCAATCAAAACGGCTTAAACAAATTAAAAAGAGGATCATTACAGTAAGATTCGTATTATATTTTCTTAAAATCAGACAAACACTTTCATAAAAATGGAATTTTCAAATTTTGTCATTTTGCCCCTTTTCTGATGCCGCCTGACTGCCATGTTTTTCGACCAATCAGTATGGCTTGAACAATTTTTATAGAGGGTCACCCAAGGAACATTTCTACCAAATTATATTTGAATCTGAAAGGCAGATTCGGAGGAGAAGATTTTTAAAGTTTGGACATTTTGTCCCCTTTCTGATGCCGCAGCAACCAAAGTTCTCATTGGAATTTTAATCTTTGAACAATTTTGAAAGAGGACCACCAAAGGAACATTCCTGTGATGTTTTGTGGTAATTGGTCTATTGGAATGGTAGGAGATGGTTGTCATTTGTAGCTAAAAGTTCAATTTACCCCTTTTGTGATGACACCTGGTTGCTATGATTGTGTAACCAATCAAAATGGCTTAAACAAATTAAAAAGAGGATCATTACAGTAAGATTCATATTATATTTTCTTTAAATCAGACAAGCATTTGCATAAAAATGGAATTTTCAAATTTTGTCATTTTGCCCCTTTTTTGATGCCGCCTAACTGCCATGTTTTTCGACCAATCAGTATGGCTTGAACAATTTTTATAGAGGTCACCCAATGAACATTTCTACCAAATTATATTTGAATCTGACAGGCAGATTCGGAGGAGAAGATTTTTAAAGTTTGGACCTTTTGCCCCCTTTCTGATGCCGCAGCAACCAAAGTTCTCAATGGAATTTAAATCTTTGAACAACTTTGAAAGAGGCCAACCAGAGGAACAGTCCTGTGATGTTTCACGGAAATTGTCCTTGGAGTTTGGGAGGAGATGATGTTTAAGCTAAAAGTTAACGCCGGACGGACGACGGACAAAAAGTGATAGGAATAGCTCACCTGAGCCTTCGGCTCTGGTGATCTAATAAGGAAAATCTCTATTATTATAGGTATAATTACTGAAATAAAGTTGAAAACTTTGTGGCACAAGGAGAAATTGCTCGTATTGAAAAGTCGTCTGCTACAGATGCGTCAAAATATGTCTACAGGGGGGAAAGGGTTATGTGATGGAGTGAGCTGATCTTTGCTCAACACTGTCTCTTTTATTACTTATATTACACCCCTATGACTAAGAAAGGGTAAACAGCTCTTTTCCCCCCACAATATCTTTCTTATTATCCAATCAAACTCTATGATGTGGGTACTCAAAAGAATCGTCTCATTGGTTAGACATCACAGGGTTATATTGTCTAATAAAGATTTTAGAACATACAAAACGCCCCTTATCTAGAGCTCTGGCCTATGAAATGGGCAATGAAAACTAGAATGGAGTGCTCCCCGGAGCACGTGTGTCACCTGCCGGGGCCTTGTCAGAAAATTTAAATTTTTGACAGAAAAGGGGCAATAACTCTGATATAAAAAATATTTGGATTATCCCCCTTTTTGTGAACCCATCACAAAGATTGATATAAACATTTGTCAGAAGTTTCAATCCAATCCTTTGAGTAGAAAAAAAGTAATTTTAAAAATTTAAATTGTTTACAGAAAAGGGGCAATAACTCTGATATAAAAAATATTTGGATTATCCTCCTTATGTGAACCAATCACACGCATTGATATACACATTTGTCAGAAGTTTCAATGTAATCCTTTGAGTAGAAAAAAAGTTATTTGAAAATGTGACGAAAAAGTGTGACGACAGACAGACGTCGGACAAAAAAAAAAAGTAATCCCCAAGTGCCTATCATGCTACGCAGGTGACACAAAAACGGTCTTTGAATTCAACTACATATGTGTCTGCATGTGGGTAAGGGCTAACTTTTCCCCTAAAATGCTACTTCAATTAAGACTCATCTTCTGAGTAAAAATTTGCTTCATATTGAAATTAAGTGCACTTTTGATAAGGACACTAAATAGTGGGTACAAAGGAGTAATTTCTCCTTTTTCTAAAAATTTATTTTTCAAAGGTTAATTTCTGCAGAGGGTTATAAAAAATATATGCATGAGAGGAAAGAGTTAAATACTTTACCTCCATATCCTCCATTGAATTCACCAGATAATCTGTTGGCCCCTGCAACAGCAGGACTCCCACCCCCGGGACGTGGCGGTACCTCTGGTGGGTTACTGGCTACACTGCCATGGGAGGAACTTCTTTGAGGGGACCCTGTGAAAAGTTTTAACTTTGTTTAACGCTAACCAACAATAAAAAAAAGTCCGCAGCAGACAACCTTGAAACCATCTGAGCAAAAATATGGAAACTCTCTAATAATGAAAGTATAATTACTGAATAAAGAATTTTGAAATAGCACTACACTCACCTCTTTCTACATGATGATTTGTCCCAGAGGGCGCTGATGGCAGTCGAGGTCGTCTGAAAACACAATTTAACTTCTTAAACATTATGACAAAAATATTGGTCAAAATGATGCAAATTTAAAAAGAAAAATTGTAAGTGCTGTTTGTTTCCTTAAAATTAAAAAAAAAAAAGAAGATTAGGCATAGAATAAAACAATGTACACCACAGTTTAACGCTATTTGATGTGAGCAGTTTGAACAAAGATGTCTCCCATGATGCTATGAACCACAACATACAAAAAACAACCTTTTTGACAAAGGTTTCAACCCCTTCCAACATGAGATTGCATCTGAAACAGACAACTTTTGAATCGTCTGTGGAAAATCAAAAAAAGCATGTTATGAGCAATTTCTTTTTTTTGCCACAATTTTTCAAATCCATTCAATTATGAATATTTTCTATATTTTAGCCTTGATGTTTTCAAAGTTATCTGCTGCAGATTTGTTGTATGTTGGAAAGTGTTAAAAACTACAGAAACAGGAATACATATATATATACATGTATATATATAACAAACAAGATTGCTTATTTGAATTGATTGTGAACAGTAAAGAGAGACCTTGATCTGGCTGTGCAGTGGTAACAGTTAATTCCTGAACACAGATTTTGCTATGACATAGAAAGCATCTCTATTAGCACCTTAATATAACATTAACGCAGCACAAGAAAATCTACATGTAAACTTAGGAGCACAGTTTTTTTCATGAAAGCACTACCTATTGGTCAAATGTTACTGTAAATTGTGAGCAATTCTTTTTTCTCCAATGTTTTCAAGTGGTAAAATGTAGAAGTGCCAAAAAGTGCCCATATTCAATAAAAGGTTGCAACCGCAATATGAAGTTTTCTACATAATGAAAAAAAAATCAATGAAGAGTATCTGTTGGGTATATAGTGCTAATATATTAACCCTTTAGCCACATACAAGATGATTTTGATAACATTTAGGCAAACATAGTTGCTGAAAATGGTGAGAATACTCATTATGAGCAATTTCTCTATTTGTCACAATCTTTTCGAAAGTCGTCTGCTGCAGAGGCTTCATAAAGCGCATGTATGAGGCAAAGGGTTAAATCCTTATTTGTCCTTCTGATCCTATAGTGTAGGTTCTCACAAGAATCCGCTCACCAAGACAATTTTCCACAGAGGATCAACAAGACTGGGCTTGTTTTTGAAAATAAAAGAGATATTGAGGGGAAAAGAGCTGTTAACACTTCTCCACATATAAACGCTTTGTGCCATCTCTGCAGCAGACGATTTTGAAATCATTGTGACAAAAGGAAAAATTGCTCATAATGAGAAATTTCTCCATTTGCCATAATGATTTCAACTCTTTTCAATAATCATACTATCTTTAACCCTTTCCCTCATACGAGAATTCTGCAGCAGACGACTTTGAACTTATTTTGTCAAAAAATAGAAAATCTCTAAAATTGAATGGATAACCTATGATTAAAAGTGGAAAACATTGTGGCAAAAGGAGAAATTGTTTGTTTTGAGCAATTTCTTCTTTTGTCACTATGTTTTCAGAAAGCCGTCTGCTGCAGATGGGTCAGAAAGCATCTATATGAGGGAAAGGGTTAATAGAGATTTTCTATATTTTGGACTTGATAATTTTGAAGTCGTCTGGAGCAGATTTGTTGTATGTGGGAAAGGGTAAACCCCTTCCTTATCTAGACCTTCTGCTCTATACACCCAATACTTTCATTATGACTCATATCTATGTCTAGAATCTATATTTGGCCCAATTATTGTGGGTGCTCAAAAGTATAATCTCACCAAGAACCCACAGGATAGGGTTTTGGTTGGAAAATAATAGAAATATTGCAGGGAAAAAGGGCTGTTATACCCCTCCTAATTAAGATTTATCACATGTCAATGCTTCAATCCGATATAATTGGAAGCCGCCAGGAGGCGGCTTCCTGTAGGGATGCTTTTAATTTTCGGTCAAGGAGAATATTTAGACCTGCCAGCGTGACCACATATCTTGATTTCTCTTTGTCCTTTCTAAGTACATTAATTTAAGGTAATGACTTTTAAAACATCCCTTTTACACTCTATATACATGTGTGAGTTTTACAAATTAAAAACAAAAGACAAAGGCCAGTATATTAATTGAATGTATGTACATTTTTATTTAAGCGAAATTCATACTGTATCTTGTCTAAACAGTAAACTGAATTGGTTACCTGCCTCATACGCTTTTTTTTAGTTCGATAGTTTGTTAAACCGAGAACCACGAACAAAAGAAGGTACGCAGTAAATGTAATCTGTTTCTTGTTGTTGTTGTTTGGTGTTGTTTACCCTCGCGCTCGGCATTAATGCCATTCCGTTCCTTACATGCTATAATATATTACGCAGTAATTCTAGATGAAGAAGTGCAGACATGAACAAAATATCTGTTTCATAATAAATGTTGCCGTCTAGTTGAAATGTTAATGTTTATCAAACTTATTCATACGAATCACAAGAAAAAAAATCCTAGTAGTACTTAAAGGGAGGTAATTTGAAGTATATACACACAATTTAATTAAGTTCCCATTTGGTCTGACACCTTTGTCTAATAATACACATGTATGACGATTTAAATAAACAATTTAAAGGGAATACAAATATTTAACTCAGTTAAACATTTATTTAAGCGAAATTCATACTGTATCTTGAACAGTGAACAAGAGAAGGCACGCAGTAAATGTAATCTGTTTCTTGTTGTTGTTGTTTACCCTCGCGCTCGGCATTAATGCCATTCCGTTCCTTACATGCTATCATATATTACGCAGTAATTCTAGATGAAGAAGTGCAGACATGAACATATAATAACCACAGAAATATCTGTTTCACAATAAATGTTGCCGTCTAGTTGAAATGTAAATGTTTATCAAACTTATTCATACGAATCACAAGAAAAAAATCGTGGTAGTACTTAAAGGGAGGTAATTTCTAGTATATACGCACAATTTAACTAAGTTCCCATTTGGTCTGACACCTTTGTCTAATAATACACATGTATGACGATTTTTACAAATATTTAACACAGCTAAACATTTAAATACATGTTCAGCAGCTCACAGTTTTCCACTTACAACAACCAATTTGGTAGAGGAAAGTTTACGTCGTGCCGGGTTAGCTAGTCGCAATATAAAATAGCAAATATTGGAAATATACTTATACACAAACGGACGTTTCTAGTTTCAGTACATACAAAAACGGTTCATTCTTTAATTTACTTTAACATGTTGGTATATTGAAATGGGTGTTTCTGTGAGATTCACAGACTTGGTACGTTGAAATGAAAATTTGTTTATAATATTATAAATTTTATATTCATACCTATACATTAGGGTATCTACAAACAATTAATGAAATGTGTACACATTTATCTTGGCTTAAATTTGATTTTGATGTTGTTACTAATTTAAATAATAGTTTTCATTCATATAATTTCAATGTTTATTAATCTTAATCATACGAATCACAAGGTAAATATCCTTGTATTGCTTAAAGGGAGGTAATTTGAAGTATCCAACAGTCTTCAAAGGGATAAATATGTCAGCGTATTACCGTCTACAATTGTTTGTGGATTTAAATGTTCTTTTTTCTTATTTCTACATGAACAACGATAAATTGCGGCTTCTCTTTGACGATTTGCGTCAAACATTCGTCTTGTATACCCATTACGTATTTCTTTATATGTCATGTGTGTAATAATAACATGACCGAATCACAATTTTTTAATTCATCCAAGAATGTTAACAAAATGGCTGAGAATGTGGATCCAGTAAACACAAACGTCACGATAGATGGATGAGGTAAAGGGACCATTATCAGTCATGAAAAGATTTTTTTGTGTGATAAGTTAACAGTTTATTAAGTATTACATGTTGGGACTATTTTCTGACAGCGAAAATACAAATTTCTTTTTGTGTTTCGTCATATGATATAAAGAATCTGACATTCATTGTCATTTCATAAGGCTTGCTTAATAACACATTTCTTGAACTCACTTAATAAAACTTTATATGAAATGAAAACTCATGTCAGATCCTATATATCTGCTATACATACCCTATAGGCTCTATTTGACTTTCGTCTGCGTCTAGATCCGCCAAAGGTTCAGGAGATATGCATTGTTTTAATACAACCAACCAGGAATTCAGGTCTTCGAGGGTGGGTGCCTCCACCACATACTCTATCTTACCCTGGCCCTGTAATAAAAATATTAATCATTTTGTCACTGTTTACTTTTTTATATTCCACCAATGGTGTAACCGTAACAGTAAATGTGGAAAAGAAGCATGTTGCTTGTAAAGCACTTGTGTGCCAAAGCCAGAACACAGGGATAGTTGAACACAGGCCACTGTGATATGACTGAACAATTATTTAAAACAGCATTAAACCCCAATCAATAAAATATAAGCCTATATATTGTTTCTCATTTTGACCATGTTTGGTGCAGATTGGGTAAGGATTGCTCAAGAGACATTACATAATATTGTACTAAGCTAATTAATAAATCAAAGCGCCAATGGCACAGTAGTGGCGATCGTGTGGAAATCCTGCAAAGTAAAAAGCAGTATCTTGTTGTAGGCCTTGCAATTTTCAATTTATATAGACATTTACGTCAATGCTCGATCTTCAACTCAATTAGGTTACACTTTCAGCATTGAATGCAAATTGCCGCTAGAACGTACAGAGGGTTGCACTCAAATGTGTCTAACTTGTACACTGACATTGTGTCCTTTAAACTTTTGAAAACCAGTCCTATCATCTAGACGCTTTCATATATTGCAACAACTACAAAATAAAGCGTTTATAATATTGAGATTTAAAAACAATCCATGACCAGTCTGACAAGCTATTTATAGAACATTTTGAAATTTCCAGATGCCTCCGTAACTGCGTCATTGCTAACATTTTCGCATCCCGTTTTTAGGTCGCCTTTCATTTTAGTCGGGTTGGTGAATATGGTCTAAATGTAAAAAGAGGCTATTTAGATTTTGTCCAAACATATAATTTTGTAGTATTATATATATAGTGAATACGGGACCAGGTACGAAATTAGCACTGCTATTATTGATATTTATTATCTGTCCAAACATGAAGAGTACCAGTATTTACATCTTTTAACTCAAAGTAGATCGTAAGCTCGATACATCTCAAACTTTAGTATCAATCCGGTATGGGATTATTGTTTACCATGGAACTTTATATTTGCAGGATTATTATTTATAGGTTAATTGGCTTGCAGTATTGCATAACAAGTCAACGGGCTGTTCAAATCTGACTATGTATTTTTTTTTCGTTGGCGTTGTTTCTGTCAGCATTGTGGCGATTGTCAAACCAATTGCCAGAGAAATCACTTCTTAAAGAACAGTAACTCTTGTGTTACTGTCACAATCTGGCTTGTAAATAAACTAAGACAAGGTAATGTTCTCATTAACATTCAGTGACCAAACTTCGTGAAAAATATAACATATGGCAAATCTGCAGCAGAGACCTTCATCTAGGCAAAAAAATGGAAAATATCCATAAAGTATAGTAAATGAAAAGAGGTAAAGAACATTGTGGCAAAAGGAGAAATTGCTCATGCTGAGATTTCATGGTGAACAATTTCTTCTTTTGTCAATGTCTTCATGTGGTAAAATACATCTAAAAGCAGGGAAATGGTTCAAGTGAATGATCAGACAACATTCATTTTTTTTAACCCTTTCCCTCATACGACAATTCTGCAGCAGACGACTTTGAACATATTTTTGTCAACAAATAGAAAATCTCTATAATTGAATGGATAAACTATGACAAAAAGTGGAAAACATTGTGTCAAAAGGAGAAATTGCTCATTATGAGCAATTTTTTCTTTTGTCACTATGTTTTCAAAAAGCCGTCTGCTGCAGAGGCGCCAGAAAGAGTCTATATCAGGGAAAGGGTTAAAGCAGGGCAGTTATGTTAAGTAGACTTATTGTTTACAAACAATTTTATTAACCCTTTTTCCTACTTGCAGACGTACACACTTTGACGCATCAGGAGCAGACAACTTTGGAAACATTGTGGCAACAGGAGAAATTATTCGCAGTATCTCCATTTGCAAGAATGTTTTCAACTCCATTCAATAATTGTACTTATTGAAAATGTCCCTAGTGATGTCTTGATGTCTTCAAAGGGGTCTGCTGCAGATTTGTTGTATGTAGTGCAAAGGTTAATGACTTTCAAATATAAACATCAGACACTTGTACATTAATATGATGAGAGGGTTAATTTCCTGAAACCCTATATATCTCCATCCTTAACCCTTTACCTCATATAGACGCTTTCTGACGCCTCTGCAGTAGACGGCTTTTTGAAAACATAGTGACCAAAGGAGAAATTGCTCAAAACGAGCAATTTCTCCTTTTGCCACCATATTTTCCACTTTGAGTCATAGGTTATCTATTCAATTATAGAGATTTTTTTATTTTTTGGCAAAATATGTTCAAAGTCGTCTGCTGCAGAATTGTCGTATGAGGGAAAGGCTTAACCCAATCCCACATACAACATATCTGAAGCAGATGACCTTGAAAAGTATATGAAAATATATGTAAATGAAAGCACAATTATAGCATAGAGTTGAAAGCATTGTGGCAATATGAGAAGGAATTTCTCCTTTTGTCACTGTATTTTCAAAAGTTGTCTTTTGAAGGAGTCAGAAAGCGTATGTATGTTGGAAAGGGTGAGAACCAAAGACATTTTTGATGCCTTTGATGAACCCCTGTGGCTCAGTTGGTATAAAAAACAATTCATTTCAAGAAGAGTTGAATCTAAACTTGGTCATTATTCTTTTCAACTTACAGCAAGACTATGTGTACCAAGGCTGTTTTTTTTTTTAAGTGGATTCAGGCGAGGGTTTTAAGACGGAACATTACAAAAGTCGCTGGATCGAGCCCCACCCTGCCACAAATTTAGTTAAATAATGTGGACGCAACTGCATACTTGGTATAGGCAGGTATATGTCTGAATATACAAAAGCCATGCCTATGAAGAATACAGTGTGAAGCGCTGGTGGAAGATTGCCAGGAAACCCAATTGGTAGGTGACCATGATAAAGTGGTCATTATTGGATGTGTTATTCTGACCAGAGCAACTGATTTTGCATCAGAGTTTACGCTGCTTTAAACAATTTGACAGTTAGTTCCTGGATAAGTTACCAAACTGCTGGTCCATTTACCCTAACACCAGTGAATCAGTTATAATGATAACCTCACAATCCTGAGTACTGCTGGCCCATTTATCCTAACACCAGTGAGTCTGTCATAATGATAACCTCACAATCCTGAGTACAGCTGGCCCATTTATCCTAACACCAGTGAGTCAGTCATAATGATAACCTCACAATCCTGAGTACTGCTGGTCCATTTATCCTAACACCAGTGAGTCTGTCATAATGATAACCTCACAATCCTGAGTACTGCTGGTCCATTTATCCTAACACCAGCGAGTCAGTCATAATGACATCATAACCTCACAATCCTGAGTACTGCTGGTCCATTTATCCTAACACCAGTGAGTCAGTGATAATGATAACCTGACAATCCTCAGTACTGCTGGTCCATTTATCCTAACACCAGTGAGTCTGTCATAATGATAACCTCACAATCCTCAGTACTGCTGGTCCATTTATCCTAACACCAGTGAGTCAGTCATAATGATAACCTGACAATCCTGAGTACTGCTGGTCCATTTATCCTAACACCAGTGAGTCAGTCATAATGATAACCTCACAATCCTGAGTACTGCTGGTCCATTTATCCTAACACCAGTGAGTCTGTCATAATGATAACCTCACAATCCTGAGTACTGCTGGTCCATTTATCCTAACACCAGCGAGTCAGTCATAATGACATCATAACCTCACAATCCTGAGTACTGCTGGTCCATTTATCCTAACACCAGTGAGTCAGTGATAATGATAACCTGACAATCCTCAGTACTGCTGGTCCATTTATCCTAACACCAGTGAGTCAGTCATAATGATAACCTCACAATCCTGAGTGCCGCTGGTCCATTTATCCTAACACCAGTGAGTCAGTCATAATGATAACCTCACAATCCTGAGTACCAATGAGGGAAAGCCATTTCTAAAATGTCTTTGATATGACACAATAGAACTGCAACTTATCAAAGGTTTTCAACAAAGGTGAAATTGCTGAAGTTACGATATTCAGTATGGCGGTCAGTATGCACTTGCAAATTGATATATGCTAGTGTTATGATTCAGTTATGAATTCATTTCATTTTTTCTTTCCAACATGTTTTCGAAATCATTTGATGCAATCTTGTGGTATGCGTAAACAAATTATTAACCCTTTCCCTCATATAGACACTTTCTGATGCCTCTTCAGCAGCAGGGTTTTTGAAAACATAGTGAAAAAAGAAGAAATTTCTCAAATCGAGCAATTTTAGAGATTTTCTATGTTTTGACAAAATATGTTCAAAGTCGTCTGCTGCAGAATTGTTGTATGAGGGAAAGGGTTAAGAAACCAAATACAGTGAACTATGAAGACATCTACAGACATTCATATAGATATTGGATCTTCCTATTCATAGGACCCTCTCAGTGGTGTAGTGGTTAAATTATAACTCTTTATGGTAAAGGGCGTAAAGTTATCCATTGAAAACTGAAAACAAGCTTGTCCAGTCATCTGTCACATTTTTTTGTTAACCATTTCCCACACATAAAAACACTTTCTAACAACTCTACAGCCGACGAATTTAACTCTTTCACATATTTTACAAATCTACGGCAGACGACTTTGAAATTCTTTTAATTAGGAAAAAAAATGGAAAAGCTCTATTTTTTTAAAAAGAGTTGAAAACACTTAGTCTTGAGCCATTTTTACTTTTGTCACAAGGTTTTCAAAATTAAGCCAACTGATGTAGATGTGTTAACCCTTTCCCTCATATAGACGCTTTCTGACGCCTCTGCAGCAGACGGCTTTTTGAAAACATAGTGACAAAAGAAAATATTGCTCAAAACGAGCAATTTCTCCTTTTGCCACAATGTTTTGCACTTTAACCCTTTCCATCATACGGCAATTCTGCAGCAGACGACTTTGAACGTATTTTGTCAAAAATTAGAAAATCTCCATAATTGAATGGATAACAAAAAGTGAAAAACATTGTGGCAAAAGGAGAAATTGCACGTTTTGTGCAATTTCTTCTTTTGTCACTATGTTTTCAAAAAGCTGTCTGCTGCAGAGGCGTCAGAAAGTGTCTATATGAGGGAAAGGGTTAAGTCATACGTTATCCATTCAATTATAGAGATTTTCATTTTTTGACAAAATGTGTTCAAAGTTGTCTGCTGCAGAATTGTCGTATGAGGGAAAGGGTTAAGAGTTATCTGTATCAGGTGAAGACTTGTGTTCAAATTGTATCAATCAACACTTTCCTACATGTAGACACATTTTGACACATCTGCAGCAGATGACTTTTGAAAACATCTTAACAAAAAGAGAAATTGTCTATGTGTAATTTCTCCTTTTGACATTATGTTTTCTACAATGATCACTAATTAAACTCTGATTTTTTTACACATTCCATATTTTTGCCTTTATGTTTTCAAAGTCATCTGCTGCAGATTTGTTGTACGTGGGTAAGATTGCAATACTTGTAGTAAACAGCAGTGCTCTAAAGATATTGAAATCTCAATCACCCCCACCATCACCTTGCAAAGATGGTTGTATAACAGTGTCATCCCTTGATAATGTCAATGTAGAAGTACTTTACAAATCATAATTTTCCAAAATTTGTAGACGAACGTTACTATGTATGTTTACATTGTTCGTTTGTACTTAAAAATGTTCGACCCGTCCTCCGCTATATTACTTATACTAGAAAATGATTGGTCAAGCACAGAACATACAACTCTCTTATTTACTGTTCTGTTTGTACGGTAAACATTGTTTGGGTATAAACCTTCATCCAAAACGTTATATCATGTCCCACATAGACAAAATCCTTATTTGACCCTCTAACCCTATGTTGTGGGTACTCAAAAGAATCATCTCAATGAGACAATCCTTTGAGTAGCCACATCATAGAGTTTGGTTGGATAATAAGAGAGATATTGTAGGGAATAGAGCTAAATATATACTCCTTCTTATCTGGATCTCTGTTTTAAACATATTTTATTCAATTTATAGTAAGGCACACAATCAACAATACAAACAATAAGTACGAAAAGCTTTGGAACGAGGGCTTCAAGTGTGAAACGGTTGTAACTAAAATAGGTATTTTTCTACCAAGGTTAACCACCTTGCCATACAGTCTTTATAAGCGTTAAATCATTTTTCTTAGTAAACAATGGAAATTTAGGTGCCATTGCTAATGTTCTGAGCAATGGCACCTAAATTTGCATTGTTTACAAAGGGGTCAAAATTGACCCTAAATCAGTGTTTTCAAAATAGGTTTATAGCTACAACCTTTTCACGCCAAGCACTCGTTATATAGTTCCTCTCCATTAGGGGATTGAACAGTTGTTTACAAAGTGCAATATAAATATACAAAGTGTATTGAGTAACAAATGGCAGATGGCTTTGAAAATATACGGGCAACACTATGAGAAATCTCTTTCAATAAAAGTATAATTATTGAATAGATATTGATCAATACCAATGCCTAAAGTAACACAAGAGAGTAAAACTGTCTGCCCGATGTTTGACTCGCGATCCCCATTCACTAGCTTGGCTCTCTTAAACCAACTGAGCTAACCAGGCAATCATGTCTTGCCACCACATCCAGACACTTGACTCCTCCACTCTTAACCTTTGGGAGCCAGGCATCAACCTTGGCAACTTCCAAAGCACTCTCCAGGCACATTCCAGTTTACTTCTAAAACCATTTAGTAAAGTAACACAAGAGGCGGAAAATGTCTTCCAAATGTGGGGGTCAATTACCCACGACCCCCATAGCACCAACTGAGAAAAAGTCTGGAATTGGACAGGTGGATGCCGGAGAAATTTTTTCAAGTTATTGCATGTTTCTCCCTTTCTATTGCTGTAGCAACCAAAGTTCTGTATATAATTGTTATCTTAGAATTATTCTGAAAGAGAACCACCAAAGGCACATTCCTATTAAGTTTGGTTGAATAAGGTGAATATGTCATTTAAAACTAAATGTTTTACCCTTTTCTGATGCCAGCTGTATGCCAAGCTTTTCAACCAATCATTATTGCTTGAAAATTATGTAGAAGGTCACTGAAGGAAATGATGTCACCTTGCTGCCATGTTTTTCAATCAATCAATATAGCTTGAACATCTTTAGATAAGTGTCACCCAAGGCACATTTAGATCTTAAAAAATGTTTGGAAGGCTCGGGGACCACTGAAGGTACATTCCTATAAAGTTTGGTTGAAACTGGTCCAGTGGTTTACGAGGAGATGTCGTTTGAAGCTAAAAATTAACGATGAACAACGATGGACAGACGGACGATGGACAGAGAGTGATCAGAAAAGATCATCTTGGCTCAGGTGATCTTAAAACTTAATTAGCTTACTTCATAATTTATTAGTTATGTTTACATCTTAGGATGTTTCTTTCTGAAAAATTACCTAACCCTCTGCAGCAGATGACCTTTGAATGTATTGGCACAAAAGGAGTAATTGCTCTTTTCAGTAATTATTATACATCATGTATTCACATTTATACAGATTTTCCACATCTTTATCTATAGATATATTTTTAAAGTTGTCTGCTTCAGATTTGTTGAATGTGGGAAAGGTTCAAATTAGCAGCTAATCTTAAAAATCTTAATTATTTATATTTAAAGGCCAAGTAAGAAACTTGTGAAATACAATGAATGTCATTACAGGTTAATGCAAACCATTAATGCAAACAGTATTAACCCTTTTCCATATACAACATAAATATGAGCCGTTCCACGAGAAAACCAACATTATTGACTCTCCTGAGTGCGTAATGTATCGACATGGATCAGCCTAAGCATGCCACACAGGCTTACCCAGATAGAAACTTTTCGCCTCCTGTGGATTTTCTATTTCAGGAATCATTACTCTTTACCTCCATCGCCCTGAGAAGGAATGTTTCGGTCCAGATTAGCCTGCGCAGAATGCACAGGCTGATCTCGATCGATACATTACGCAGAGTCAATAATGTTGGTTTTCTCGTAGAACGGCTCATATATAAATCATACATTTACAATAATAATTATGCAGCTGACGACTTTGAAAACATATGAGTAAAAATATTGAAAATCTCTATAAATTAAATAATATTAATTGAATTAACCCTTTCTCTCATACGACAATTCTGCAGCAGACGACTATGAACGTATTTTGTCGAAAAATAGAAAATCTCCATAATTGAATGGATAACCTATGACAAAAAGTGAAAAACATTGTGGCAAAAGGAGAAATTGCACGTTTTGTGCAATTTCTTCTTTTGTCACTATGTTTTCAAAAAGCTGTCTGCTGCAGAGGCGTCAGAAAGCGTCTATATGAGGGAAAGGGTTAATTGAGTTGAAAATATTGTAACAAAAGGAGAAATTGCTCATAATTCATCATTAGCAAATTCTTCTTTTGCCACACTGTTTTTCCAAATCGTCTGCTGCACTGGTGTCAAGAATGTGTCTGCAAGTAGGGAAGGTTTAATTCAAAAGAATAAACAAAATAAACAGTCATATAAGTAAATACCTAGGTGAGTCACCTGTCACAGTCAATTAACTGTTAACCCTTTCCCACATACAACAAATCTTAACCCTTTACCTCATATAGACGCTTTCTGACGCCTCTGCAGCAGACAGCTTTTTGAAAACATAGTGACAAAAGAAGAAATTGCTCAAAACAAGTAATTTCTCCTTTTGCAACAATGTTTTCCACTTTTAGTCATAGGTTAGCCAATCAATTATAGAGATTTTCTATTTTTTGACAAAATATGTTCAAAGTCGACTGCTGCATAATTGTCATATGAGGGAAAGGGTTAAGCAGATGACTCTGGAAACTTTTGGGTAAATACATGTACATTTCTATAAATGAGAGTATTAGTATTATTACTGAACCCTTTCCCTCATGTAGACGCTTTCTGACGGCCTCTGCAGCAGACGTCTTTTTGAAAACAGTGACAAAAGAAGAAATTGCACAAAACATGCAATTTCTCCTTTTGCCACAATGTTTTCCACTTTTTGTCATAGGTTATCCATTCAATTATGGAGATTTTCTATGTTTTGACAAAATACGTTCGAAGTCGTCTGCTGCAGAATTGTCGTATGAGGGAAAGGGTTAACCTTGCCGTTTCTCATTTTGAGTCATCTGCTGCTGATAAGTCAAAATGCGTTTAAATAGGGTTAGCCTCAGGATAAAAAAATATATTATTGAAATTGTTATTCTGTTTGACTTGTGGGTGTGTTCTGAATGACACTGGACTGTTAGGGTTAGCCTCAGGATAAAAAAAATATATAATTGAAATAGTTATTCTGTCAATGACATTGGACTGCTGTAGGAGCTATTTGAATTATTTGAATTTTTACAACATCTTTATGGAAGTTTTTTCGGTAACTTCTCTCTATTTACAGCCAAAAAAATTGAAAACATGCTTTTAAATGGAAGGGAAATTTATTCCTGTTTCACACTTTGTTTCCTGATTCACACGGTCTTTGTTTCCTGTTTCTAAATTTATCTCTCAAAATAAAACTTATACATTGTAATTTCATTTGTCAAAAAAATGCAATGATTATTATAAAAGATTCAATTCAGAAAGTACACAAGGGCGTAGTTGATTAGCCTGGACACGACCTTCGTTATCCCTTTTCCACTTTATAATACGTCTGCAGCAGATGCATCCAGTTTGTCTCACAGTCTGAATTTGAGACAAGGTAAAGCATAAAAAGGAGAACTTGATCATCAGATGTTTCTGAAAGTCGTCTGCTGCAGCCTGTCTTACAATCTGTCAGCAAACAAAATGTTATCATTAACCCTTTCCTTCATACGACAATTCTGCAGCAGACGACCGTGAACATATTTTTTAAAAAAATGGAAAATCTCTATAATTGAATAGATAAGCTAATGACTTAAAGTGGAAAACATTGTGGCAAAAGGAGAAATTGCTCGTTTTGAGCAATTTCTTCTTTTGTCACTATGTTTTCAAAAAAGTCATTAAGGGTCTATATGAGGGAAAGGGTTAACAATCGTGCATATTCTTCCCTTAAAATACTCAAAATGGTGATTAATGATTGTCAAGTCAGCAGTGAATATCCGATTGGGCAGCTAATTAATACTTCATTAAACACCAAATTTGTAACACCTCTATGGCAGATGACATAATGATTCATAATGTGGGAGAAAAGAAAACTGCTCATTTCAAGCAATTTCTCCTTTTTTCAAAACTGTATTGAAAGTAAAGTTCCAATTTTTCAACATATGTTACTTGTTTTTTTCTTCGAACAATTTTCACTTTTCATAGCAAATTTTTCTTAGAATATCACAACAGCTAAACTTTTTTATAGACACCTAAGCATTTCCAAAATACAACAAATCTGTAGCATACAGACTTCATAGAATTTCCATCATTTTGCAGAGACGCGTTCAAAGTTATATATGCTGCAGATGTGAACTGTATGTGGGAACGGAATAAAGTTATTGGAATGGAAGCGCAGGGTGATTTGGATCCACACTGGTTGTTAATTTAATACTTGGTTTTCCAACAGTAAAGATCATTTCAAAGAAAGCTTTCAATTTTGTTTTTAAATGAGCCGTCCCACAAGAAAACCAACATTGTGGACTCTGCGTAAAGTAACGACCTCAATCAGCCTAAGCATGCCGCACAGGCTAACCCGGACAGACACTTTTTGCCTCCTGTGGAATTTCTGTTTCAGGAATCATAATATTCTATACATCTATCCCCCTGAGACTAAATGTGTCGGCCTGGATTAGCCTGCACAGGCTGATCTGGAGTCGATACATTACACAGAGTTCATAATGTTGGTTTCCTCAGTGAACGACTCAAATCAAGGTAAAGCAAAAGATCTGTCCCATAGAAGTCATACTTTTTACTACCAATCTGATGTTACACTTTTCGTTTTTTTTGTTGCATTAACCCTTTCCAACATACAGACCCTTTCTGACGCCTCTGCAGTAGATGACTTTTGAAGACAATGTGACCAAAGAAGAAATTGCTCAAAACAAGCAATTTCTCCTTTTGCCACAATGTTTTCAGCTCTGTTCAATAACCATACTTTCATATTTATAGAAAGTTTCCATGTTTCTAAAGTCATCTACTGAAGATTTGTCTTATGTGAGAAGATTAACCCTTTCGGTCATACGACGATTCTGCAGCAGATGACTTTGAACATATTTTGACAGAAAATAGAAAATCTCTATAATTGAATGTATAACCTATGACAAAAAGTGGTAAACATTGTGGCGAAAGGAGAAATTGCACGTTTTGTGCAATTTCTTCTTTTGTCACTATGTTTTCAAAAAGTCGTCTGCTACAGAGGCATCAGAAAGCGTCTATATGAGGGAAAGGGTTAACCTTTTCCAATATACACACATACAACAAATCTGATAATGAGCAGTTTCTTTTTTTGCCACAACATTTTCAACTTCATTCAACATAAACTGTTTCCCACATACAACAAATCTTCAGCAGATGACTTAAAATCATCCTCACAAAAATGAGGAAACTTTCTATTAAAATAGACAATCATTAACAAAAAGTTGAAAACATTGTTGCAAAAGGAGAAAGAAATTATTAGCAATTAACCGTTTTCCACAATGTTTTCAAAGGGTTAAATAAAGAAACATGTCAAATGTTTGAAAGGGTTAAATAAAGAAACATGGCTTGAAGGAATATTGACAAAGTCACACAGAAATATTTTTACCATATCGATTTCAACTTGGTTTAAAACAGGTAAAACTGTAAACATATTGTAGTTACATGACTGTATACTTATTTGATAAACATTTCCTTCACACAACAAATCTGCAGCAGATGACTTGGAAAACATCTTGGCAAAATTATGAAAATTCTCTATAAATGAAAACATGATTGAATACAGTTGAAAACATTATGCCAAAGGAGAAATGGATCTTGTTAAGTACTACATAATGATCTGCCTAAGCATGCAGGGATCAGATCTAAGATACACTGTTTAAAACCTTTCCCACAATGTGGCACATACTGAACTGAAAATATGCAGCAGAAATACGCAAAAATATTGAAAAATCTCACGAAATGGAGGTATGATTATTGAGTAATTCATGAACTTTAGGATACAAACAAGCACAAGGCTAGTCGCAGGTTCAATCCCTGCCTGGGACTTCCAAAGACTTTAAAAATAGTAGAACATGTAATGGGTTTCGCTCCTTGGTGCTCAGGATCATTCATGAAGTAAGCATTATGACTGACTAGTTGAATAAATGGGCTGCTAATACCAAGGAAAACATGATATAAATGAAGAAGAGGGCCTGAGTATCGTTCCACTGCCATTAGGCAAAACTTAAATCGCTATACATGTAGCCATATAAGGCAAAACAGTAACAGTAACAAAAGAGCTGTCCATACGACAGCATGCTAGACTATTTGGCCATTTGATACTATATATAGTCATACTGAGATAACTAGTGGCTTGAATTAGTATAGTACTATAAATCAAGTTGGATAAGTCTTGTTTGAATAGCATGTGCTGTTTGTAAGAAAAGGCTTTGCATGAAAAACTTTAACCCAAATTTTTAACTTCAACCAGGGCCATAATTTATAATAAATTCAGTCAGGAGTTACCTAACCTGATTGTTTGATACCTTTAAAAAGACTTGAAGTTTTGAATCAATCCCTGAGTGGTTACTGAGATATGTGCATGATATCTTGCGTGCAAAACTTTAACCAGAATTTCTTAGTAAAAAAGGGCCATAATTTGCATTATATGCCCGTTTTCTTGTTTTTCCTACAATGTTTACAAAATTAATCTTTTCAATAATTATACATTTTTTACAGAGGTTTATATATTTTTGGCAAGGTGTTTCAAAGTCTGCAACTGATTTATTGTATGTGTGAAAGGGTACTGCTTATGTGTGAAAGGGAAGGTCCATCCATAAAATCTTATACACATCATAAACTATGCATTAAATTGTTTCCTGCCTTAAGGGACATTCTTTTTTTACAGTATTATTTTCCTTAACCCTTTCCCACAGCAAACGATTTTGAAAACATTAAGAAAAAATTATGGAAAAGCTCTTTAGATGGATGTTACGTATAATAATTGAATTAAGTTGAAAACATTGTGACAAATGTTATTGCTCGCTATGAGCAATTTCTCATTTTTCCACAATGTTTTTCAAAAGTCATCTGCTGCAGAGGTATCAGAAAACATTTGTATAAGCGAAAGTGTTGACCTTATGTTTAACCATATTTCTTCTTTTGCCACAAATGTTTTCAACTTTAAGTGATAGGTTTAAGGTTATCCATTCAATTGTATAGAGATTTTCTATTTTTTGACAAAATATGTTCAAAGTCGTCTGCTTCAGAATTGTCGTATGAGGGAAAGGGTTAAAACATCATCATCAGTGAAGAGTTGTCTGTTACAGATGCAAAAATATGTGTTGACAAGTTGGAAAGGGTTTAAAAACAGAATAAAACGCTAATTAATCAACTGAAGTGATCACATTAAATTTCCGTAATGAGGCTGATGATTACATTATGCTCTCCTGGGACAATGGTCTCAGCAAGCTTAACCTTTTCAAACATACAACAAATCTTCAGCAGATGCATTTGAAAACATGAAACATACAACAAATCTTCAGCAGATGCGTTTGAAAACATGAAACAAATAACAAATCTTCAGCAGATGCATTTCAAAACATGAAACATGTATACAACAAGTCTTCAGCAGATGCGTTTCAAGACATAAAACATACAACAAATCTTCAGCAGATGCATTTGAAAACATAAGACGCACAACAAAAATGAACAAATATTCAGCAGATGCATTTGAAAACATAAAACATACAACAATTTCAAATATTCAGCAGATGCATTTGAAAACATGAAACATACAACAAATATTCAGCAGATGCATTTGAAAACATGTGGAAAGAGGTTAACCCTTTCCCTCATATAGACGCTTTCTGACGCCTCTGCAGCAGACGGCTTTTTGAAAACATAGTGACAAAAGAAGAAATTGCACAAAACGTGCAATTTCTCCTTTTGCCACAATGTTTCCCTCTTTTTGTCATAGGTTATCCATTCAATTATGGAGATTTTCTATGTTTTGACAAAATACGTTCAAAGTCGTCTGCTGCAGAATTGTCGTATGAGGGAAAGGGTTAAAATAAAAGAATGACATACCTTTAAAACCAATGAATGTTCCCGATCTGGCATCTCTAATGCTGTAGTATCTCTAACCTCTGATATGAGGAAACAAAACAAACCCGTCTTTGGCTTCACTGACTGAAAACATACAAAAAACACAAATGAGCCATATCTGTTGAAATGGGACCATATTCAGTGGTCTTGATGATCTGGAGAAGGCAGTAAACTCGTCTGTTTCCTCCATCTTACTTTTTGCACTACGGACTGCTCTAGAAAATTGTCTCAGTAAAACAATTATTGTATATAAATGCATCGCAACTGTCAACATAGGGTTTTAACCCTTTCCCTCATATAGACGCTTTCTGACGCCTCTGCCGCGTCTGGCTATTTGAAAACATAGTGACAAAAGAAGAAATTGCAAAAAAAATGCAATTTTTCCTTTTGCCACAACGTTTTCCACTTTTAGTCATATAGGTTATCCATTCAATTATAGAGATTCCATATTTTTACAAAATATGTTTAAATTAGTCTGCTGCTGAATTGTCGTATGTGGGAAAGGGTTAAATAAATTTAACCCTTTCCCACATACAGTACAACAAATCTGCAGCAGACGACTTTGAAAATATTTATACAAAAACACTGAAAATCTCAATAAAATAATATATAATTACTGAAAATTATTGAAAACATTGTGGCAAAAGGAGGAATTGCGTTTATATTTTGGAAAGGTGATTTGAGGATATTGGAACATGAAATACACCCCTTATTTAGAGCTCAGCTAATTGCATTTTCGTTAGAACATATCAGTAAGAGGCGCGCCACCATCATGCCCTTGAATCATTGCCTTCTTGCTGGTGCTGCCTGCATGGCTACCATGTCTTTTACCAAATGAAAATGGCTTTGAATTTTTTTCTTGTTAAGGAACACCTTATAAAGGTTTAAGGAATATCTCTGCCAAATTATCTTGAGATCAGACAAGCTGAGTTTTGATATATAGTATTACCTTTCTTCTTTTTTTTTTGCATCAAATCAATATTTTTTGTGCAATTTTTGTTAAATTTTCTGGAAATTAAACACACTTTCTGAATCAGAGCAAAAAATGTATAAAATTTCCAGATTCTATTTTCTTCTTTAAATAGAAGTTAAGATAAAATTGGCTCAATTGTTGGTAAATGAGATGTTTCTTTATAAATGTAATGATGATGCGTACAGGATGATCACAATAGCTCACCTTGAATACTGTGTGCTCATTTGAGCTAAATACATGTAGTAACCTAGCCTAAGCGTAAACTCATTAATTTTACCCTTTTCAACCTACAGAGACATTTTGAGGAATCTGCAGTAGACAACTTTTGTTAACCCTTTAATTCATACGAAAATTCTGCAGCAGACGACTTTGAACATATTTTGTCCAAAAAAAAGAAAATCTCTATAATTGAATGGATAACCTATGATTCAAAGTGGAAAACATTGTGGCAAAAGGAGAAATTACTTGTTTTAAGCAATGTTTTCAAAAAGCTGTCTGCTGCAGAGGCCTCAGAAAACTATATGAGGGCAATACATTGAGGTAGTAAAAAGGAAAATTTGCTTATAATTAATTACATGTAATAGTAATTTCATCCTCTTGGCAGACTTGCAGTGATATTTTCAACTCTATAGTCTATTTAACAAGTTAAAGTCGTATTGCAAGCAATACAAAAGTCCCGTACCGGACGAGGACCTTTGACCTCTAAGTGATACCTTGACCTTTCAGGTACAGGCATGTGTCGTGTGTGACACATGTCATAATATCATGGTGAACATGTGTGCCCAGTAACTTGGGAATCCGATGATGCATGGTTGAAATGTGAGCCGGACAAGGTAGTCCTATCAAACAGTATTTATTTTGACCTTTGACCTCTAAGCGTGACCTTGACCTGTGAGCTACAGACCTGGCCTGGGTCTTGTGTGACACATGTCATATTATCATGGTGAACGTCATGTGTGCCCAGTAACTTGGGAATCATATGATGCATGGTTGAGATGCAGGCCGGACAAGGTACAGTCCTATCAAACAGTACTCATTTTGACCTTTGACCTCTAAGTGTGACCAGTCACCTTGAAATCTAAGATACAGGCCCGGGTCTTGAGCGTGACATGCAGCCTCATCATTGTGAAAGTTTGTGCCAAGTTTCTTGGAAATCCTATGATGGATGGTTAAGATGCCGGCCAGCCAAGGTACAGTCCTATCAAACAGTACTCATTTTAACCTTTGACCTCTAACTAAGTGTCACCTTGACTTTTGAGATACAGGCCGGGGTCTTGTGCGCAACACACCACATCATCATGATGAACATTGTGTGCCCAGTATCCAGGAATCCTATGATGCATGGTTGAGATGTAAGCCAAACAAGGTACAGTTCTATCAAACTGTACTCATTTTGACCTTTGACCTCTAAGTTCGACCTTAATATTTTGAGGTACAGGCCTAGGCCTTGCGCGTGACATGGCACCTCATCATGATGAACATGTGTGCCCGGTAACTTAGAAAAACTTTCATGCATGGTTGAGATGTGGGACGGACAAGGTAATCCTATCAAACAGTACTCATTTTAGTCTTTTCCCCACAATATCTCTCTTATTAATTATCCAATCAAACCATATGATGTGTGTACGTTTTAGTACCTACAGCAAAGGGTTAAAGGGACAAATAAGAATTTAAGAACATGCATTATAACTCCCCTAATAAATCTACAGCTTTGATGTGCAGGGTGATCTCATTCTTCATGCTTGTAATGTAAATGCACAATTGGCAAATAGGCTGATTCATGAAAATCACTCAGTCTGCTTTGATAATATATGCAGGGTGATCCCAATCTTATTCTTAATGCCTGCAAATGCCATATTAGCATAGGGTTGGTTTTCCTTGAGCAAACTCAAAAGGAGAAATTGCACGTTTTGTGCAATATCTTCATTTGTTACTATGTTTTCAAAAAGCTGCCTGCTGCAGAGGCATCAGAAAGCGTCTATATGAGGGAAAGGGTTAATAATCTTTTGCACTGAATATCCCAAACAAAGTTATATTTAAGAAATAAACTATCAACAACCGTGGGTTATTGGCGAATAACCAATGGTTTGGAGTTCTGATGCGCAGGAATTAACCACGAAGGCCTACGGCCTGAGTGGTTAATTACAACGCATCAGAACGACAAACCATTGGTTATTCGCCAATAAACCAAGGTTTTTGATAGTTTCATTTCGATTCTAACATGACCCGACACCTTAACAAAGGGAAATAAATGCACTATTTAGCAAACCAGTTTACCCACCAGTTTGCTGTTCCATCAATTGTGACTACCCACTGCATTATACGCATAACTGCAGAAAAAAACGACAAAGAGGGGTAGACTCAGCAACAAGACAATGTAATTTTATTTAATTAATTATTTAGTTTTCATTGTACTATACAAGTTAACAATATGTATAGAATGAGTGTAGTGGAGCAGAATTATTCTATTCTGTTCTGCGGAACGAATGTCTACAGGGCTATGTCCGAAAATTCAGCGATTTGAGGACAAAGAAATTTTGCTGAAATTCCCCACACTTATAGAACTCAATGTGATCTAGGTCTGGGCGTGTTCGTTATATATGGGAAAAATCTAGTTTCAGAGATTTTTGAGGTTAAAACCTGAAAAATCGACATTTTCACAACATATTTCTGTAGATCTCGTACCAGCAAATAACGGAATCAGCTAGAAACCTGAAATTCAACCTAAAACTTGTCCGAGATCCAGTGCAAACAACGGTGTGTTTAGATTTCTGATACATTTAGTTTGGATTCTTGGAGAAAGCTTGTAATAGGGGTTCTTAACTTAAACATTTTCTGTGGGCGTGACTAGGAAAGTGACGTCACGTGAGCGGTTTGACGTCATAACGTTACAGTGGTGCAGAGGTAGAGCGTCGGCCTCTCGTATCAAAGGTCCCTGGTTCGCGTCCCGTGATGAGCGGGTCCTGTCTTTGAGATTTTTCCACACAAAACGGCACGAGTACTGGTTAAGTCTCCAGGAAGCAGACATCGAGCATGATTAATCCAAGCTGAAAGCTTGTTTCGCAATCGATGTAAAATAAATAAAAATAAAATAAATAAAATATCGAGTCAGCCATTGCAGACGACGTAGTATACACATGTATGTTTCTTTACATCACGTGACGCTGAATGACAGGCTTATACGCGGGGGGATAACCGGAATAGCCAATGTGAAAAGTAGTGCATTTCCATTGGTTATTGACGAATAATCAACGGTTATTTTCTTCGTTCTCTATAGGCAAGGAAAACAACGTCATGTTAGAATAACACTTTACCACATGTATGCAACAAATCTGCAGTAGATTAATTTAAAATACATTCAATATCATACTTTATTTTATAATTTTGCCAAAATGTTTTCAAAGTCATTTGCTACAGATTTGTTATAAATATTTATATATATGTGAGAAATATTAACATCAAAAGCTTATATATAAATGAGTATTCCCCCCCCCCCCCCCGCAAATCACTGATAACAATTTATACCCTCAGCTGGTTTAAACCACTTTTAACCAGGAAGAAATTCAAGCTACCTGTCAAATCTGGAGTTAACAAACTATCCGGGTCTATGAAACAACTAGCTTATCAGTTATGTTATGAATCATCCTTGGCTATTAAACATTCCATAGATAAGCTGTTTTAGGTCAAAATTGACATAAAACTTTTAATTAAATAACAAGTAGGAATTGCACATTATGAGCTACTTTTGTAAGGCCTATTTAACAAACAAAAATCTTGTTTCCTGTGACCCTACCTACCCTATTTTTTGCCGCCAACCCTAAACAGTTTATGGTAAATGCTATATATACATATAATATATTAAGGAAGACAAGCCCAATCACAGTGACCCTGTACTACTGTTCAATTTATCCTGACATCAGCCATTCTGTCATATTAAGCTAACCCTGTGTGCCAAAGAAGTTGAAAGAAGGCAGCCATTACTACCACTTTCAAAGTCTTTGGTAACAAAGACATTGTATATTTTTGTATTTTATGTATTACCGTTAAATATGAACTTATGCTATTACACAAACTAATGTTTGATATAAAAAAAAAAAATATAATATATTCGACCTACCTACCCTTTTTTTCTTCTCAATGTCTCAATGTCATTGGAAACAAACATTTTATTTTTTTAGGCCTAATTAATGTTTTCAAATTAATGTTTTTAATCCTTTCCCTCATACAACGATTTTGGAAACATACCCGAAAAAAAAATCAAAATTCCCTTCAAATGAAGGTACAAGAAATGAACAGGTACAAGAATTGAACATAGTTGAAAACTTTAAATAGTGAGAAAACTAAGGAGAAAACTGAGGCATCAGAAAAGCGTCTATTTGAGGGAAAGGATTAAAGAGTTTTAACCCTTTCCCATATACAGACATTTCCTGATGCCTCTGTGACAGATGACTATTGAATGATTTGTGGCAATTTATAGATGAAGTTGATTATAATTTCTCCTTTTGCCACATGGTGACAATGTTTACAGGTTCATTCAATTATAATGTATCTTTCATTTTAAGAGACTTCCATTTTTTATATTACCTTTTACAATGTACTTATGTAGTCTGCTGCAGATTTGCTGTGTCTTGGTTTAAATATAAATTTGTTCAATAAGGATTGAAGATTTTTTGAGTGACTTGACTTTTGCTTGACTATTTGAAAAGTTCAAAACTATCTGACAGTCAATTTTTAATGCATCTGCAGCAGACAACTATTGAAAACATTAAAATGGGAACATTTTGCTCTTTATATACAATGTCTTTTTGTGTTCTATGTTAACCTTTTCCCTCATATATAGACGCTTTCTGACACCTCTGCAGCAGACGGCTTTTTGAAAACATAGTGACAGAAGAAGAAATTGCTCAGAACGAGCAATTTCTCCTTTTGCCACAATGTTTTCTACTTTTAGTCACAGGTTATCCATTCAATTAGAGAGATTTTCTATTTTTTGACAAAATATGTTCAAAGTCGTCTGCTGCAGAATTGTCGTATGAGGGAAAGGGTTAAATATTGTGACCATAGGAGAAATTGCTCATAATGGTCACAATGTTTTTAACTATATCTGAGCCGTTCCACGAGTGAACCAACATTGTGGACTCTGCGTCAAGGATCAGCCAAAGCTAACTGCACAGGCTGATCTGGGTCGATACATTACGTAAGAGTCCATAATGTTTGTTTTATCGTGGAACAGCTCATTTAATAATTGTTCTATCATTTAAAGAGTTTCCATATTTTTGACAAAATGTTTTCAATATCATCCCATGCTGGTTTATTATTTTGGAAAAAGGTAATTTTCTAGCGTCAACAATTACATAGTTCTATACATTAAAATTTTAAACCAAATTCCAGATAATTATTAAATACACTAATTGTTTTAAAGCGGACAACTCTTAATCCTTTCCCTCATATAGACGCTTTCTGGCGCCTCTGCAGCAGACAGCTTTTTAAAAACATAGTGACAAAAGAAGAAATTGCTCCTTTTGCCACAATGTTTTCCACTCTTACTCATAGGTTTTCCATTTGTTGACAAAATATGTTCAAAGTCGTCTGCTGAAGAATTGTTGTATGAGGGAAAGGGTTAAAATATCACATCACACAGAGCTCTAGATAACTGATAAGGGGTGTTTTTCATGTTCTCAAATCCGGTATAACTAGATAGCGAAAACAACTTTATATGTGACTATAAAGTCCATAATAACCATACTTTTTCATATTTATTAACATAATAGCACATTCAAGAACATATTACAATACATTTTAACCGTTTGTAAAAGTGTTTTTGTACTTATTATTGCGAAATAGAAAAATTACATAGTGGCCTAGGCTAAAACGCCTAGAATCGGATCAGGAAAACAACTTGGCTGTCACGAAAATAACTTTATACATGACTATAAAACCAATATAACCATATTTTTTCATAATTATTAACTTAATAGTACATGCACGAACATATAACAATTCATTTCAAAAGTTTGTAATAGTGTTTTTGTATTTATAAATTTATTATCGTGTAATAGAAAAATTACTGAGCTAACGCATATAACGAAATAAATAGAATCGACTAACGAAAACAACTTGTCTGTCACGAAAACAACTTTTTATAGTTGTATAACGGCCATATAACCATCGCGAAATAGAAATGACTTGGTCTACGAAAACAACATCTCTAACGAAAATGACTTTTCCCACGAAAACAACTCTCTAACGAAAATGACTTGGTATAACAAGAAATCATCTTCTCTAACGAAAATGACTTTTCCCACGAAAATGACTTGTCCTACGAAAACAACTTGTCGTACGAAAATTTGTACATATTTCCGTTTCACCAGCATCATCTACGCATTTATATGGGTTTTTAAGACTAAGCATATGTCGATTCAGAAATACATATTTTTCGATAATAAGTACAAAATAATGTTAAAAAATGGATTGAATTTGTTATAAATCCATTTATCATGTGTTGTTTAAGTGATATTTAATGAAAAAATATTGTTACATGGGTTTTAAAGTCATATAAAAAGTTGTTTTCGTGACCGATAAGTTGTTTTCGCTATCTTAGTATCTAGCTATACCCTCTCAAATCCCTATTTGACCTCAAAAACATATGTTGTTGGTGGTACTCAAAGGAATCGTCTCAGTGAGATGATTTGTTTGAGTACCTACAATATAGGTTTTAATGCGTGCTAACATAGTTATTGTGGAATCAAGACCTTTTATCTCGTCCTCTGATATCAATGATCAGGCAAATTGTTCAGAGCTAAATACCTTTGGAGGTGTATAAAATTCCAGCAGATAACTTCCCTCCGTCTGTACTAACACTAGTCTTGTTCTCTCCCATCGAGATTTGCCTTTTGAATCTTCACCAGTTAACACGGCTACAATTCCATCCTTTTTAATTGCTCCTGGTGGATGTTGTAACACTGCTTTATGTTTGTCTTTTTGATGTCGTTTGTTGCGTTTGACAAGTTTTTGCTCATGAGCAAGTTTTTCTTTCAGGTAACTTTCTGAAGAACCTGTTGCTAGTCCAACCTCATCTGAGTCTTGTTTTGCACCACTTTTATTTTTCATTTTACGAATCGAAAATCGTTTAAAAATGCTGCCCTTATTGCGGGTGGTTGGAAAAGACTGACTCGTTGGTAGGTCTGCCAAACTTTGAGGTTCCAGGTCAGAATGTTCCTCATGTATGCTACCCTGATCATCATCCTCGATATGTGTACCTGAGGTGGCAAAACCATTGTGGGAGCAGTTCTCATCTCCACTCAGGTGTGAATTGTTAGGTGTGAAGGAACCATCTGGACCGTGCAGGTGAATCCTAGACGTGTTATCCCTCGTCCAGGGCTCTATCTGCTTACCGTCTGGCGATATCGACTGCAGATTTAACCCTTTCTCAAAATAATCTAAAAACAGCTCTACAAACTTTCTCGCAAATTCGATAGGTTGTTTATTGAAGCTGTCATTCACTCGATTGTTTTTCCAAAAGACGAGGAAGCTAGAAAGAAAATTGTCCGCGGCCGGTTTCGAATGTTTATCACAAAATCCGATCCAATGAGGAGAAGCCCTTGGAGAAGAGTCACTATGTCGAGGTTCCATTATCTTTGGTCATTATTTAATTACAAAAAAACACAAACAAAACTAGATGAAAAACAAAAACATTCGTGTTTCTGACACTTTCAATTAATCCCGGAAGACAACAATGTACGATGCGCAATTCTATGCGCACAACAACATAAAGTTGGAATATTCGGACGTTTTCGTCAAAGTGAGAACTGCAGTATTCGACTGTAATCTCTACTGATTTTAGGATTTAATCTTGTCTGGGGCAATAAATCACTGATTAGTTTTCTAACAGGAAGTTACATATTTTGCCTTTTTTTTTTTTATAAAACTTAAATCACATCAATGAAGATTTAGTGAACATACTTTGTATCAGGGACGTAGATTTAGATGGGTCTTAATTAAGCGGTGTCACCAGGGTCTTATAGTATTTGAAAGACCCTGGGTGTCACTAAACAGAGATCAACATAGTCTGGTAGAGTTTGGTGGTCAAATATACCATTATATCACTGTTTTGTTGTGTTTTTGTATTGAATTGAATGAAATAAATCGGTTTTTGTATCATATAAATAAAATAATATGAATATAGGTGGTACCTATTTCGGGTAAACATTTATTGCGCGGATGCCTCGGCACCAGTGCATATATTGGTTGTGAAAAAAACTGTCAATGGGCTTGCGCATGCGCCGTGTTAATCGTCTTGATCGCGCCGTATTTTACTGTATCAGTTCGTCTCTAGACTGGTTCTCGGTCGAGTTTGTAAGCGAGTATTTTTTTTATAATTAAAATGTAAATTAAAACCATAGTTCAACGTGTACCGGCGTTAAGCCATCGCGGTTCACCCATCCAGGTACTAACCGCAATGAATGTTGCTTAACTTTACGAAAAGGTACTCTACCAACGTCGCTATAAAAGCCGGCTTCCACAGCAAGGCTGTAGAAGAAATCAACACTCGTACGCTGGGAAAAGGTATTTTTGTTTTCGTTTTACGCATTTCTCTAAAAAACTATTGTTATCATATATTTATATCATATATTTAAAAGCGGGTTTCGTGTTTTTCGAATCAAACAGTATTTCTTTAGCCATAAAATGCTGATTCCCGCGCTATCATCAAACTGCTGCATCTTGCAGCAACTCTTGTTAACTTTTATTATCGCTAATTAAATCATTCTCCGTGACCTGTAGTTAGCCCCTTGCTTGCAGTACTATCAGTGATTTGATTATAAAATATTTACGATTCGTACCTTCCTAAGCAAGCAATCAAACTAAAAAATCAACACCTGTTTAAGCATATATTCAACTTCATAAAGTACTTTCAATGAATTATTCTAATATATATTTAGGTGCTCCCTATTTACGAAAAAACGTAAGATGATGACAAAAATTAAAAAACATACTTTGGCCATAAACAATTATTTATAAGAAATTGACTTGACGATAATTATGTTAATGTCATGTTTTTTGCATGATCACAACATGTTCGGAATTTGTATTGCTGTCGTCTATCATAACGAACAGAAAATAATAAAGTAAAGACTTTTGAAAAATCAGAGAGTAGTTTTATAATGAACGAGGTTTAAACATAAGGGCCAAGATGATCTTTAATCGATCACCTGCATTATGGTAAAGAAGCAAATATATCAGCCATTTTCTGTTGCCACCTGGCGACAGCCTTTTTCACACAGTCAATATGACTGAAACAAATTTATGTAAGGGGTCACATTTCTGCTAAACCCTTTCTCTAATAGAGACGGTTTCTGACGTCTTTGCAGCAGACGACTTAAGAAAAGATTGTCGCTAAAAGAACAATATTGTTCATTATGAGAAAGCTATCCTTTTGCCACAATATTTGTTAAATAATTATACTTTGTATGAGATAATCTATATCTCATGAATAGGAATCACGGGTCTTTCATGATGATACCACTTATTTGCGGGAAATGACGTCGCTCTATTTGACGTTTCGCCAAGATGACGTGTTACGGAAGTGACGTCCGTCTTTGGCTACGTTACAGTCACAATTTAGATTCGGGAAAGTCAGAAAACCCTTATCAGTTTTTATTTGAACTCGTTTTAAAAATAGACGACGAGTGTTATTAAACGCAAAATTACTTGTGCTCGTTCCTTTATCGAGTAAGTATTATCATATTTAATTATTTCCTCTAGAAAAAACAATTGTTTCGATATTTTCTTTCATCCAATCAAAACGTACGAGTATCGTGACTGCATCGAAAAATCGACTTTTGAAACAATTTTTGGAAAGACGGTATAGCAAAGTTTTGCAAAGTTGATACACATTACCTATTGACGGGAAACTGTTTACCCGTATAATAATGTATTTGCCAATTATTTTAGTACATTTTCGAGTGAATATAGAAATATTATATGCGTGAACAGTGACACTGGTAGAGTCTGGTCATTATTAAGCAATAAATACAACGTTTTATACGATTTTTAAGTAGAAAAAGTTTAATTTGATTTATATGTGTCATATTATATATTTATTTCTTATATTATTTCAGCTGATAATCGGGAAAATAGTGGAAGAGTGAGGATTTTTAACGATAACATTGTGTTTCGTAAATCAAAATGGCTGACGTGAAATTTCTGTTTATGATACGGCCTTATCGCACATCCTGAACGAGTAATACACTAAATTCTCTCACTATTATTCGTCAACTAATTGATTATGTATGATCAACAGATTAGTGTTATTAGTCGCCGGGCAGAAGCCCGCGACTTCTATTTTTCATAGGTTTTCGGAAATCACATGGGAGGGGGGATTATTATTAGAAAGAAACACATTTAGATGTCTTGAACATATTACAATTGTGTTTGTTTATAAACACTAAGTAATGACACATCTAAAATGAAATAAATATTCCGATGTTTTAGGTATTTTCAGTTTCTTTATTTTGACTGGCATTTATGTTTTTTTGTTTTATTTACGAAGACAAAACAGTCCCTATTAGCTAGACTGGTATACTTTATTTTACACTATATACTACATGTAATCAAAAGGCGATAACTACAAACCTTTACGTCGCACAGTCTAATTTATTTGTTTACATACTCGCGAATACCAACTGCGTAGATCAATCTCGTTTGCAGAGAGCCGCTCTTTACACTCACTTACAAATAGTAAATCATAGGTGATTTAAAATGTTTATTTGGTTCGAAACAAATGAAGAAAAGAACAAACCGAGATAAAACTGGTTTTAATAGAAAAATTACTTTGAACGAACACTCTCTGCCTATAAAGAGAGTTTCAAGAACGACACCTCTGCGAATAAGAAAGAATCGGGTCTTTCGTACAACATTATTTTGTCCTTGACAATTTTAAATGTGTCATTTAATTCCCTAAAGGCATATTGCTTCCGAGCTGCATATTGTTATGCATCATTGACACAAGGGCGCTCATCATAATATAATTTTAAAACATGAGTAGTTTGTTATTTTCATTATAAAAAAAGGAAGGAAAGAATTAAAATAAATTAACATGTTGTAGGGCTCAGTTTATGTTCGAAATTAAGTTTAAATTATACAACAATTTCAATGAGATTTAACTGTTTAGTTGATATTATATTTCGAAGGTGGTCTAATTTATAAATATTGGACTACATTTCAACATTTGTTAAAGTATGATATAATTAGAATGCCAAGCTAATATCATTTTGAGAAAAAGAGAAACTCACGTCTTCAGCGATTTAACCCTTATCTCATTGTTTTAAAAGTAGATTGCTGCAAAGGTGTCCACTGTTGACTTTAATAGAGGAAAGGTAAAATGACGTGCTATTGCATGCAAATCCTTAATTGTCTGTTTTGTGGTTTTATTGAAAAATAATAAAATTCAAATATTCTGACAAACATCTTGAAAAGTGTATGTGGAATTCATAAATCTTATACTTATTCCTTAATGAAAGCACTGTATACATACTAAGACTAATGATTGGCAAGATTACTCATTTCCATTACTGTTTAGGATCAATAATTAGTTGGTTGTGTGTATGGTCAACCTACTTTGGAATGGAGATTGATCATAAACAATGAAAGGCTTCAATTATCATTCACTTCGTTGACACAAAACAATGCAAGTTATGATACATTTTCACTTGACCCCATCCCTGATGTCCCAATATGCCCCTCAGTTGATAACTGTTTATTGAACTACTATAATGTTAGTGTTATGCATAACTGCACTATGGATATCCGGCGACATTGATGCGTTGCATCAACTTTCTCTTGTAATTATATTATAACAATACCAAGATTTTAAATGTATGAAAACTAATATGAGTATATATAGGTGCTACTTATTTCGTGTAAACATTTATTAACTTTTGTAATCGGTAAATAATTCTCCGCGAACTGCAGTTAGCCCCTTGCTTGCAAAACGACCAGTTATTCACGTCAATTACGAGTCCTACCGACCTAAGCAAAGAAAATAAAAATCATCATCAGGTTAAGCTTATATTTAACTTTAACATATAGCCAAGATTTTAAATCCATGAAACTATGATGACAGGTACTTCAAATAAAACGATTCCATAATTTACGGAACTACATTTGTGACAAGACAAACTAACGTTTCCTATAATTTCTGTCGTTTTCCTTTTGGTTATTTATTTATCATTTGCGTTACGCTAATAGAATGACGTCACATTATGACGTCATATTACAGGAATTTGGATTTGTAACTTCCGGAAAGTCAAAAAAACCTTATGAGTTGTTATTTGAACTCGTTTTAGAAATAGACGACGAGTGTTATTAAACGGAAATTATCACACATAAAACTACTTGTGCTCGTTCCTTTATCGAGTACATATTATCATATTTAATTATTTCCTCTATAAGTTTTTTTTTGTTTTGATATTTTCTTTTCATCCAATCAAAACGTAGCAGAATCGTGACTGCATCGAAAAATCCACTCTGGACACACTTTTTGGAAAGACTGTATAGCAAAGTTCATACACATTACCTATTGACGGGAAACTTGTTTACCTGTACTAGATTGGAATAAGTTTATGTTTTATATGTCATTAACATTAATTAAACCAAATACTTAGAGACCTATATACATGTACTTACTTAAAAGTAATTCATATGAAATTAAAGAGAGTGCTTAGTTACTACATTTCGCAAAAATTAGAACAAACTAAACCATATTTGCAATATTTATTAAAAATATGCAAAAATATTTTAACTTGAAAAATAAATATATATCCTGATATAGTTCATAAAATGCATTTTGCGAAATATATCAAATATGTATCCAGGCCACACCAAGTGGAGGAACTTTCTCATAGCCCAACATTTAATGTTTGGATCTAAATTATATCATTTTTGGCATTTCTCATTTTAGGTTACCAAAATATAGCCTGTGCGCCTGACGAAAGACCCTACACAGAGCTCCATTTTTTGGAATTTCTATTCAATGTTGTTGGTCTTATGAACATTTATTTGATAGAGATTCAAAGCATGGCCAAGTAGCAGCACCCAGCTACCGGCAAAGTCTGCACCACTGTTGAACGTGCTAGCTTAGGGTGCTCGCAGCGCTAGTTTAGCATGCAGACATTGCCGACATGTGCACCCGGGGCCAACATTACCCGCGAAACCTTTAAGTCAATATAGAGCCCTTCCCCTGCCAGCTCGCTATTAAATCGAGTGATACGCAAAGGACAAACCAGGAATTCTTTCGTAAACACATTAATCTCAACCCAAATCTCTAACAGATATATCCCGGTTTATATTGTATCCTTAATATTTAGGTGTGTTTGATTCAATTCGTTTCTAATTGGTGACGTTATCTCATTGTAGGTTACCAAAAAATACCGTAGACAGAGCTCCATTTGGAAATTGTATTCGATGTTCTTGGTGACATAACCAGTACTCAAATTTAAACGTCGTCCTAGCTTTAACATTTAATACAGATATAGAGGAATTATTGTTGAAAATGTCGAATGTACAACTGAAATACAGGTATTAGTAAATATTGATAAAAATATATAATGTTGTTGGTTTGCAACTAAAATATGCAGTTTTTACATGAATGTGTTTCAATATAATCTGTGTTTTTTATTTTCAATTGTGTATGTTTTGCAATTTTTCACGCGTTTGCGTGTGCCGAGTTTTCGTGCAATTCTCGTAATGCAGGGTAATGTTAAATTGAAATTTAAAAAAAAAAAAAAAAGATTACATTGTTATTAAATCTTCTGATTTTGTTGACAATTAAAACCTTTTTAGTTATTATACCTTTTTATAATGCTTAAATTGTTTAAACCAAAGTGGTTTAAATTTGTTTTAGACAAAGGGCCTAATTTTTTCGTAAGCCTTACAATTTTTCGTGAGCTGCTGTCCAGTAGCCATGGTTGATTAAGAAATATAACTGGGTAAAAAGAACATATTAAAGTCCATATATATCAATTTTAATCTAGAACGTGTATAGTATCATATTGTTTCGAAAAAAAGTAGAAAATATTGGAAAACTTTTATGACCTTTGAAGATATGTTTGAAAAATAAATAAATATTTATTCATATTTTACCATTTTTTAGCCATTCAGACAAGAAAAACAGAAAAGTTTGCACAATGACATATACTTTTCTTTTTAAATTTTGATAAATGATAGTTATTGCAATAACCTGAAGAAGTTTCAGAAAAAGTTAAATATTATAAATATGTTTTTCCCTTATTTCAAAGTTTTAAATTTGTCTATTCTTACACCTGACAAATATGGGTTCTCATTAGAGAAAAAAAAGTGTCTATTTTTTAGGTTTATTTACAACGTATCACATGTACTTACAAAGATATGGATAAAATAACTTCAGAATGAGATTTAAACCACAAGAAGACAAACAATTAGCATATCATCTTTCAAATATTGGCAATTTGCGTGAATTTTTTTTTTTTTTCATGTGCTAAAATAGCAAAAAAATGCATATCATAAGGCTTTCATAAATTGATGTAGCAAAAAATAAAGCCCACTACCCTACTTTTTTTTTTTTTTTTTTTTATTAAACATACATCAAACTTTCAAAAAAACAATGTTACAACAAAAGTTAAATATTATGAAAAATCCACTTTTCAGTTCAGTACATCCTTAACTGTGTCCATGTAGCATGAAAAACATGTAGCACCGACGCTTGTGTCGCCAAACAATGTTTACCCGAGTCGTGCAATACGCATCTCACATCAAGAGTTTGACACTGTTCAAGTTCTTGTAACTTTTCTATCATGTCGGGCAACATCTGGACTACCCAGTTTGTCGTCTTTTGATAACATGGTTGTACGACTCATTTGCATTATTAAACCATTGTTGTGGTAGCCAGGGATGTTTGGGTTTGGGGAGAAACATATGCTTCTCCAAATTGGTAAGTATCCGTTGTAAATATGTCAAATTTGGATGTGTATTGGATAATTCTTGGGCCATTTATGTGAATGTGGTTACAGTTTCAGTACTTAAGATACCATTAGGACCGAAGAGTTTACAAAAATGCGGTTAACCTCAGGTTGTGGAAGACACTTCCTGAGGTTATTTACCGCACAATCCTTCAAACGTTTCGCACAAAGCACTCTTGTGGCTTGTGGGAAACATATGTTAATGGCTTTACAAGTCGAAAACTCTTGGTTGGAACCAAAACTTAATTTACTCTTGTCGATGTCACTCAATTTATCCGGCAATTTCATATGAATTACTTTTAAGTAAGTATATAGCTCTCTAAGCATTTGGTTTAATTAATTTTAATGACATATAAAACATAAAATTATTCTAATCTAGTAGTTTTCATACATTTAAAATCTTGGTATTGTTATAATATAATTATAACACTAATTTGTTGATCACACCTAATCAATTAGTTGACGCATAATAGAGAGAGAATTTAGTGTATAACTCGTTCAGGATGTTCGATAGGGCCGTATTATAAACAGAAATTTCACGTGAGCCATTTTGATTTACGAAACACAATGTTTTAAAACATCCTCACACTGCCACTATTTTCCCGATTATCAGTTGAAATAATACAAGAAATAAATATATAATATGACACATATAAATCGAATTAAACTTTTTATGAGTTAAAAATCGTATAAAACGCTGTATTTATTGCTTAATAATGACCAGACTCTACCAGTGTCCGTGTTCACGCATATAATATTTCTATATTCACAAATGTATAGGCAAATACATTTTTGTTATTTATATGATACAATAACATTTTATTTTATTTATTTCAATACAAAAAACACAACAAAACGATATAATGGGATAGTTGACCAGCAGACTCTACCAGACTCTGTTTAGTGATACCCTTAATTAAGTACGTGGATATTCGACCTATCTCCAGTTCTCACAAACTGAGTTTTATTAAAAAATCCACACAAATATTCAATATTTTCTTTAGAAACCATTCGTGATAAGATAGAAAATTTTAAATTTCACTTAAGTCCCTTTTTGAATGCTCAGAGACATATAGGCATATCTATAACTACAGTATTTAGGATTTGATACCACCTATTCATGATGTACAATTATTGAATACAGTTAAAAAAGGTTGTGACAGAAGAAGATATATTTAGCTCATCACGAGAAATGTTCCTTTTGGCATAAAGTTCTCAAAAGTCTTCTGCTGCAGATGCGTCAAAATTCATGCAAGTGCGAACGGGCGAAATAATAAACACCACGTACTTTGGTTGTCTTTTGTTTAAAGACACCCACCTTTAAAGTAGGTCACACTAATGACTTGTTTGAGTAACAGTCCGGTCTGTCTGTCTGTCTCTGTCTCTGTCTCAATCTCTGTCTGTCTGTCTGACTGTCTGTCTGTCTGTATGTCTGTCTGTCTGTCTTTCTCTGTCTCTGTCTCTCTCTGTGTCTCTGCATCTGTGTGTGTGTGTGTGTGTGTGTGTGTGTGTGTGTGTCTCTCTCTCTCTCTCTCTCTCTCTCTCTCTCTCTCTCTCTCTCTCTCTCTCTCTCTCTCTCTCTCTCTCTCTCTCTCTCTCTCTCTCTCTCTCTCTCTCTCTCTCTCTCTCTCTCTCTCTGTAGTGGCTACTCTACAGTTCATAATTTTGAGAGAGAGAACTTCAAGCAATGGTCCAAAAACACCTGTCCCGTCCGAATGGACGTTTTTATTTCGTATACATAGACTTTCGGAAGACATTCAATAAAATTAGACACGACGTACTGTTTAAACCTCTAAAGCAAATAGGGGTACAAGGCAAACTATATCGTTTTTCAGTCAAACGTTATTCTCATCTCACGTCCGTGAACGAACAATTACTGAATTTATCATAATTCTTTCCCTGTAATGTGGGCACGAGACAAGGCGACATGTGAAGTCCAATAATGTGTTCCTTGTTCATAAATGATCTTGCTTCCATGCTAAGAGAGAGAGAGAGATTTGGACCTGGAATATATATATACACACTAACATTGAAGACATACGTACGCGGCTTACTATTACAGACTGCGTATAGTTGTTCGGATACAGCTATAAAACTTCAACAGCAAATTAACGTAATAGAAAACTTTTGTTTGAGTACTGGTATGGAGCTAACTTTTGACAAAACGGAAATCATAGCATTTAAAAATGAGGGTTATTTATGTAATTATGAAAAATGGTCATATAAAGGGGAGGTAATTAAAACAACGTCGATGTATAAAATACATGGGAGTCTTGTTCACGCCGAGGCTATCATGGACATCAGCCTAAACTAATTTAGTCGCGCAAGCACATACGGCTGTTATAAGATACAAGTTTATCAACTTGATTACGGATATCTTTTACATAACAAGAGAAAGTTGATGCAACGCATCCATGTCGCCGGATATCCATAGCGCAGTTATGCATAACACGAACATTATAGTAGTTGAATAAACAGTTATCAACTGAGGGGCATATTGGAACATCAGGGGTGGGGTCAAGTGAAAATGTATCATAACTTGCATTGTTTTGTCAACAAGTGAATGATAATTGAAGCCTTTCATTGTTTATGATCAATCTCCATTCCAAAGTAGGTTGACCATACACATAACCAACTAATTATTGATCATAAACAGTAATGCAAATGAGTAATCTTGCCAATCATCAGTCTCAGTATGTATACAGTGCTTTCATTAAGGAATAATTATAAGATTTGTGAATTCCACATACACTTTTCAAGATATTTGTCAGAATATTTGAATTTTATTATTTTTCAATAAAACCACAAAACAGACAATTTAGGATTTGCATGCAATAGCACGTCATTTTGCCGTTCCTCTATTAAAGTCAACAGTGGACAACTTTGCAGCAATCTACTTTTAAAACAATGAGATAAGGGTTAAATCGCTGAAGACATGATTTTTCTCCTTTTCTCAAAATGACATTAGATTGGCATCCTAATTATATCATACTATAACAAATGTTGAAATGTAGTCCAATATTTATAAATTAGACCACCTTTGAAATATAATATCAACTAAACAGTTAAATCTCATTGAAATTGTTTCGAACATAAACTGAGCCCTACAACATGTTAATTTATTTTAATTCTTTCCTTCCTTTTTTATAATGAGAATGACAAACTACTCATGTTTTAAAATTATATTATGATGAGCGCCCTTGTGTCAATGATGCATAACAATATGCATAACAATATGCAGATCGGAAGCAATATGCCTTTAGGGAATTAAATGACACATTTAAAATTATCAAGGACGAAATAATTTTGTACGAAAGACCCGATTCTTTCTTATTCGCAGAGGTGTCGTTCTTGAAACTCTCTTTATAGGCAGAGAGTGTTCGTTCAAAGTCATTTTCCATTAAAACCAGTTTCATCTCGGTTTGTTCTTTTTTTCATTTGTTTCGAACCAAATAAACATTTTAAATCACCTATAATTTACTATTTGTAAGTGAGTGTAAAGAGCGGCTCTCTGCAAAGGAGATTGATCTACGCAGTTGGTATTCGCGAGTCACGCAGGTGCGCGTAAGTAAACAAATTAGACTGCGACGTAAAGGTTTGTAGTTATCGCCTTTTGATTACATGAAGTATATAGTGTAAAATAAAGTCTACCAGTCTAGCTAATAGGGACTGTTTTGTCTTCGTAAACAAAACAAAAAAACATAAATGCGAGTCAAAATAAAGAAACTGAAAATACCTAAAACATCGGAAGATTTATTTCATTTTAGATGTGTCATTACTTAGTGTTTTTAAACAAACATAATTGTAATATGTTCAAGACATCTAAATGTGTTTCTTTCTAATAATAATTCCCCCTCCCATGTGATTTCCGAAAACCTATTAAAAATAGAAGTCGCGGGCTTCTGCCCGGCGACTAATGACATTTTTAAACTGATTGATCCTTTGGTTAATCCAATTCGCTGCAATGCAGCCGAAATTTGGGGCTCCGAACATAGCGACATCATTGATTCAGTCCAATCTTGGAAACTTTTGTAAACATTTTTTAGGTATACACAGTTTTACACATACTTGTATGACCATTGGAGAACGTGGAAGAATACATTAAGAGTTACATAGCAAACACAGTTTATTAAGGTAATTTTTATAAAACGGCTGTGTAGTTTCTGCTTGTCAAACTGTTCCCAGGCTGGATATCTTCATACTTCAAAAATATGGGCTTACTAATTATTTGTTTTCTTATTACAACGATGGTATATATCCAAAACGTCTCAAATGGAAAAGTACAATAAAACAGACTAACGTCAGTGCATTTTTCACTGAGCACTGGTTGTATAGAGTTAACAGTGATCCAGACCTTTACTTATTTGCCAAAATTTATCCAGCTTTCTGTGAAAGCATATTTTGGCATATAAGTAAAGGCAAATACAAATATAAACGACAATGCATAACATTATTTCTGCTCTGGGCAGTTATAATGCTAATAAACTCTGCAGTAAATGTGGGTCATTTTACAATAATGAAGCTCTACACTGCTTAATACATTGTTTCTCTGTACAAGAAATTACTAGATGCTTTGTTTTACACATATGGTATCGAGGTATATAATTATTTCTACTCATCTAGTGATGATATCAAACTATGTATATTACTCGGAGGTCCAATATCAGAGTTTACAAAACTTTTACATGTCTGGCATATTGACTTCATAACTACATTGGTCGTGTGTGGTCAATATTTCATGGCTAAATTTGATGATGTACATTCCATTTTATTATACCTCAATTTCATTGTTCATATAAAACTCCCATTGACAAAAAGTTGCTATTTTACTGTCAAGACATATGTACCACGTGACCATGAGACAGTTTTTGTACTGTCTCACGGCGGTATGCACATTTTTTACTGTCTCACGGCCGTATGTAAATGTGTTTACTGGCAGGTAGAATGTTAATGAAACTCATTAAAACTAGACATGTAGAGCGCTCTATGTTGTACCTTTGTGCTATGAAATATTTTACAGATCATAAAATAATTATAATTTTATTATTTATATTTTATTATTTATTATTTTATTATTTTTTGGTATAATAAAATAAATAACAAATTGCTTTGAATTGGACAGTAATATTGTCATCCTTCGGAGAAATACTGTCACCCTCGCCTGCGGCTCGGGTGACAGTATTCTCCTCAGGCTGACAATATTACTGTCCAATTCAAAGCAATGTGTTATTTATATACTGTCCCATGCCTGAGTACAACTGTATGTGTAAATAGTCTACTTTGTTCTGAATTATAGGATGGATTGTTTTTCCCATTCCTACTTTGTTTCTCTCTATCTTCCTCTCAGGGTATCTCTCAACATAATGATGTAATGTATTAATTTGTAACGTCGAGCGTTACGTAATGGCTAGTAATTGTTAATGTCAAATGTCAATAGAAGGTTATAACATATCATGATATCAGTATGAAATAAGTTTTCCAGGCAGTGTATTCTTATCAATTCCTAAGTTTCGTAAATGTAACTGAACACATTAATAAATTATATACGATTGAAAATTGACAAAATGTCATTTGTTATCAAAGTTCGCATGCGTTACATCATTGATAGACCTTTCTGATTTTAAATTTATCATAGTTTTACTAAGATACTTAGTAGCATTTCTATGAATAACATACTTACAATATTTACCAATAAAATCATTATAACTTGAAACTGCTCTATTTCAAATCTAAAAAGTATGACTTTGTTTTCGAAAAAAGTAAATCCCACCGTTTTACTTGTTTCCGAATTGTGTCGTTCAGTGGGGCTTTTTCCCAATGTACGCGAACATCTGACGCGACGTCAACGTAATCGTAATAAGTGTTTCATGCACTAAGATTTGTGAATAATTGACAAACAGGCCAGAGTAAGATCTATCTAGGCGGATGCGCAGGGTGATCTGAATTTACACAAATGCTCTGATATTTGATTGTCCTAAATCACAGCTCATGACCATCGGTCCGTTGGATGATAAGTGCATGTGCGATAAGTATATGTTCAGACAAGCAGCTGTAGATGCTGTCTCAATTCAGCCACCATCGAGCACCTATATAAACAATTAAACAATGGACATAGACCTTTCTTGTTTTATTCAATACCAAACATACGTACATGTAGATGAGCCATACATAGCACATCCTTAATACAAATGCATCGTAACCCACATATAATAAGTCAGCAGCAGTTAACTTTGAAACAATTATCTTTTTGCCACCTTGTATTTTAAAAGTCGTCTGCTAGAGAGTCTTCAGACAGAGTATTGTATGTTGGAAAGGGTTAAGGTCATTTGATACATCAGGAAAACCAAGAGAAGGAGCCCATAGTTGTAAATTCTTGGTGGATCCCTTTCAATAGAAAGGTTGTCTGGTCATTGACATACAATTCGCTACCAAAACATCTGAGCCGAACGTCAGCCGCTCAGGCTTTTGCGACGCGGACTGTCAATCCAAAAGTTGCGAGTTCGAACCCAGGCTCAGCCAACATCATTTCCGACATATTATAAGTCAATGCGACAATCGTCATTCGTCTCGTATCTATGGTCTTTGCGAAACAGCAGCCAGTTGCTTGGAAAGACTGTTGTTTGGAGAACTGGGGCGAAAAAGCCAGGAAACATATGGATAGCTGCTTTCACAGGTGCTTGCCGTGGTATGAGACTATATATACATCCCAAGTATTTGTAACGGGTATACATTATCGAAGATTGGACTCAAACCCCCTAGTCAGTTTAAACTTATTTACTTTACATCGAATGCGAAACAAGATTTCAGCATAAATTAATCACGCTCGGTGTCCGCTTCCTGAGTACTTAACCAGTACCAAAGCGATTTGTGTGACAAAATCCCTTAGTCAAAACCCGATCATCACGGGATTCGAGCCCGGGACCTTATGAACGAGAGACCAACTAAGCATGTGTGTATGCCCTTTTTTTTTTATTTAGAGTTGAAAAGACTGTACATTATAAATCATAGCTTTCCATGCGTTTTCTCTGTTGTGTTTAAAGCAGACGAGCCTAAAGACATATAGGATCCATCATGAGTTTTCTTTGGAGATCAAGATTTCTTAAATGAGTCTAGAAAAAGACGGTTATTAACCGAGCCTCTTGGCGAGGTTAATAACTCTCTTTTTCGAGACGAATTTAAGAAATCTTCTCCAAAGTAAAACGAGTGATGGATTCTTTTTATCACCTAAACAGTATGTTTTAATGAAAAATATTGACAACATCAAAACAAAGACCGAATAACATATTCTTCATAAGAACTTGTGATTCACCGCATAAAAAAGTAGTCCTCATCATTTTTGAATAAGAAGAAAAACAACAACAATGTTTTAAACAATTAAGACTCGTTATTTATTCAAAATAACGTATTATTGCATTTTTCAATGTGTAAAATTTAACAACTTAACAATAAACATAATAAAGATAAAGGTCAAAATGACGTCATCAGTAGTCGCGTGTATGACGTGTATTTGATATCACACATGTTGGATATCGTTGTTCCGTGATTTGTTCTCAACTTGAAAATAAGGGTATTTATGTGATAAATATAGGATCCATCATGAGTTTTCTTTGGAGATCAAGATTTCTTAAATGAGTCTAGAAAAAGACGGTTATTAACCGAGCCTCTTGGCGAGGTTAATAACTCTCTTTTTCGAGACGAATTTAAGAAATCTTCTCCAAAGTAAAACGAGTGATGGATTCTTTTTATCACCTAAACAGTGTGTTTTAATGAAAAATATTGACAACATCAAAACAAAGACCGAATAACATATTCTTCATGAGAACTTGTGATTCACCGCATAAAAAAGTAGTCCTCATCATTTTTGAATAAGAAAAAAAAACAACAACAATTAATGTTTTAAACAATTAAGACTCGTTATTTATTCAAAATAACGTATTATTGCATTTTTCAATGTGTAAAATTTAACAACTTAACAATAAACATAATAAAGATAAAGGTCAAAATGACGTCATCAGTAGTCGCGTGTATGACGTGTATTTGATATCACACATGTTGGATATCGTTGTTCCGTGATTTGTTCTCAACTTGAAAATAAGGGTATTTATGTGATAAATCCTAATATCAATGGCCAAATCTCTCGAAAACTGACCTTCGAGGTTTTCCGACCAGGAAAGATCCAGATCAGCCGGCGCCTTCACGCTGTCATTGAAAGATCTTCCTTTTTCATCAGCTTAGTCGTAAAAGCATCATTGAAGCCTCTCTCTTAAGAGATTGAGTGATATCTTGTTGTATGTTGCACAAACGTGTATTGCCTTCTGCATCATAGAAGCGGAAAATGACGTATCATGGCCCATGAACTAACAAAATATGTCTGGTGCGTGAAAACTAGGAAAAACACGCCGTTAGGTGAACTGGTCACCGATATAACTGAAATATAGTGTCGATGATGTAGTGAATATATCGTCCACCCCAAGAGCAGGAGACCAGGGCTCGAACCCCGGACGCGTCATGCTTGACTTATTATATAATTGGCATCACTCCTTCGCTCTCAGTGGCTTTGGGCGTTACATGACGACTGATGCGCTGGTGTTTGGATAAACTAAACAGCAGAGTACTGGCATTTTACCCAGGAATCCACGTGATATTACTAAATAATATGAATACTGTTGAAAGAGGCGAAAAATACAAAACTAGCAAACAAACAATTCTTATCACGATTCTTGGATAATCAGGTGAATTACTCTTTTAACCCATTCCCACCTAAAACACATCTGTTGCTGACGAGTTGGAAAATATTCAGGAAAATGAAAAATATAAAAAATCTCTATATTTGATCGTACAATTATTGAAAAGTGTTGAAAAAACACAATTATGAGCCAAAATCTAACGAAAAGAAGCAATAGGGCTCTGATTTCACTCAGACTAACATCACGCTCTTCTGATTCAACCATTTTCCAGCACAACGTTGAGCCTGAGTCATCTCAACTCATTCACTACCGCCACTACCGCAACTCACACCACTCCTACTCACACACATCCTCTTTCACACCGTTTCCACCAATCTCTCTCACTTTGTCTCTCTCTCCACCCATCTCTCTTTCTCTCTCTCTCTATCTCCATCCTTTCTCTCTCTTTCCCCTTATCTCGCTATCTCACTCTCCCACTCTGTCTGTTCATCTCTCCCTCGCATTTTATCTCACCCTCACCCAATCCCCCCTCTCTATCTCGCAGTGTGTCCTCTCTCCCTTTGTTTGACTCTGTCTCTGTCTCACTCACTCTCTCAACCTTCTCTGTGTCTCTTCCCCCACCTCTCTATTCCTATCCTCATCTAACTTTCTCTTTCCCCTCACTCTCTTTCTCTCCGCAACCCCTCGCTCTCTCCCACACAACTTCCCCTCTCTGTGTCTATGTATCCCCTCAACCCTC